>BOPN01000064.1:483834-498834 GCA_017312705.2 Penaeus japonicus
ATCGTTTCAAAGTGCAGGGTATCTCGACAGATAATGCATATCGCGTGATCTTGCATTAAAAGCAGTTCCAGCAACGTCCATCTTCGTCTTGCGTGGGAACTAACGTAGCGAAGACGAATATAAAAAAGCCGCAAATACTTAAATTTATAGCATAACCAAGACACAAAAAGAAATATAGATGTATGTATTCACAGATAACCATTATAGCACAAGCAGCACACATGCAATTTCGTAACGCACGTCATTCTTACATACATGATCTCTCCAGCCAAGAGAGAGAGAGAGAGAGAGAGAGAGAGAGAGAGAGAGAGAGAGAGAGAGAGAGAGAGAGAGAGAGAGAGAGAGAGAGAGAGAGAGAGAGAGAGAGAGAGAGAGAGAGAGAGAGAGAGAGAGAGAGAGAGAGAGAGAGGGAGAGAGAGAGAGAGAGAGAGAGAGAGAGAGAGAGAGAGAGAGAGGGAGAGGGAGAGGGAGAGGGAGAGAGGGAGAGGGAGGGAGAGAGAGAGAGAGAGAGAGAGAGAGAGAGAGAGAGAGAGAGAGAGAGAGAGAGAGAGAGAGAGGGAGAGGGAGAGAGAGAGAGAGAGAGAGAGAGAGAGAGAGAGAGAGAGAGAGAGAGAGAGGGGAGAGAGAGAGAGAGAGAGAGAGAGAGGGAGAGAGAGAGAGAGAGAGAGAGAGAGGGAGAGAGAGAGAGAGAGAGAGAGAGAGAGGGAGAGAGAGAGAGAGAGAGAGAGAGGGAGAGAGAGAGAGAGAGAGAGAGAGAGAGAGAGAGAGAGAGAGAGAGAGAGAGAGAGAGAGAGAGAGAGAGAGAGAGAGAGAGAGAGAGAGAGAGAGAGAGAGAGAGAGAGAGGAGAGAAAGGAGAGAGAGAGGAGAGAGAGAGAGAGAGAGAGAGAGAGAGAGAGAGAGAGAGAGAGAGAGAGAGAGAGAGAGAGAGAGAGAGAGAGAGAGAGAGAGAGAGAGAGAGAGAGAGAGAGAGAGAGAGAGAGAGAGAGAGAGAGAGAGAGAGAGAGAGAGAGAGAGAGAGAGAGAGAGAGAGAGAGAGAGAGAGAGAGAGAGAGAGGGGGGGGGGAGAGAGAGAGAGAGAGAGAGAGAGAGAGAGAGAGAGAGAGAGAGAGAGAGAGAAAGAGAAAGAGAAAGAGAGAGAGAGAGAGAAAGAGAAAGAGAAAGAGAAAGAGAAAGAGAAAGAGAAAGAGAAAGAGAAAGAGAAAGAGAAATAGAAATAGAAATAGAAATAGAAATAGAAATAGAAATAGAAAGAGAAAGAGAGAAAGAGAGAAAGAGAGAAAGAGAGAGAGAGAGAGAGAGAAATGGGGGAGGGTGGGGGGGAGGATACCAAACCCGGAACCGTTATTAATGGAACACGAATATAACAAGGAGAAAGCTCATTAGTCTATACCAAGAAGGGAAGGTCACCAATGTCAAGTGGTTTTGCATCGCTCGAAGAAAAAGAAACGAAAAAAGAGGAATCATAATTACAAATACATAACAAAAACAGCTGGCAAGGTTATGATAAGGTTGATGATGACGATGGTGTTAGTGTTAATGATGATAGTCCCGATAATTCCTAAACCAGGCACGAGATGGCGTCAGGCGTCCGCCTTCCGTACCTGTCAGCCGTGTTTAATTAGGGCCAACGCCAGCTCTGACGCGATAACAATGAATATATTAGACCACCCGATGAAAGCCGCGAACACGACGGCACCCGCTGAGAGCCATTAAGAGGGCGATCGGCTCCCGCCAGAAGGAAGAAGTGTCGATAAACCTCGAACATGGAGTGTTTGCAAGTCCGCCATCTTGGATCGGTATTCACCCTCTGTGACGCCTTTATGGCGCGAAATAATGTCGGTTTCTTGTACAAGGTTAGTGAACTAAATGATGTTTAAAATAATTAAATAAAGTAGAATACGCTGATTGATATGTGACTGGATGCCTACGGCAAAATGCTGTACAAAAGTATGTGCATCACTCTTGCAAGTATAATTAAGAACAGATCGCTTGGATTTTGCGAAAAGAGGGAGAGTAAAAACATAACTGGAGAACGAAGATTATTTATATGCAAAGCACCAGCAACCCCCGCATGGAGAATTTCAATAATTCAAAACGGACATCTGACGACTCATAAAAAGTACCGTTCAAAACAGAACAAGCTTTACCCCACACACAAAAAAGTTGATGTGGTCTAGTCCCATTACGATAAAGACACATATCAAAGCAAATCTAAACCGTACATCCTCAAGAATATTCTTTGACATGGCCAAGCCTCTCCCACCGACTACAATCGCACGCCATTCCCTATGACAACCCGAGCACGGCATGACAACCGGCCTCGGCACAGAGCGACATGCCCTCGACGCCCTAATCGACGGCGGGCCATGGGGCGTAGCGGGGTGACAGCGGCGGGAGGGAGGTGGCGGTAGCGGACGAGACGCAGTGGGGTGTGGTAGTGGGCGTGCGGCAGCGGCAGTGGGGCGACGGCACGACGGCGGTGGGTGCTGGTGGGCATGGGGCGCTTACGTCATCGTGCGCCGCGACGGTTCATCGGCAGTCACCTCGTCCGGGGAGAAGGATTTCGCCGCCGTCAGCCGTGTCGAGGCGCGCGAAGGACGCCGGAGGCTGCGCGCTCGCATATCGCATTTGCTGTGGGGCCGCTTCTCGGTCTGTTGGTGTCTGTCTGTCTGTCTATCGCTAACTACTGTCTCTTTGTCTCTGTCTCTCAGTCCCTCTGAGTGTCTATGCGTGTATGTCTATCTTCCATTATTTCTTTTCTTATCGCTTTATCATGTCTGTCTGTCTGCCTGTCTTAGCGTCTTCCCTAATTTCATAATGAGTGTTGCGCTAATAATTTCCCTGCCTCCGATAAGCTTTCCTTTTAAGCGTTCGCATTACTCAACCACTTATCATCACAGTTTGTTTTTCTTCCCTGTCTCCTCTCATTCTCCTACTCCCTCATCCGTTAGCTGTCCCTTTGTTCTTCTTTATTACTACCCTCGTCCTATCTCACGTGCTCGCTTGTCATCCGTCATGTAAACCTTCAACTGCTCTCCCCCCTCCTCAGCTCCTCTCCCCTTGTCTTTCTGTCTCGCCCCCCCCTCTCTCTCTCTCTCTCTCTCTCTCTCTCTCTCTCTCTCTCTCTCTCTCCCAATCCCCTTTCTCTCAACCATCCCTTACACTTTACAGCCTCCCATTTCTCCTTCCTTTTATTTAATTTTTCTCCTATTTTCTTATTTTTCTTTTCTCTCCTTCCTCTTTTTCTCTCGCCTTCTTCCACCTCTTCAACCCAACCTCAGCACCTTCAATTATGTTCAAATTTGAACTCGGCGCGATAAGAGCGAGTACCCGAGCTATCATCTGCCATCAGTCTGCCCCCCCTCCTCCCTCTGCAATCCTTACTACCTTCCCCCTCCCTCTTCCCTCCTCCTCATACCTCTTACTCCACTCCCCTTTCTTTCCCTCCTCCTCATACCCTTCACTCCACTCCCCTGTCTTTCCCTCCTCCTCATACCCCTCACTCCACTCCCCTTCCTCTCTAACTTTCTCCCTTTTACTCTTTCGCTGATTCCTTTCTTTCTATTTGTTTACACTCGCCGCCTTGTTTTCTCGTCTTCTATTTTTCTTCTCCATTTTCTCACCTTCCTTTACTAGTCTCCATTTTTTTCCTTCTTTTTTCTTTCCCCCTTTACAATCCTAGCCGTCCTAATCCTCTTCATCAGTTCTCCTCAGTATCATTCTCTTTCTCCTTTAGCATCCACTCTTCTTATCCTTTCCTTTTTTCTCTTTTATTCCTTTCCCTTTTCCCTTTCCTTTGCACCCACGTCCTTCCTTTCTATCCTTCTCTCCTCGCCTTCGATTCAACCTCTCCTTTTCGCTCCTGTCTTTCATTTTCATTTTCACGCTACACTCTCTCTCCTTTTCTCTCTTACCTTAATGCCCCATGCCTCTCTATCTCTTTCCCATTTCTTTCTCCTTGAAAGACAGAATGAGAGAGAAAGAGAGAAAGAGAGAGAGAGAGAGAGAGAGAGAGAGAGAGAGAGAGAGAGAGAGAGAGAGAGAGAGAGAGAGAGAGAGAGAGAGAGAGAGAGAGAATGTCGATAAACATCAAAGACAAGAGCCGCTGTTAGCAAACCTCTTCTAAAAAAAATGCAACAATTAAATCCCGCCGTCATTATAGGTGTTGTGGCAACGCTGCAGACACCAGCGGTAAACACAGCCACTTCTGAGTTACTGCAGGTGTGTTAGGACCCTTCCTCCCCCCTTCTCTCTCCCTCCCTTTACGTCCTACCTCTCTTCCATCCCTCCCCCCCGCCTCCTACCCCCACCCTCCTTCATCCTCTCCGGCGGCAGCATCACCATCAGGACGACCTTGTGGCCACACACCACCTGGTACCCTCCCTTTCCCTCCCCCTCCCTCCCCAACCCCTGACCCCAACTCCACACACGTCCCGGCCCCCTCTAGCTACTACACCGGACACGCTTGGCTGCCTCGGACATGGCCGTGCACTATAGCCCCCGACCCGTCCTCCTACCTCCTGCCCCCTCCCCTGACACCCCCTTGGGCCCATGTCCATTGCTTAGCCGTGCCATGGGCCGAGGCGCCATTACACGCAGGCGTAAAGGCTACATGCGTTCCCCGCCCCCGCCCTCTCTGAATGAGCGCCGTGAGATACGGGTCGCTCGCTCGGTCGCGCTCGTTTCCAAGGCACCTCGTCCTTGCCCCCTCCGTGCCCCTCCCCCCATCCGCCCGTGTAATGCGCAGAGTCTGCCTACTACCTTGCACGCTTCACCTTGCTTGTGCAATTGCTGCCCGCCCGCTTCTTCTTCCCTCCCTCCTTCACCCCCCTTATCCCTCCTTAATCCCTGCTCCTGTCTTCCCCCTGGTTCTCCTTCCTTCCTCCGTTCTTCTCCCTCTTCCCACCTTCCTCTTCCTCTCTCCCTCCATCCCATCCTTCTTCAGTGAACCTTCCTTCCTTCCCTAATCCCTCTCTCCCTCAACTTCGTCCACCTACCTACCTCTTACCTTTCTCGCCCTCGCACACCCTCGTACCGCCCGCGCCCCCACCCTTCCGACGGCTCCTGATGTCTGCCCACACCGCCGCCGTCTTGAGCTCCCTCACCCACCTCTATACGACGGCTTCCCCCTTAAGACGCCTCTACGTCCCTTCCTAGCCTTTTTTCTTTCATTCCCTATTTCTACTGCCTCAGAGAACGTCCAAAGAAGACACCTAAAAGCATCTTTACCCATGAGTACCCATGAGTCGTCCTCCTGATACGAAATAAAATACAGATATACAATCACAAATCGTCCTCATCCCCTAACATAATGGCAACAACAATAAGCAATGGCACTGCACACCTAACTCCGATGTAAAAATAATAATATATAAAATTACAAACGATTCCCCTTAACTTAAGACCTTGCTTCTAATCCTGATACTAATGAACAAAAAATAATCACTTCTTAAGAGTACCAAGACAAAACCAGCCAGGATGAACCTCAGTCTGACACGGAGAGAGGGAGAGAGGGGAGAGGAGGGGAGGGGAGGGGAGGGGAGGAGAAGCGATGAGGAGAATGGAGGGGAGAGAAAGGAGGAGAGGACTAAAGAGAGAGTGGAGAGGGGCTTCTAAAAAGTGGTTCTAAGAGCTTACTATATTCCTGTGTCGAGTCCACCGCCACCCAGCAACACTCCAGCAGCCTTCAAACACTTGACAAGAAGGGAGTAGGGTAGGGAAGGTGGGGAGGAAGAGGGCACGTAGGATACCAACCTGGAAAAGAAAAAAAAAACATTGATATTAGGATACAAAATAAAATAAATAATAAAAGTAATAACAATAACAAGAGTAACGAAAAGAACAGCAAGGCCAATAACGATATAAAAAGTAGAGGCTAATCAATTTAGTTACAAAAAGGGGAAGGCTTTTGAGCTGTGATAAGACAGAGGGGAGACTTAACAGGTCTATGTCTGGGAACAGACATGTGAGAGGAGCTACAGAGGAAGGGAAAGAGCCAGGGAGGAATGGAGAGGAAAAGGGGGGGAAGGGGGGGTAGAAGGGGAAGGAGAAGGTGAAGGGGGAGGGAAAGGGAGAAGTACAGGGAAAGGGGGGAAGGGTGAGGGAGAGGAAGCGAAAGAGAGAGGAGAGAGGGGAGAGAGAGAGAGAGAGGGAGAGAGAGAGAGAGAGAGAGAGAGAGAGAGAGAGAGAGAGAGAGAGAGAGAGAGAGAGAGAGAGAGGAATCATACAGAGAAAAACACAAATGGAAGAGATAAGACATACTTTACGCAAAATAAACGAAAAAAACAAACCAAGCCGACGTCAGAGCACACACAGCGAGGACGCCGCACGACCACGGAGCACACATTACAAGAGCGAGAAGGAACCCACGACAAGGCACTGCAGAATCCGACACCGTAATGCGGCTAGTGAGCCCCCGGTTTCCAGCGCCCCTTCCCTCCTGCCGGCTGCGCCTATACAGACGCGGCACAAAAACGCCAGAGTAATAATTCAGGAGGGCCGGCCGGACCTGGAGCTGGCCACTGCTTGCTGCCCTCTCCGCCCCTCCGCGCAGACGCGCACACAGACAGACGGACACACACACACACACACACACACACACACACACACACACACACACACACACACACACACACACACACACACACACATACACACATACACACATACACACACACACACTCTATATATATATATTTATTTATATTATATATATATATATATATATATATATACATATATATATATATATATATATATATATATATATATATATATATATATATATATATATATATATATATATATATATATATATACTGCGAGAGAAAGAGAGAAAGAGACAGCGAGAGGGAAAAGAGAAAAGAAAGAAAGAGAAAGAAAAAAGAAAGAGAAAGAGAGAGACTAACTGACGGAGTCTCACGATGAGCATAATTTCGGTTCTATGAAGATATGTACACCGAGTTTAGTCCCTTTCCTTAAGAGGCAGTAACAATGCAGCAACAATTTACCGACTCAAATATATACAATGTTCTCAACAAAAGTTCACAACAATTTACAACCATAAAACAAAAGCAACACACAAACAAAGAAATGTTTGCGACAGTTCGTCTTGCCAGAGGCGATTCTCCACTTTTTTCTCGCCTTCGTCCGAGTTCGAGAGCACTGTTTACTAAGAAGTGGGAGGGACGCATTGGCCAACGGAGATTCTGTCGAGATAAAGCCGGAGAAAGATGAGATAATACTGTTGATAATGTAATTGCAAGAGATAAACTGAGGGGGGTAGGGTTAAAGAGGGGGAGAGGGGGAGGAAGGGGAGGGGGAGAGAGTTGAGAAAGAAAAGGTGAAGGAGAAGGAGGGGAAGAGGAGGAGGGGGAGGGGGGGAAACAAATACAATGAGACGTTCTAATCGTTACATAATGAAGAGAGTAAAAAGACAGACAAACAATAGCCGAAACATAAACGAAAAGGTAAAAAAATTAAGACAATATGGTTCTTAGACAGAGAACTGGAGCGGCAAGGAAGCAGAAAGCGAAAAATAAAAAGGAAAAAAATGAGAAAAGAGAGAAGAAAAGAAAAAAATATGAGATCGAAATCACTCCCAGCCAAGATCCACCCAACCTGAAAAGCAACCCACCAAAAGCAAGGCAAGCACGAACAGCAGCACCGAGGCCGCACGAGCAGCCGCAACCTTGAAGGCGCGCACTGCACAGTGCACAGGGTCGGGACCGCCGCAACGGCCGCAGCCGCCGCTCGGTAATGAACCCCGGCCGCGTCTGGGCTGGTCACGGCCGCAGGAGGGAGGTGTCCGGCCGCCCACTCGCTCGGCTACTCCCGCGAACACTCTTACTCTTGTTCATCTTTCTTCTGCTGATGCCTTTTCTTATATTTATTTATTCTCTTCCTTTTTCCTTTTTTTTCTTCTTCTGCCTCTTCCTTCTTCACATTTTTCCCTTCTTCTTCTTTCTTCTCTTTTCCTCTCCTCTTCTCGTCTCTTCCCCATGCTCCTCCTCTCTTCTCCTTCACACTCCTCCTCTCTCCTTCCTCCTCCTCATTACTATTCTCTGTTAGTACGTGGTGGATTCCTCGTCCTAGTCACAAGTTTTGTTTTGGGTTCTTTGTTTTGTTCTTCGTTCTCTCTCTGTCTCTCTCTCTCCCTCCCCCTGTCTCTCTCTTTTATTTCCATATTTTGTTTCTTAAGTGTTTTTGTTTTTCTTGCAAAGTAAGTGAAGAAGTCTTTTTCTTATTGAAGAAGTCTTGTACCATCCTTTTTTTTTCGCTTGTTTTGTTTTGTTTTGTTTTTGTTTTAATTTTTAGTCTTTCGTCATCACTTTCATCACAAAGACTTTCTTAGCCCCTGCACTGAATATTTCAATCTTTGTGTCTGTGTGTCTATTTCCTATTCTGTCGGCGATTTATTTATTTATTTTTTTTTTTTTTTTTTTGGGGGGGGGGTTCTTGGTGTTGTTATGATTGATTCATTCAAATTGTCATTATCATCATATTTTTATGGTATTGTTGTCATGTTATATCAATATTATCATTACCATTGTTACAATCATTATCTCGTAATCATCATCATTCTTACTACTGCTCTTCTTTTCCCATTCCTCTTCGTCTACTACCACTTTTTTTCCTTGTTCTACCAATCTTTATTACCTCCTCCTCTCCCACCTCCACCTCTCAAGTAAGCAATCACACGCCTCCATCCACCAGAGATCCGCCTTCTGGACTATCTTTCGACCCCCCTACTCCCTCCTTACCCCTTCACCTCCTCCACCTACCCCCGCATCTCACAGCTTCCACCCATGTCCCTCCCTCCTATCCTTTCCTCTCTCCATCCCCCTTCCCCCTCCTACTCTTTCCCCTCTCATTCTACCTTCCACCCTCCTACCCCTTCCCTCTGCACCCCCTCCCTCTCCTACCCTTCCCCCTCTTCATCTCTCTTTCCCCTCCTACCCCTTCCCCCCTCACACCCCTTCCTCCTCCATCATATCCCACCCCCTTCCATCCCCCTCCCCCTCCAACCCACAATCGATACATAAAGCGTCTCCCAAATCGTATCTCGGGATCTTATCTCTCTCCGCCCTTCTCACCCCCTTCCCCATACCCTTCTCTCCCCCTACCCCCTCTGCACATCTTCATCATCTATGACTGTGTGTTTGTGTGCTTGTATGTGTCATGTGGGTGTGTGTCTCTATGTGGGTATGTGTATCCATGTGCGTGTGCGTGTGTGTGTCCGTGTGCTTATGTGCGCGTAAGCGTATTGTAGTCAATCAAAATCAGCCGTCTACTTTACTCTCTCTCATCCTTCTTCTTTTTCTTCTTTTTCTTCCTCTCCTCCTTCACTGAACGATTCGTCGATGTCCAGGACTGTCTTTGTCTTTGTCTTCGCCCTTCCTCCTCTCCGTGTTTTTTCTCTCTCTCTTTTTCTCTCTTTTGTTCTTTCATTTAATAGAACTATCGTCTGTCTCGGCGGCGGCGAGGGCGGAGGGGGAGGGGAGGCGTGGGGAAGGAGGTAAGGGGAGGGGAGTGAGGAGGAGGGAGAGAGGGGAGTGAGGAGGAGGGAGGAGGGGGGAGGAGGAGGGAGGAGGGGGGAGGAGGAGGGAGGAGGGGGGAGGAGGAGGGAGGAGGAGGGAGGAGGGGGGAGGAGGAGGGAGGAGGGAGGAGGAGGAGGGGAGGGGGGGGAGGAGGAGGAGGAGGGGGGGAGAAGGAGAAGGAGGAAGGAGAAGGAGGAGTTGGTGGTGGTTGAGGAGGTGGAGGAGGTGGAGGAGAAGTAGTAAAAGAACAGAGAAAAGAAAATACGAATACTAAGAATAAGAATAATAAGAACAACGATAACAAGAAAAGAACAAGAAGGGCAGAAGCGAGAGCCTCCTCCAACGGATGCGATTATCCTGCAAATTGAAGCGCACTGAAACCAGGTTGCGCTTCCATAAAAGGTCACGTCGCTTTGCGCACAGAGATCCTCTTACTTTGAAAAAAGAAGAAAAAAATCCAAGCGGTTGGTTAGCCAAATCTATTCGTGTTTAACAACGCCGAAAATTACAGAGATAAGTGGACTATACGATATCATAATACACATAAACGTATACATGCACGCACACGCACACGCACACGCACACACGCATACACACGCACACGCGCATACACTCTCTCACTCTCTCTCTCTCTCTCTCTCTCTCTCTCTCTCTCTCTCTCTCTCTCTCTCTCTCCCTCTCCCCCCTCTCCAATTCCCTTTCCCTCCCCCTCCCCCTCTCAACCTCCTCCAGCTGCAGCTCCCATTCCCTCTTCCTCTCCTTCTCCCTCACACACTCCCTCCCTTCCTCCCTCGCCCTCTCGCATTCGCACAAGGCATCTCCACTCTGTCCTTCCCGGCGTCAGCGCGAGACAATGAAGCAGGCGTCAGGAGCCAAGACCCGTTAGGGGGAAACGCCGCCTTCGTTCGACGACTTCCTGTCCCAGTTTTGTTTTACTCTTTTTTTCATTCGCCTGCGGGAAGGTTGGGGGCACGGGGGGGTGGGGTGGAAGGGAATGGGATGATCAGGAAAGAAAGGAAAGGAAAGAGATTGTAAAGAAAGGAGAGAAAAAGGGAAAAAAAGAGATAGAAAAGAAAGAAGGAGAGAGAAAAAGGAAAGAAAAGAGATAGAAAAGAAAGAAGGAAAGAGAGAGAAAGAAGGGGAAAGAATGAAAGGAAAGATAAAGGAAGAAATGAGAGAGAAAGGAAGGGAAGAAGAGGGAAGCGAAGGCTGGAGAGAGAAAGAGAGAAAGGAAGGAAATAAGAAATAATAGAAGGAAAGAGAAAAGAAGGCGAGAGAAAGAAGAGAGAGAGAGAGAGAGAGAGAGAGAGAGAGAGAGAGAGAGAGAGAGAGAGAGAGAGAGAGAGAGAGAGAGAGAGAGAGAGAGAGAGAGAGAGAGAGAGAGAGAGAGAGAGAGAGAGAGAGAGAAAGGAAGGGACAAAGAAAAAAAGAAAGAAAGAAACGGAATTGCGAGGTGAAGGAAAACAGATGGAAACAGAAGTAAATAAACAAAGCAAATGTGGTAAAAAAAAATGAGAAGAAAGGAGAATTAAACAAACGACAAGTGAATCGACACAAATGCAGACCACTTGCTGTTGTTATTATCTTTGACGTTGTCTCTGTTTGTATTGACGTTTTGGTTGCTTTGGTAGTTGGTGCTGTTGGTGTCGTCAGTGGTGTTGCAGTCTTTGGTATTTTCTTGTTATTCTTGCCAACCCCCATCACCTGCCCTCCTCCTCTTCTTCATCTTCATCCTCATCCTTCTTTTTCTCCTTCTCCTTCTCCTTCTTCTTCTCCTCATCCTTCTTTTCTCCTCCTTCTCCTTTTCCTACTCCTTCTTCTCCTCCTCCTCCTCCCGCCTCTTCCACAACTGCAGCACCCCCTCAGCTCCTCGTGGCCAGGCTAATGCATAAACATGGCCTTCTCAGAAAGAAGCAACATCAAAGGGCAAAAACTGGCCACAAGTGATCGGAGTGTGGTTGCGCGCGCGCGTATGCGTGCGAGTATGTCAGTGTGTGTGTGAGTGTGAGTGTGAGTGTGAGTGTAAGTATGAGTATAAGTGTGAGGGTGTTTCTTTGTTTGTGTAAGTGTGTGTGTGTTCTGTTCTGTTCTGTCCTAGGATTATGTATATGTGGTTATATCTGAATGAGCGTAAGTATATGTGTGGGAGTATGTGGTGTGTGTGTGTGTGTGTGTGGTGCACGTGTAAAGGTAGCCGATGTGTGGTGGCCGAGGCAGTTGGGACAGTTTCCGGTTGGTTGGTTGCCTGCCCATGCCCCGAGGGCCGCTCAAGAGGGGGTGGAGCAGGGGGAGGACGTGGGGAAAGGGGGCGGAGGGGAGGGTAAGAGTACGGTAGGGGGAGGGAGAAGACGTGAGGGAAGGATAAGACGCTAAAGGGAGGGGGAGGGAGGGTAGAGGAGGGGGAGGGAGGGCAGAGGCGGGGGAGGGAGGGAAGAGGAGGGGAAGGGTTGGAAGAGGAGGGGAGAAGGAAGAGGAGAGTAAGAGGGAAAGGGAGGGAAGAGAAAGGGTAGGAAAGGAGGGAGAGGCCAGGGGAGAGAAAGAGGGATCTGGGGAGGGAAAGCAGGGCCAGGGAAGTGGAGGGGCGGGGAGGGGCGGGGAGGGAAGGGGAAGGGATGTGGGAGGAATGTTCTACAAACGACCTCTTTAAGGACGCCCAGTATCTCTGGAGGTCATCGCTGAACAATAGATATTCATTTCCATTTGCCTTTGGAGAGGGACTGACATCCATTCGGATATTTATAACATGCCTTCTCGAAAAAATGTGAATCCTATTGTCACTCTCCGTTTTCTTCTACTTTTCCTTTCTACCCCTTCGCCTTCTTCTTTGTCTTTTTCTCCTCCGTATCTCCTCTTCCTCTTTATAATTCGTCTGTTTCTCCTTTTAATTCTTCTGCTTCTTCTTCTTCTTTTTCGTCTTCTACGTGCCCTTGTCCCTCCCCTTCTCCTTCTTCATCATCTCCTCCTCCTTGTCCCTGTCATCCTCCTCCTCCTCATTCTTCTTGACCTCTTACAAGATCAAGGATACCAGCACACGTTCTGGCTAGTGGCAGTTCCCAGGCGGTGGGCGTCGATGCGCGGGCGCGTGGGCGGGTGTGGTCAGTAAGTCAGGCCACCCGAACTATCTCTCGTGTTGTGACTGGCAATCAAAGATGTGGCGTTTGCGATTGTGACTGTGCGTGCGTGCGAGGGGGTGTATGGTATGCGTTGTGCGTGAAGAGAATGGAGTGAGGGGGAGAGTGGGGGGAGAGTGGAGGGAGTTGAAGAGAGGGGAGGGAGAGAGGGAGGGAGGGAGGGGGAGGGGGAGAGGGAGGGGGAGAGGGAGAGGGAGAGGGAGAGGGAGAGGGAGAGGGAGAGGGAGAGGGAGAGAGAGAGAGAGAGAGAGAGAGAGAGAGAGAGAGAGAGAGAGAGAGAGAGAGAGAGAGAGAGAGAGAGAGAGAGAGAGAGAGAGAGAGAGAGAGAGAGAGAGAGAGAGAGAGAGAGAGAGAGAGAGAGAGAGAGAGAGAGAGAGAAGAAAAAACGACTCCATCATGGTGACGGTCACTACTTTGAAAAAAAAAACGGCAACGAGAATATACCAAACCCATTCCCTCCCTCAACCCCTAACCTAAACCTAACCTAAACCTCATTACCCCAACGTAACCCCTGTACCCCAACCCCCGCACCTCCACCTCCTTAATGGCTGCCCAACAGAAAACTAAGAAGCACAGGCGCGAACCCATAATTACGCGGAGACGGAGGGACACACTTGGCATGAGTTAAAGGGAGGGGGCGAGGGGAGAGAGGGAACGCAGGTGTAGGCAGGGGGTAGGGGGATGATGATAGGGAGAATAGGCGGGGACGCAGGTGTAAGGGACAGGGGGATGAAGATAGGGAGGACAGGGATGGGAGGGAGAAGAGGGTGAAAGGAATATGGGAATATGGAGGAAAGGACAAGGGGTGAGGAGAAGGGGGAAGCGACCACCTGAGACGATGTCCTCCTCCCATCACTGCAATTCTGATACTGCAACAGTAATAGTTTACTGTAGTCTCCATTGCCCGTATGTTTGTACTGTTCATTCACTCCTGTTTACCTACTTACTAAACTACTAATTCATCTATCTATTCACTGGCTTACATATTGATTTACTTATTTACTATTTTACTTATTCATTCACTCATCCACTCCATCATTACTTATTATTGTATCACATATACAGACTGTCACTTACTTCTCAGGATACTGTAAAGGGATGAAATTCCTATTACTATCTGGGACTGTGATTTTTGTGAAAATTACAGGGATCGATACAGGAGAAACTAACAAGAACGAACAGACATGATGAAGTGAAGTACAAAACAAAATCACATAACAGAAAACGAAAGAAGCCCTATTACCAGAACAAAACAGACAATAACAAGGACATACAAATACAATAACCACGATAACAGCATTATCAAACAACAAAAGTAACCATAATCAAACAACAATAATGATAACAAAAAACAGTGGCTTAAATGAAATGACACAATTCAGGGAGGGAGGTAGGGGGATAATGAGAAGAGAGGGGGAGGGGGGAGGGAGAAGGGAAGAGAGGAAGAAAATAGGGAAGGGGAATGAAAAGAGGGGAGGGAGGGAGGGAGGGAGGGAGGGAGGGAGGGAGGGAGAGAAAGAAAAGGGTAAGAGAGAAATAGAGAGAGAGAGATCGAAACAACAAAACGACAGTAAAATCATCCCACTGGCGAGCTCACACAACAATTGCCTGGGTCACATAGGCCTATATAAGAGTGTCACCAGGCGTAAGGTGAGCATCTTCATTGCTACCATCATCGCCACCTCCATCTATCTATCTATTTCTATCTCGGCCAGCAGTTGCAATAAGAGCGAAAAAGTGACCAAGAGCAAGAAAGAGAGGACTGGAGACCGAGAGAAAGAGAGAACGAGAGAATCAAGAAAAGAGAGAAAGAGAACGAAAGAACCAGAGAAAGAGATAACGAAAGAAAGAGAACGAGAAAACCAGGAAAGAGAGAAAGAGAGAACCAGAAAAAGAGAAAATGAGAGAAAGAGAGAGCGAGAGAGAAACGAGAACCAGAGAAAGAGAGAACGAGAGAACGAGAACCGTGACTCAAGTATTGCATTCCAACACCATCCTCGCCAGCTTCTTTCCACACGACCCGTTCCACTCGCCCACATTCCACGCTAATATTCCACTCCATCAAAACAGAGCAAGGTGGATGACCTTCTGAGGGCGAGTACACGTTCACATGATGGCGTTCAAAGTCATAACGCTACAGATGGGCCTTGCAAAGTGTATCTTTGGGTCCATGTGTGACGTATCTAGTGGTGGGGTTGGAGAGAGAGAGAGAGAGAGAGAGAGAGAGAGAGAGAGAGAGAGAGAGAGAGAGAGAGAGAGAGAGAGAGAGAGAGAGAGAGAGAGAGAGAGAGGTAAAGAGAGAGAGAGGGGGGGAGGAGGGAGGTCAAAT
>BOPN01000064.1:511334-521334 GCA_017312705.2 Penaeus japonicus
CATGGAGCACCATCGTGGGTTGGCGGCGAAGGCAACTCGGATCAAAAGAGAATGATTAAAAAAAGGATAACTAGAATGATGTTTGTAATGTTGCAAAATTAGATGAATCCAAAAACTCAAAATATCATTTCCATTTCATCTCGCCAGAAGGCATACAAAAATGATATCAAACAAATAAACTAAAAACAACACGTGTAGCGGTATTTAGTATCTCAAATAGGAGTTCAAAGTTCTCACTCTTTAATTGCATCTGACGTGGGCGCGATCGGCTTGCAATTGCAGAATAAGACACCCGAGCGGCAATTTGAATATCTCGAGATAATGTCAGGTCATCACGTAGGCGGCGGCCATTAAGAAGCCCAAGGGAGGTCAAAGGGGAAGCCTCGGATAAAGAGGAAGGGGGGAGGAAGAAGGGTAGGGGAGGAGGAAGAAGGGTAGGGGAGGAGGAGGGGGAGGGAGGGAGGGAGGAGGGAGGGAGGGAGGGAGGGAGGGAGGGGGAGGAGGTGGAGGAGGAGGGAGGAGGAGGAGGGAGGAGGGAGAGGAGGGAGGGAGGGAGAGGAGGGAGGGAGGGAGGGGGGGAGGGAGGGAGGGAGGGAGGGAGAGGAGAGAGGGAGGGAGGGAGAGGAGGACGGAGAAGGGATGAGGGGCTGAAAGGGAGAGATGAAGGAAAAATGTTAAATAAAAAAGGTAAGCATCCCTTAACCCTCTTTCGAGATATATATATATATATATATATATATATATATATATATATATACATATATATATATATATACATATATATATATATACATATATATATATAGAGAGAGAGAGAGAGGGGGAGAGAGAGAGAGAGAGAGAGAGAGAGAGAGAGAGAGAGAGAGAGAAAGAGAGAGATGGGGGGGGGGGCGAGAAATGCATAGGATGTACATTAGCACATTCACAGATTGTGCGAAGAAAACGCCTCGTATCTTACTCTCCTGAAGTCTAACACGCCTCTTACCTCTCCCCCGCCCCGCTCCGCCCCGCCCCCTAAAAACGATTCAGAGTTGCCCCGCCGTGCAATATCGCCCGAAACCCCGAATCACGTGACCTGTGTCCGTAATGATTGAATTGGCGCCTAACGGGCGTAAAGGAAGCGAACGCGCTGACTGGTCTCGCGGTGCCTTCGGGGAGACCAGTCGACGAGAGGCGAGCCGGTGACGCTGTTCTTGTGACGATGACAATGCCCTCGTGGGGAGGATGGGAGTGAAGGGGTGCAGAGGGTCATGGGGGACAGAGGGTGATGGGACATGGATGAGAGGGAGTTGGGAAGTGGATAAGGGGGAGATGGGAAGTGGATGAAGGGGAGATGGGAAGTGGATGAAGGGGAGATGGGAAGTGGATGAGGGGGAGATGGGAAGTGGATGAGAGGGAGATGTAATGGACTGGGAGAAGAGGAAGGAAGAGGGGAATGGGGAAAGTACACAAACAGATTGTAGTGCAGGTTACAGGTCACTGGCCACCGTGAATAAAAATAATATTGATGATGGTGATAATGGTGTTCTTGGCGGCAAGGGATATGGTGTCGGGCGTCCGCCTCCAGCGCTCTTGTGCCCATACCTTTTCCGGTTAATTGCGCTCCCCGCGCGGACCACCACCATCTGCGCCCGTACCCATTTGCCCGAGTTGACGTCCGATGTGTTCAACGAAGCTTCGGAAACAAAGACGTTCAACAGACACCGAAATCAGAAACCTCTTTAACCGTCACTTCCTACCGTCAGTCTCCCTCTCGCCTTGCAACATGCAAATGAAGCATCTCCGCGGCCGCCTCCGTTTCTTATAATGAGTACCCGATACCCGTGTGAAAGTGGCCCGCTGCGAGAGATTCAAGACAAGGAAAAAGCGCCTCGGAACAGAAGAAGCAGCAACGCCACATGGGTTTCAAGCCGCACAAAGAGAATCGAAGCGCTATAAAACTCTCCTGCCTCGCTTGTTCTCCATTTCCATTCCTCCTGCATATGCAATGGATCCTCCAACTTAAGTTCCTCCTCCCCCCTTCGTACTCCCTACCATCACCCAAGCCAAAACTCTCCGACCTCCCAAAACGGGAAGAACCCTCGCCCCTTTCCCCCCTCCTTCCTTCCTTCTTTTTTAGACCATTCCCACTCCTCTTACTGTTTTTTCTTCTCCTTACTCCTCCCCCTAGCCCCCTTCTCCCACCTTTTCTGCCCCCCTTCCCCCCCCCATTCGAAAGCATCACTCCCATCATCGTCAACAATAGAGAGAAGACCTGACCTGATTTCGGCAATTAGCGCTGAATGCAGTACACGAGGTCGAGGCGCTAGCGTGACCTCTGGGAGATCTCCTTCTCCTCCTCCTCCTCCCAAGACTTTCACTCAGAAGATCATTACCTACCCTTCCGGCTGCTGATCTTAGTGCGATTTACGAGATAATGGCTGCAGATGCTGACTAACGGCGGGAACGAGCCGACAATCGGGGCTAATGATAACATGACGGCTGCAACATCCAACAGGTGTGTGACCTCTCTCTGTGTAACGAACCGCTCTACACCCGCGACTTTAAGACAAAAAATCTCACCTCTTCCTCAGAAGACAAATAAAAAACAAGGGAATTAACTAACAAAGAACACGCACACAAAAAGGCAAGTAGAGAAAGAGAGAGAGAGAGAGCGAGCATGAGCGTGGGGCAACCCAGTGCGTCACGCATGTAGCCAGCTAAGCGAGCCCCCTCTTCGCTTTTGTCGCAGATGTCCGGGCTCGGTAAGACAGGGCGAAGCGGAAGGAAGAGCCAGCGAGTGGAAAATAAGTTGGGGAGAAGAAAAGAAGAGGATGGTAGGGAGGGCGAGCGAAAGAAAGCGAGACAAAAGGAAAGAAGGAAGGAGGAAAACTCAAGACAAACTAACAGAAACAAATACGAATAGAGAAATGTAAAAAGGAAGGAGCATCAAGCAAGCCATAGGATGCACAGCAGACGACTCTCGGAAGAAGGACATCGTCGCCAGGTGCCTCATCAAGCATGACAGCAACAGGTGGCCGGACGCTGGTCCCCACCCTCTCTCTTCCCACTTCTCCCCGCCCCTCCCTCCTTCCCCCATGCAACCGTAGCCTCACGCTTCCCGCCCCCGAGGAGAAAGGGTGCAAGGAGAAGACTCCCTGAGGAAGTTGAGTGTACGAACCACTAAGGAAGTTAGGGCGGATCCGAGGAAACCGTGTTCGTCACGCCGAATACTAGTAAAACCCATTCCGCCGGATGAGTCGGTGAGTCAACAGCTCCGAGACGAATGGGAATAATTTGATATGGCATGAGTTAATGAACGAACGCACAATCTTTAAACTGTCATCCAGCGAAAAGGGACAAAATCACTGAATACAGAGACAATAAAAACATCTTACCAAATTACAAGAAAATAAAATCATAAAACAAACGAACAATCCTAACCAAAAATACACGAAATACTATAAACAAAAATAACCTGCCCCAAAAACAAACACAAAAGCTTTCCATCTCACCAAGAGAGAAAACGAGAAGAGGAGTGTGGTGGGAGAGGAAGCGACGAGTTAAAAGACGTCCGAGATAAATCGAGGGCGAGGAAAATAAGACGACAAAGGTGCCAACGAGATAAACGGGGCGAGAAAGCGTGAGTAAAAAGAGACGAGGAAGCCAACCGTCTCCCGGGCACGTAACGGGAGCGGAAGTCAAGATCTGGAAGGGGAGCGCAGCATCCACGGCGTCGAGGGAGATGAAAGAGTGGAGAGGGGGGGGGGGGGTAGAAAGACCCGAGGAGGCGATTTAAAGGGCAAATGGGGAATAAGGAGAAAGGAGAAAGAGGGAAGGGGAGGAAGGAGAGGAGAGGGGAGGAAAGAGGAGGGAAGGGGAGGAAAGGGAGGGAAGGGGAGGGAAGGGAAGGGGAGGAAAGAGGAGAGAACGGATGGAAGGAGAGGGAAGGGAAGGAAAAAGGAGGGGAGGGGAGGGAAAAGGAGGGGAGGGGAGAGAATAGGAGGGGAGGGGAGGGAAAAGGAGGGGAGGGGAGAGAATAGGAGGGGAGGGGAGGGAAAAGGAGGGGAGGAGAGGGAAAGGGTGGGAAGAGGAGGGAAGGAATGGGAAGGGGAGGGAAGGGAAGGAAAGAGAAGGGAAGGGAAGGAAAGAGAAGGGAAGGGGAGCAAGATTGAAAGGAAATTAAGGGAGGAAAAGAAAAGGCAAGGAAAGAAAGGAGACATGCAGGAGGAAAGGCCAGATAAGGAGAAGGGGAAAAGACGCGGAAACGAGGTAAGAAAGCGGAGAGTGGAAGGAGAGGGAGAGAAAGATAAAACAAAGGAAGGGGAAGAAACAGAGGAGATAGACAGAAATACAAAATAAACGAAGAATATACAGAAACGGCAAAGCAAGGCGGAAAAAATAACAAGTGGGGAGAGGAGGGGAAGGGAGGAAAGGGTACACACCAAGGGGAAGAGGGAACACACCAAGGAGCCGATCACCAGTGGCTCGTTACACGCCCGACTGCACAAAGCGATGTAATTGCCTAATTAGCAACCACAAGGATCCTGAATGCCCTCCCCCCTTCTTCCTAACCCCTCCCTCTCTTCTGTCCCATAATCCCACTTCTCCTACTCCTCCACTCCCCCATAACCCCTCTCTCTTCACCCCTTCCTCTAACTTACCTCCCCCGCCCCCCCGCACCTCCCCCTCATCAACCTCGTTCTTTACCAGGTACACTAGACCATCAGCATCTTCGCGCCTGTCGAAATGAAAAAAAAAGAAAAAGAAAAAGAAAAAAGGTCTACATTACAATTCAATATGCAAATGAAAGCCCCGATGCGCATCTCCAAACCGACAAAAGCACGCGGGGGGAGGAGGTAAGAGGGTGGTGGAGGGAAGGGGGAATAAGGGGTGGAGAGATGGGAGAAGAAGGGGAAGGAGGGAAGGGAGGATAAAGGGAAGGAGGGAAGGGAGGATAAAGGGAAGAAGGGAAGGGAGGATAAAGGGAAGAAGGGAAGGGGAAGGAGAGATTGGGGGAAGGGGGAAGGGGGAAGGGGGGAGAAGGGAAAAGGAGGGGGGTTCAGCTTGGGAGATCTAACCTTGGGTGAATCTGACCTATAGATAAGGCGAGGGCGATAAGCTTAAATGCCGAGACGTCGATTCTTGACTTCGAAATTGGGTATTTTTTTATGGGGGACGGGGGTATGGAGCAGGGAGGGAGGGAGGGGTGAGAGGAGGTAGAGGAGGAGGGGAGGAGAGAAGGTGAAGGGAGGAGGAGAGAGGAGGGAGGGAGGAAGGGAGATAGGAAGGGTAGTAGGGGAAGAGAAGAGGAGGAGGAAGGGAGGGAGAGGAGGAGGGAGGATGTGGCGGTACGCTTTACTCTTCGAAGTGTTGGGGTTTTGGAATGTTCAGTTCGGTGTGTTGGGCGTTTATAGATCTGTGTACTATCTATTTGGAATTTACTGGCGGCTTTTGTAAAAGAAAAACATGTTGTGTGAAACGGGGCACACAAACCAAATGCTATCGCAACATACACAACTACCCAACATAGCATAGAAACCAATTACCCACCATATCCAAAAGCGAAAGAGGAAGGAGGAGGAGGAGGAGGAGGAGGAGGAGGAGGAGGGGGAGGAGGAGGAGGAGGAGGAGGAGGGGGGGGGGGAGGGAGGAGGAAAAAGAACAACAAAAAATACGAAAGCAGAAGAAAGAAAAAGAAAGAACAAACCTACAGGCGAGAGGTCAGGTAATCAAAAGGCAAGCGATTAATCCGCAATATATTTGATAATGACAGTTCGACCCGTCTCGCCCGAAGCAAAACGAAGAGGTGGAGGGAGGGCGCCTGTCGGATAAAAACGAAAGTCGGGTAATTACGAAGAAAAAAAAAAAAACTTAAAAAGTGCGTTGGGGTCATTTCAATAAAAAAAGAATAATGACAAATGAGTACTTGATAGCGGTCGGTTCTAACGATGTGATGATTGTGACTCGCGTTCGAACGATTTTTAGGGTGAGAAAAAAAAGAGACGAAAGAATGAAAGAGAGAGTGAGAAAAAATGAATGGTACTGATGATTAGTTTTCTTTCTATAAGTCGTGTCGTAGCTTCGGGCATGATGCTTTGGGATGATGTAGATTCTATTGGTGTTCTTATTTGTCTTTTAATACATAACACACACTCTCATTCATTCATTCATTCATTCTCTCTCTCTCTCTCTCTCTCTCTCTCTCTCTCTCTCTCTCTCTCTCTCTCTCTCTCTCTCTCTCTCTCTCTCTCTCTCTCTCTCTCTCTCCCTCCCTCTCGTTCCCTCAATATATCACTCACTCACTCGCACCCCCTACTCTCTCTCCTCCACTTCCCTCTCCCTTCTATTACAACCCTCTTTACCATTATCACCTTTCTTCATCTTCCCCTCCTCTATCTCCGCTCTGCATCTTTATCATCCACTTTTATATAATTATCTGTCCCTTCATCTTCCACCCACAGCCCCCTCCCGGTCCCACTCTCGGCCCCCCTTCTGAGTCCCCCTTCCCCTCCCCCCATTATCCCGTATCGCCACCGCCATCTCTCCCTTTCTCGCTGTCTACGTCTTCATCGCAACCCTTAATTTTCACTCTTAGCGCCGATAAAACGACTTAAGGGACCACTTCACCCTTCGGGAAGGCATGTTCGGCTCACACTTTAAGAGAGGATCACGATCTTTATCTTAATAAAGCCAATGGACTAATGAATTAAGAAGTTCGTCCAAATGTCGACGTATCTTCGGCGTAGTTTGATCCTGGCACTGATAAATACCTGCAATAAAAAAAAACGAAATAAAAGCAGTAGTTCCTCTTTTCCCGTTCACTTTTTCCTACGTTTTCTCTCTTCTTTCTTTCTCTTATATCATTTTTCTACTCATACCTTTTTTTCCAACAAAGCCACAGGGCTTTTAAACCAGCTTTTCTTCACTTCACATTATTTCTAGAAGCATCCGTCGGCAGCGGTGACTCAAAAAAAAAAAAAAAAGCGAACTCCTGTTAAAGAAAATGAGTGCTCGAGAGCACAGGTCAATAAACAGCGCAGAAGAACGGATAATTATTACCGTATTTGTAGCAGAAAAGCCGAGACGTCCAAAGGTGCATGACGTATGAGTATGAGAAGTGGACGTGAAAGTAAAAGAAGAGATGGAAATGGAGATGGAAATGGAGATGGAAAGAGATGGGAGCGAAAGCTACAAGCAATGGCAAAACGAGAGAGAAAGATGGAGAACACAGAAAGAGATTTGAAGCGAAAGAGACGGAAGAAATACAAAACATCGACCTCTCTCCTCTACAGAATTTCAGAGGGTAAACAAAATAGGAAGAAAAGGGCATGCAAGCCGAAGCCAAAGACAGATGGTTGAACGAGGAGAGACAAAAGTGCCATCACTTCCCCCAACGACGCCAAATGCCAACAATCCCCGTGTTCCCAGATAGTAGATAGGAGGAGGAGAAAGTGGCATGGGGCACCCCGGAACGCCTCTTCCCTTTCTCTTCCGGTGATAAGGGGAAGTGCCTATCATTTGCCTCTCCTCCCCATCCCCACACCCCTGCCCTACCTCGATCTTTATACGCCGGGGCATCATAGGAGGTTAAAAGGAAGAAAGGGGAGGGAGGGAGAGAGGGAGAGAGGGAGAGAGGGAGGGAGGGAGGGAGGGAGGGAGGGAGGGAGGGGACGAGAGGGGAGAATGGATGGGAGGGGTAAGGAAAGGGAGAGAGGAGGGGAGGGAAATGACGAGACGGGATGGGAGGGAATGGGGCCATCAAAGGTATCCAGAAACAAAATCACGGATGCAGACGTCGGTTTATGTTTCGTCAGGATGCTCCATGTCTTGAAATAGAGGGGGTGAGGGTTAATATCGGCGTCTATTAAACGTTTAAGCTTATTAATGCCATTTCACTTGCGGTTGAACGTCATTACCGAGATGAGGCATGCTGAGACGACTTCTTTTCTCTTTCGCTTTCCCTTGTCTGTTACTGTTTTAGCTTTGCCTCTGTTTCTGTGTGCGCATGTGGAACGTGTGTAAACCCGCTACCCACAACTATGTAGAACTCGAAATCTATACATATATTAGGAAAGGCAAAAAAAAAATGAAAATAAAAAAAGGACGGAAGGGCATATGGAGGGAAATAACAAAACATACCACACAAGCTGACAACCGTAAACAACTCACTCCCCACTCTCAAACGATACCCTCAAAAAAGACATTAACAGCTTGAAACATTTCGACGCCTCGAAGCACACGGCCCGCCCGGACTCCGACAGGGCACAGAAAACGCACAGCAGGACACCCTCAACTAAACGCTTGCATATGAGATACTGTGACGCAACAACATGGCTGTGACTTGCTGCCTCATTACAAGGCGTGAATGCCCCGCGTCCTGCTGACCTGCTGTCAAATACCTCATTGAGCGACCTTCCCTGCTGCCTGTACAGCCCCTTCATGCCGACCTGCTGTTACTTTCTCTTGCGGTGAACAGCAAATCTACCTTTTGGCCGCTGCAGTTGGCACGCGAGACCACGCTGATTAGGGCGGAGGGCGGAAGAGGTGGTGCAAGGAGGGGGGGGGGGTGAAAAGGGGGACGGTATACACGGGGGGAAGGAAGAAAGGAAGAAAGAAATGAAGGAAGGAAGGTGGACAGAGGGTGGAGGGAGGAGGATAAAGAGAAGGAGGAAGGTATGGAGGGAGGGAGGAAGAAAGGAGGGTATGAAGGGAGGGAGGAAGGGAGGAGGGTATGGAGGGAGGGAGGGAGGGAGGGAGGAGAGTATGGGGGGAGGGAGGGAAGGACGGAGGGGGGAAAGGAAAAATAGAAAGAGAGAAAAAAATGAGAGAGAATCAGGGTGAGTGAGAAATAGACGAATCAAAGAATCACCGAAAAGAGGAAAACCCGCATGCGCCAGAGCCCGAGCCATGGGTATAGTACAAGCCTCGTGCTTACATCACCTATGCACTTATCAGCCGCTCGCCACGCCCTGGCCGGCCACACCTCTGACCTTTTATCGAGTCTCCTAAACCCGATGTTCATCTCCCTCCGCGTAACCTCCCTCCCTTCCTTTTCTCTTTCCTTCCCTCCCTTCCTCTGCTCAGCAATTCCTTCCTTCATTTTCCCTCTCTGCTTTTCTCTGTTCTTTCCTTGTCTCCCCATCCATTCCTTCCTTCCCTCCTTCCTTCCCTCCCTCCCTCCTTCCTTCCTTCCTTCCTTGCTTCCTTCCCTCCCTCCTTCGCCTTCACAGCCACCCAACGCGTTTGCCTGCACTACCGTTCACCTTCTCTCTCATTCACTATACTCATTCCCCCTCCATTCGTGCTTGCGATAACCCTTCCTTTTCCCCTCTTTTAATCAACTTCTCTATTCGTCTAATTCACCTTGTCCTAGTTGCCTTATTTCTTCTTGTTTCTCCGAGTTCCTTATCACTTTTTCTTCCATCCACATACGCCATTCGGTCTCTTTCATCAGTGCTTAATGTCATCCTCGTCAAGTGCATAGTTGATGATGATGATGTCGATAGCGACTATGAGAATGACGACAGC
Organism: Penaeus japonicus; assembly: GCA_017312705.2. Taxonomy (NCBI): domain Eukaryota; kingdom Metazoa; phylum Arthropoda; class Malacostraca; order Decapoda; family Penaeidae; genus Penaeus; species Penaeus japonicus. Next base: position 520,845 of record BOPN01000064.1, read on the forward strand.
AGTTGCTCTAACAATAATGATAATAGCAACGCCAATGACGACGCAAATAATGACAAAAGCGATGGCGATGACAATGGCGATAACGACAATAACCATAATAAGAATGATAATAACAACGCTAATATTAACAGTAACGATAACGATGGCAGCTACAGTGACGATAATAATAAAAGCCGACAGTGACAGTGACGATGGCACTAAGGACAACAGATAAAGCTGAGATTGCACCACTAACACCAAAGTCTAATCAATTGATACGTGCCTCACTCCCCTTCCCCCATCCCAAGTCCCCGACATCGCCCCGTTCCTCCTCTTCCTTCACTTCTGCTATTTGCGGGGAAGAGGGTCCACACTGCACATGCCAGAAGACGTGGGTGTGAAGGCAGGTGCGTGGGCGTGGGGACGAAGACGTGACACACACTTCCTTGGGCGATGTGCTCGAGTGCCGCGAGGTGGGTAGGAGAGGGGGTGGGGGTGGATCAGGTGTGTG
>BOPN01000064.1:526334-536334 GCA_017312705.2 Penaeus japonicus
CCTCAATTACCGAAGCCAGAGAAAAAAAGTAAACGCACCTTTACACAAACAAACTACAAGCACAACCCCCTCAAAAAAATAAAAAGAAAAAATTCTTCAAAGCCACAAACTAGTTCTCCTCCCCCTTGCCCATCCCCCATCCTCCTCCCCTTGTCCCTATCCTATCCTCGCCCCTCCCACTTCCCTCTTCCTCCTCCCATCCCCCTGTACCCTCCCCCCTCAAATCTAGAAGTTAGATAAGGACCTCTTCCCAAGATGGCAGATAATTACACCTTCTCCGGCGCGGCAAGAGCAGGAGCGCGGAGCCACGAGAACGGGCGGTAGCGAGATCCCGTAACAACAGGGTAACAACCGTCACACAACCTGACGTAGTAGCGAACCTCTTCGCTCTCTTTCTGCTCTTCTCTCACATATACCTCCCCCCCCTCCCTCTTCTCCTTTTCTCTCTCTTATTCCAATTCCTCTACTCCCGCTTATCCTCTCCCCTCCTCTCTCCCAATTCCTTTTTTATTTTAAATAACCACCACATATAGTAAAAAATGAAAAAAAAGAAAGAAAAGAAATGGATCCTATGCCTTCCCTCTCCCCCCCCCTCCACATTCTACCCCCAAAACCGTATCTCCTTTTCCCTCCTCCCCTACGTTACCCCCCCCGCCTCCTCCCTTAGCTACCAGCAGGTACAGATGACCCGGCGTGATTTCGCCCATAATTGGTCAAGAGGTACACATGGCGACCGTGGTCTCGCTCCGTTGTCATATATATGTTTGCTCGCTTGGCTGGGGAAGGAAAAGGAGATCGGCCGTTCGCCTCCTTATCACACGATCTACGGGGCTGGCGTATTTGTGTGTGTCTATATGTGGGTGAGAGTGTGCGCGTGTTTGTGTGTGGTTTTGTGTATGTGTGGATTTGTGTATGTGTGTGGATTTGTGTATGTATGTGGATTTGTGTATGTGTGGATTTGTGTGTGTGTGTGGTTTTGTGTATATGTAGTTTTGTGTTATATGTGTAGCTTTGTGTATGTGTGTGATTTAGTGTATGTGTGTAGTTTTGTGTATATTTGTGTATATAATAAATAATCAGTGCTTATACACTTCCCACTATCCCTCCCTCTCCTGACGAAGGGCGCGCCTGAAGAGAAGACACCGCGTTTGACCACCGACGGACACCCAGTGAATATGTGCGGACTCGCGGCAGACGTGAGAGGCGGCGTCCTAACACTCCTTATCGTTTCATATGCAAATGAGGAAGGAGATGAATGAGAGGCTGGGCGCTCTGGGGAAGCAGGACGGGGAGATGGGGAAGGGGGGGGGAGGACAGAGGAGAGAAGATAGGACAGGCTGCTAGGGAATAGAAGAGGACGAGGGAGGGAGGGAGGGAGGGAAGGAGGGAGGGAGGGAGGGAGGGAGGGAGGGAGGGAGGGAGGGAGGGAGGGAAAGTTACATACATATATCCACATGCGCACGCACACACACACTTACACGTACACATACACTTACACTTTACACTTACACACACACACACACACACAAATACAGACAAACACACTTACAAACACGCAAACTGTAAATATACACAATATAGCTAGGCAGATAGATAGTAACATAGATAAATAGATCATACTCACAGAGAGGAAGAGGGGAAGAGAGAGAGAGAGAGAGAGAGAGAGAGAGAGAGAGAGCGAGAGAGAGAAATTATAAAAAAACACGAGAAGTGGAAGAAACTTCGCTCTCCGTTACCAAGCTGTCGACATCAGCTCTTTGCACCGGAACGCATTTTATTTGGTGTCATTAGGGCTAAAGCGCCGTTGATTGTAGGCCAAGCCATACAATCTCCGGGGGAGTGATGACGAGACTGGAGTCGGGGCACGAGAGTGCTAAGCCACCAGCCTCGAGATAACTGCTGATGTTCAACCTTAAGGGCTCCCATTCTAATCACTCTAATGCTGAATAAACGCGGCAAAATAACAATGATAAACAAAGACGCGATTCAACTTTCGCAGACGGTAAAACAAGACAATATCGTGTGTGAGTTTCACTGAAGCATAACTCAAACGTGTTCAGTTATCGTTATATCTCGCCTAATAGGTTTATTGACAACCTGTACCTGAACCAGCACTTGACCTGCGACAAGGGTTCGTAGCCTGATATTCATATTCGCATTCTCACATTCTCATTTTCTCTCTCGGTCTATCTGTTTCTCTGACATTCGCTTTTTTATACCATTCGCTCTCTCTCTCCCTTCGCTTTCTGTCACTCTATCTCCCCATTCCTATTATTTTTTAATACATCTCTCTCTCTCGCTATTTCCATCATTTCCTACCTACCTCAATCCTCCCTAGTCTCTTTCTACCCTCTCCCATCATTCTTTCTTTTTCCGTTCATCTCTCTCTCTCTCTCTCCCTCTCTCCCTCTCCCTCTCTCCCTCTCCCCCTCCCTCCCTCTCCCCCTCTCTTCTTTTTCCCTCCAACCCTCCAAATTACATATCTCCCTCCTATTCTAATTTCAAGATCAATTTCATTTAGTCCAAGGTATGTAATCCACCTGCACAAAAAAACAATCTATTTTTTATTCAAGAATAGGGTACGAATTCCGGTACCGAAGCACCGCGAGCAAATCCCATGCATATATTTAGTCATTCTTCGCCGGTGACTGATGGTGGCTGTTCGTGACTGAGAGCGGCAGTAGTAAAGACTAATAGTAAGAGTAGCAAAAATAGCAGTGAAAGTGTAATCAATAAAATGAGTAGTCATGAAAATAATGATGCTGAAAAGCTTACGAAGACTATTGCAATGGTACATTAGGGAGAAGCGGTGATGGTAACAGTTATTTGAACTAAAACAACAGCTGCAACTATAATGAAAATAATAATCATCATCATAATCACAATAGCAATATAGTGATGATAGTGCTAGCACCAGTAGTAATAACGATGATGATAATCACGATAATAAAAACAATAGAAAAAAATAACAATAGTAATAGCACGAACAATGATAATATGCCAAAAAATACAAACATTATCATTTATACTGTTAACATTACTACGAACAAGAACAACAACAAGAGTTACAAGAGCGATGATAAATGTCATTAGCACTGAGCCTCGCCATCCTTTTCCCCAGCGCTCCTCCAAAGCCAAGGCTCAAAGAGATCCGATTCGAGGACGAGACTCAGCCTCGGGGCGCGCAAGCAACCTGTAGCGAGGCGAGCAGACGCAAAACAAGTCAATCAAGCAGACATCCATTCCACACAACCAGTTTGCCAATCAATCACCCTGCCAGCTAGTCAGAGCGCCAGTCGAACAAACAGTCAAACCGACAGACAGATGATCCTTCTCCCGCTGCCCCCCCCCTTACCCCCCTTCCCTCTAAACATCTTGGGTGGCACAGCAGCATCTCTATCTTGCTCAGCATCACATCCCTTTCCACTTTCCCCCCAATCTCTCCTTTTCTCACACAAAAGTCTTCCCTTCCTTAACCGCAAGTTTCTATGTTCGGGGAGGGAGTGAGGTAGGGGGAGGAAGGGCTATGTGGGTATGTGGTGGGGGGAGGGGGGAGATAAGAAAGGGAAAGGGGGTAAATGCAAGAGGCAGGGGCTTGGGTAAGGGAAAAGGAAAGGGTGTGAAGCAAATGAATGGGGGCAGGAGGGGGGGGGGGTAGAGCAGGAGGGCCAAGGACCATGACATAATCTACAGTTGTGTCAGCCGCCCGTGTCTCTGGGGAGGTGCTGTTTGTGGAGCAGAGTGACTACTCTAGCGTCTCCTTTTTCTCGACTCCAGGAAGAATATATTTTCCTTTTTTATGCCCAATCTGACATCTTCGTTGGTGCTTCCTTGGTTTTCTTTTTTCCTTTTGTCTTTCTTTCCCACTCTCTTGTTTTCTCTTCATTCTCCGCCTCATCCCTCCCATTCATTTCCCTTTCCACCCACTCCTCTCTCTCATCTACTTTCTCCTTCTCTTTCTCTTTCTCTTCTTCCTCCTCGTCCTTCCCCACAACTTATTTCCCTCTCCACCCTGACTCTCCTCCTCCTCTTCCTCCTCCTCCTCGCCCCCCCTCCCCCCAGCTCCCTCTCCTCCTCCCTTACTCCTTTCTCCTTTTCCGCAAGACCACTCGTAACCTGTCAAATCTGCACCCTCCGCCGGCGACGCACGCGATGCCTCGTGGCGGAGGCTGTCATTTAGAGGAAAAATCTGAATTTGAAGCCAAGAGGCGGATCGTGACTGGCGCCGAGAGGGAAAATGGAGGGAATCGAGGGAATCGAGGAAGACAAAGAAGCATCGCAAATGTTCGTTTCATTCTTTTCTTCTCCTCATTTTCTTTCTTATTATTATTATCATTTTTATTATCATTATTAATATTATTATTATCAGTCGCATGGTTTTCGTTATCAATTATATCATAAAATTATCATAAAAACAAGGGCAAAAAAATAAATAATAATAACAAGTAGAGAAAAAAGACCCGAGGCAGAAAGATAAAGGAGTTGAATGAACCAATGGGGTAAAAGTAAAAAAAGAGCCAAATTTCATAACACAACCTAATATATCCAGCCAGAAATCGCAAAAAACTGAAGCGGAACTTAATTTGCGCGAATCGGCGAACCTCGCGCAGGTCGTTACGTCACTCGTCAGCGTAACAGCGCAGCGGTGCACGGGAGGAGAACAGATATCAAATCGCTATAATTTTATCATATCACCATAATATATCAAATTATATATCATGGTTATATTATAATTAGTTTCCTACTATATCATAATTAATGTAATAATTATATTACTGTTGCCTTATTAATTCATCACGTGTGGAAAGTTGAGCTTTGATCCGCTTCTCAAGTTTAGCGACAACGATTTCGGTCGAATTCAAGCGGATTACTTACACGAACGAAGAAACAAAAGCGGCGAAATCATTCTACCGAGTATTTCGCATAGACTCAATCCACTCTTCCGGAAACGAAAATAAATAGAAGCGCAAAACACATCTCTAGATCCTTCCCAAACTTCAAAATCTCCAGACCAATAACGCTAAACAAATAAAGAGATAAAATCACTACCTGAAATAATAGGTGCAGAGGAAGAGAAAGTACTCGAATCTAAAGAGATAAAATAGATCTTCATTCAATATAATACACACTCGTTTCCGGCGCGTGCGTCCGGTGGCCTAATACCACTGACCTCTATCCTGTGCTGTTGTGCATGATTCGGCTTTATAAAGTTGCTCATTTCAACTACTTACCAATATGACTGTCATGCAACGTGTCTGGAATAGTCGACCTTACCTGCAAGAGAGAAATCATGATTATTAATCGTTATTATTATTACTATGAATATAATCAGATCATAAAATAATTGCTATTATCAACAACACATTCAATAAATTGTTGCTACAACTAATTACCAACAAAAATTCCCACAAGTACTATTATCTTTATTACTACCGCTATCGTTATCAATATTCAGATCACAAACAATTCACCTAAACTAGTATATCATACAAAAATGACAACCACAAACCACCGTCAAAAATAACAACGAAAAAACTCCCGGCCTTAATATATAGGTCAACAAACTTGTACTATTCACCTAAAAAAGAATACGCGCATACAAACACGCAAATATAAGCATCAAGGATTGTGAATGAACAATTCTTTCCTCACCCCCATCCCCTCAAAATAGAGGGAGAGGGAGAGGGAGAGGGAGAGGGAGAGGGAGAGGGAGAGAGAAGAAGAGAGGGAGGGAGGAAGGAACGGAGAGAGGAAAAGAGGGAACGAAAAAGGATGAGAGAAAGAGAGAGCGCGAGAGAAGAAGGGAGGGAGGAAGGGACGGAGAGAGGAAAAGAAGGAGCGAGAGAGGAAGAGAGGGAGAGAGAAAGCAAATAGCGCAAATAAAACGCACACACGTGCACGCCCGCAACCCCCCCCCCCCCACACACACACAGAGAGAGAGAGAGAGAGAGAGAGCAGAGAGAGAGAGAGAGAGAGAGAGGAGAGAGAGAGAGAGAGAGAGAGAGAGAGAGAGAGAGAGAGAGAGAGAGAGAGAGAGAGAGAGAGAGAGAGAGAGAGAGAGAGAGAGAGAGAGAGAGAGAGAGAGAGAGAGAGAGAGAGAGAGAGAGAGAGAGAGAGAGAGAGAGAGAGAGAGAGAGAGAGAGAGAGAGAGAGAGAGGCAGAGAGAGAGAGAGAGGCAGAGAGAGAGAAAGAGAGGCAGAGAGAGAGAAAGAGAGGAGAGAGAGAAGAGAGGCAGAGAGAACGAAAGAGAGGCAGAGAGAGAAAAAAGAGGCACACAGAGAGAGAGAGAGAGAGAGAGAGAGAGAGAGAGAGAGAGAGAGAGAGAGAGAGAGAGAGAGAGAGAGAGAGAGAGAGAGAGAGAGAGAGAGAGAGAGAGAGAGAGAGAGAGAGAGAGAGAGAGAGAGGCAGGCAGGCAAATAGCGCAAATAAAACGCACACACGTGCACGCCCGCAACCCCCCCCCCCACACACACACACAAATTTTAGCCCCACAACCATAAAGCAACAACCCCGCTATCGACAGCATAAAAGCCAGGGAAAACCTCAGGCTATTTTGGCCCCGACAAACCAAACCGCGCGAGATACGTGCACTTCCATCACTGTTGACCCCATATGCACGGGCTACGTATATTATTGTGAAGTGGCAACAGAAGAATGGGGAGGAAGAGGAAGTGGGAAGGGAAGGAGGAGGAATAGGGGAGGAGGAAGAGGAAGTGGAAGGGAAGGAGGAGGAATAGGGGAGGAGGAATAGGGGTGGGGGCGGGAGGACTAGGGAAACGGGTAGATGAGAGAGAGAGAGAGAGAGAGAGAGAGAGAGAGAGAGAGAGAGAGAGAGAGAGAGAGAGAGAAACTCATGACCAGTGACAAAACGCCATGGCCTTTTGCGGTCGCACTACATCCAGAGGTCATCGTCATTGTCGTGTTCACAATGCCCTTTGCTTTATCATCTCGTAGGCATACGCGGGACTATGCTACGCTAACCTCGTTTATTCGCCCATTCTGTTCGTCCTTGAAGCCTGCTATGTTTGTCTATCTGTTTGTTCGTCTAATAAGCATTGTTTTTAGAATTACCATGACGAAAATGCATCATGATAACAGCTTTCGTTTTTCTCGCTTTATTTTTCTCTCTCCTTTACTGCGACCCAGAAACTCATTCTTCTTACTCCTCCTCCTTCAGCTGCTATTCCACACCCTCCTCCTTTCACTTCTCCTTATGCACCTCCTCCTCCAATCACTTCCTCATTCTCCTCCTCCTCCAATCACTTTTTCCTCATACTGCTCCTCCTCTTATCACAACTGTTCCTAGTCCCCCCTCCTCATTTTCTTACTCCCCCTTTTCTTACCTCTTCCAAAGAATTATTTTTGCGTATGTATGTATGTATGTATGTATGTGCGAATGTGTTTGTGTGTGTACGTGTGGATGTGAGAATTTGTACAAACACCTATGAAGTGAGATACGTAACCAGCCTCTTTTCTTCAAGTCTACTCACAATTTCACGTCAAAAATACCGATAGCGTTAAGAAATACCCACCCCAAGCCCGATAATCACAACATATGCCACACGCGCCGCACATTGCGAAAAGGGCGGCAACCCCTCGCCAGCACCGCCGAGCAGATCATCACTTTCAAAAACCGTAATCATATCCATCACCGTCACTTTCCTCGGCCAATCATCACCATCACCATTAACAGCGCCGTCAAAGCGACGCTCCTTATCGGCGTGACACATACCTAGCGTTGCTCAAGAGACAAACGAAAGAAAAGACGAAGAGATAGAAAAAAAGAGAAAACATGGCCTTTGTGCTTGCAAAGGACCGGTCGCATCTTGGACAGAGGGCGTCATGTGAGAAACATCCACAGGCAGTCATAAGAAAAAGGTCATTGAGCGGTACTGGACATGGCCAACTGGCGACATGTGGGAGATGGAGAGGCTAGAGGAGAGGGGAGTGGCAGTGGGAGGGGGAGGGAGGGATAGAGGTAGATGTAGAGGGAGAAAGAGAAGAGAGAGAGGGGGGGATGGAGAGGGAGAGGAGGAGGGAAGGGTAGGGAGAAGATGAGGGAGAGGGAGGGAGAGGAGGAGGGAAAGAAGGGGAGAGAAAAGTATGAGTGGAGGGGGAAGGAGAAGAAGAGAAGGGAAAGGTAAGAGGAAAGGAAAAGGGAAAGAAAGAAAAGAAAAAGGGATAGAAAGAAAGGAAAGGAAGGGAGAGGGAGGGAGAAAGAGAAAGGGAAAGGATAGAGAAGGAAAGTGGAGGAAAAGGCGACTGGAAGGGGAAGGAGAAGAAGAAAGTGAAGGAGGAAAAGAAAGATGGTCAGGGGGAGGGGAAGGGGGGGAGGAGAGAAAACGAGACGAGGGAAGAACAGGAACACCAGAAAAGGGGAAGAAGAAGAAGGAATGAGTGAGAGGAGGACAGGAAAAGGAAGACGAAGAGAGGAACTTGGAAAGGAAGATAAAAGAGAGAGAAGGGGGAAGATACGCTACAAGAAGACAAACTCTCAAGAGCAAAAGAGAACAACAAACAAATAAAGCCAAGATAAAGACAAAGAAAACAGCAAGAGTGAGAGCGAAACACGGGGAAAATAATGAAGGGCAAAGGGCAGCCGGAGGTGAGGCCGAGCGGAGGAGGTTGAAAACTGGATGGAGGTTAGAGGCGCGGCGAGCTCTTGTCCACCGAGCCAATCTCTCCTCCTCCATTAGGTGACCCGCGAGACACCCCGTTTCGCCAGATGATGAAACGTCGCCCCGTAAACTCCACACTTCTAAGGTCGAGATCAGGTAGTTGCATCTCCGCGCTGATGGGAGAGGGAGGAACACCCCTTCCACCTCCTTCTCTCACTCTACCCACCTCCCTCCTTCCCCTTTCCGCCCTTTCACTGCCCTTTTCCTTTCCTCTGACCCTCCCCTCTTCGCTTCCCATCGGACTGATTTTCGTCCTTCTCCATCCTCCTCCTCCCCCCCCCACCTCAAACGGGCCCTACCCCTCATCCCTTCCCCTTTAATTTCTCATCGCCCCTTCTCCCTACCCTTATTCCCTCCCCCCTTCCCCTCACCCCTCTGCCCCTTCTCCTCTCCCCCCTCCCCTTCTTCTCGAGACGTAACCCTCGGTGTCGTACCCTGACACTCACGCTCACGATCTCGCAACGGGACCCTCGGCGAGTCACTCCCCCGCGATCACGTTTTCGGTCGCTCGAAAAGGGGACGATTCTCGGAACGATTCGTCGACGACAATCTTCTCTTTTTTTTTCTTTGTCTTCGTCATAACACATTTCTTCTTCTTCATCATCTTCTCCCTCTTGTTCTTACTGTTCATTTTTTTCTAGTATTGGTTAGTTTCTTTGTTTTATTATCTCTCATTTTTGTTTCTGTCATGAAGGATAGAAAGTTACAATTTCACTTTAAGAAAAGAAATACTTCCCGGACTCCGGAAATAACGATCGTCCTGAATCACGATGAAGATATCAAGATAAATTCAGAGAAAATAACAATGATAATAAAACAATGAGAAACAGAAAACGTGAATTACTGGCAACACGACACCAAATGCACCTTTGTCTAGACAGTCATAACGCGTTTACTATATTCAATTCTATAATGCTATTACCCGAACGACCCGCAACAGAGAGAGAGAGAGAGAGAGAGAGAGAGAGAGAGAGAGAGAGAGAGAGAGAGAGAGAGAGAGAGAGAGAGAGAGAGAGAGAGAGAGAGAGAGAGAGGAGAAAGAGAGCGAGAGGAGAAAAAGAGAGAGGGGAGAAAAAGAGATAGAGGAGAAAAAGAGAGAGAGGAGAAAAAGAGAGAGAGGAGAAAAAGAGCGAGGAGAAAGAGCGAGAAGGTGAAAGAAAGAGAAGGTGAAAGAAAGAGAAGGAGAAGGATAGAAAGGAGAAGGATTGAAGGAGAAAGAAATAGAAGGAAAAAGAAAGAGAAGAAAGAAAGGAGGAAAAAATGAGATGGCGAAAGAGAGAAGAGAGAAAAGAGGAAAGAGAAAAGAGAGGAGAGAGAGAGAG
>BOPN01000064.1:541334-548834 GCA_017312705.2 Penaeus japonicus
AGCCGCGGGGAGGACGATGCTGTGGATATTCATAACCGCATCCGTCCATAAAATGCCCGCGCCCGCCATAAAATGCCCCGTCCATTATAAATGCCCCCCACATGCCCCCTCCCCCCGTAAATACAATGCTGGCCTCCGTGGGAAAGGAGTGCATACATGCGGATCTCGGCGCCAAAGGAGGATGTAACAAGTCCCACAAACAAGTCGGAGGAACTGAAATCCCTGGCGGACACAAAGACGGGCCTGGGAGAAGGGGAGAAGAGAGGGATGTTTGAAGAGAAACAGAGACAGAGACAGAGACAGAGAGAGAGAGGGAGAGAGAGAGGGAGAGAGAGAGGGAGAGGGAGAGGGAGAGAGAGAGGGAGAGGGAGAGGGAGAGAAAGAGAGGGGGGAGGGAGAGTGAGAGTGAGGGTGAGAGTGAGAGTGAGAGAGAGAGAGAGAAGGGGGGGGATGAGAGAGGTGGGAGGGGGAGGGGGAGGGGGAGGGAGAGAGATGAGAGGAGATGCGAGGGATGTGAAAAGAGAAAGAGGAGGAAGAGAGAAGAAAACTGTTGGAGAGGGAGAGGGAGAGGGAGAGGGAGAGGTAGAGGATGTGGATGTGGATGAGGATGAGAGAGAGAGAGAATAAGAGAGAGAAGGGAGGGAGGGAGAGATGAGAGGAGATGCGAGGGATGTGAAAAGGAAAAGAGGAGGAAGAGAGAAGAAAAAAGTGGGAGAGGGAGTGGGAGAGGGAGAGGGAGATAGAGAGAGAGAGCAAGAAATTGAGAGAGGAAGACAGAAATAGAGAAAATAAAAGAAATACAAATACAAAGCAGAAGCAAAGAAAAAGAAAAGAAAAGAACATTCAAAACTAAAGACACAAAACCCAAACCAACCCAATGGCACAAAAAGCAAGCCCCCCCCCCCACCCCCAACACGAACAACACAGCCACAAGGGGAGTGACACTCTCGACACTGCACGTAATACATACACTCCCTCGCCGCCGAGCCGATCTTGATAACAGGCTGATAACGTCACATCCGCTTAGCCGATAGTCGGGAGAGAGAGAAGAAAACGGTTGGAGAGGGAGAGGGAGAGGTAGAGGATGAGGATGAGGATGTGGATGAGGATGAGAGAGAGAGAGAATAAGAGAGAGGAGGGAGGGAGGGAGAGATGAGAGGAGATGCGAAGGATGTGAAAAGGAAAAGAGGAGGAAGAGAGAAGAAAAAAGTGGGAGAGGGAGCGGGAGAGGGAGAGGGAGAGGGAGAGGGAGATAGAGAGAGAGAGCAAGAAATTGAGAGAGGGAGACAGAAATAGAGAAAATAAAAGAAATACAAATACAAAGCAGAAGCAAAGAAAAAGAAAAGAAAAGAACATTCAAAAATAAAGACTCAAAACCCAAACCAACCCAATGGCACAAAAAGCAAGCCCGCCCACCCCCCACCCCCAACACGAACAACACAGCCACAAGGGGAGTGACACTCCCCGCACAAAACACAAACGCAGGAGAGGTTACGACCACAGCTCCAGCAGCACGTCCCGGGAGCCTCAGCAAATTAGAGCAAGCTCAGCGAATCCCTCAGTTGATGATCAGCCGATGACGCAATCCCGCCACACAAGGGCTCCCACTCTGCGCTGACCCGCTGCTCCACTTTCGATTGCGAGCGATGGCGTTCGTTAACTTTCGATCTCTCCTCACTCGTTCGCTCGCTCGAATTTAAAATAAAAAACGAGTAACAGGGTCTTTTTTGCTTGAATAGAAAAAAGGGATGAATAAAAAATGAAAGAAAGAAAAATAATAACCTCGATGCACATACGGCAATGCTTTTTGCATGTACTATTTTGTGGTCCGTATTCACAATTTTCCATCTGAATGTCTGTCAGTGAATATTCTAACTGTGAAGGTCACGCACGCACGAACAGACAAGTGAAGCAAAATCTTGTAAATAACAGGCCAACGAACCCACAAAAATCCCGACACGCAAGTAGCAGCGGCCGGGTGACAAGTCCAAAGGTGTCGAATGTCAAGTGGCGTTATATAGGCCTACGCCGAGACCGAACAAGAAGCTGCTCCGCGTCACCGAGAGACAGACCAGACCGGCCTCGCCTCACGACACCCACTTATCGCACCTTCGGGAGAGGGGGGAGAGGGAATAGGGAGAGAGTGAAAGAAGGGGGAAGGAAGGAAGGAAGGAAGGAAGGAAGGAAGGAAGGAAGGAAGGAAGGAGACGGAGGGAAGGGAAGAGAGAGAGGAGAGGAGAGGAGAGGAGAGATAGGAGACAACAGGTCGTTTACACCAGTAAAATATGGTGGCGGTGTCGGAGGATGAGGCTCGCCTTACCACCACAGGCCAGATTTTTGGCCTTTTTGGTCACTCGTTCGCCCATTCCTTGATCTGTTTCACACCCTCTCTCGCCACCGTCACCTCCCCATCCCCCTCCCCCTACTACTCAGAAGCTATACACTTTAACAATTATTATTATTTTTTTTTTCTTCTCATCTTGGTTCTATCTTTATCTTCTCTTTGTTCGTCTTCTCTTTATTATTTCCCACTTTCCTTTTCCCCGTCTTCGCTCCCGTTCTTTTCTGTTCTTTTCATATCGCCATCACTATTCAGGTCAAAGATTAATTTTGTACAAATATTCTGGATTCTTCTTAGATCAGAATTAACAGCCGCATTTTATTTATCTCGACTAATTTTTGTCTTATGTTTCACGTTTAATGAACCTCGAAGAACATTTTTGGGGGGATGAGAGGAGGGGGGAGGGGGTGCGGGATCTGACAGGGGTCAAAGGTCGGGAGGAAATGTAAAAACATTAACCATTTCGGTTTAACTGTTTCATTTTTTTTTCGAAGTATTCCAGAATATTTCAGATTCTGTTCACTCGTCCAGAAATATTTATAGAGACTGTAAGATTAGCCTTAACATTATCATTCTGCTTATGAGCCCACATTGTATCTTAATAGAGTGGTCAATAAAACATCTAGATAAAATAAATCAATAACGTTTCAAAATTAATAATCATACAGATAATAATCATGATTGTAATAGTAAAGAGGCTGACAATAATATCAGTAACATTATTAATTGCAACACTAATAGTAGATAAATAAAAATAATATTAATGTTAATAATAATAATAATGATAATGATAATAGTAATAATTATAATAGCATTCATAATGATAATGATAATAACAAAAATTATTATCATCATCATTATAATTATTATGATGACAATCAAAATAAACAATAACATAAATAACAAGTCAAACATAATTCTGTATCTCATTTTCCTTTCACTGATCGTCTTCTCCCCTTCTTCTCCTACACCTATTGCCCTTTTCCTCTATATATCACCTTTCACTTTGCAATCCCATCCTCGCCAGTTTCATCTTTACCCCTTCCATCTATCAGACATTATCTATCACATCATATATCCCTACATTCATTCTGTACGTTACTTTCTATTCCACCATCATTACTCTTCTCTCCTCCTAGTCCTCCCACACTCCGCCTCACCCTCACTCCTTTTATCTCCGCCTTCCACTCTCTCAGAAGCAGCGAAGGAGACGAGATGCTCCGACATATCCCAGATGCCTCTGAAACATCTCGCCAGACACCCTACTCCTACTCCTTCCCCCTCCCCCTCCCTCTCCTCCATCCCCTTAGCGTACCGTTAACAGATGGATCGTAAATTAAGTTTCGGCAAGACTACTGTTGATTTCTCCTTTAAGACTAAGTTGGAGATTACTTTTTACTTGGATTTTTTTTTTACTTCTATGTATGTATTTTTGTGCTTTGCTTATTGTAAGTCTCGATATTTCGTGACCGCAAAACTACGGTGTACAGGGCGATACATATTCATTTCAGACGCAGTAAAAGAATTTTCTTATCAATTCGTTTGACATGTTGATACCTGTCTGCAATGAGGTCTATATGTACATTCATCATGCGGGAAAACAATAGTCTGCATTCAAACTCTTTCCAAAGCATAACCAAAATCTATGATGATAAAGTAGTTACAAAAAAACTCCATCTCAGAAGACCAACAACGAAAATCAAAGCAAAGACCGCACAACTGAGAGCGCTGATATTAGGTAAGCTTTCTCCTGTCCTCGTGTGTCAGCCGGTTAACACCCTGACACATGAGGTCTTGACACACGAGGTCCTGACACACGAGGTTTCCCACACTTTCCCTGATCCAGACCATGCATTTAAGAGAAGCATGGCGGGTGTGCTAACGCGAGGCTTTATGGCGTGACGTCGATGGTGTCGAGGAAAGGATGGGGAGGGGGACAGGAGACTGATATTGGGGAGGGGAAGGGAAGGGAAGGGAAGGGAAGGGAAGGGAAGGGAGGGGAGGGGAAGGAGGGTGAAAGATTCATTTCTTACCTTCCCCCGTATATTTGAACCCTCTCTCGACGTCCCTCTTCCATCCCCTCCACCCTGGCTACCCCCCCCCCCCTAAACTTTATTCCTCTCATGTGTATAGTTTATGGTCGCACTTTTACAACCTCGAGGTCAACTCTGACCTATCACGACCCCGGCCACCACTCCCCCGCCCCCTTGTCGTACACAGGAAGAGACTCATGTTTCAATCAACACTTCGATTATTGTCGATGGAGGCGAGGAAGTGGGAATGAAGGAGAGGGGAATGAGGGAAGGGGACAGGTAGGAGGGAAGGGGAAAGGTGGGAGGGAAGGGGAATGGAAGGAGGGGGTGAGGGAGGGAGAGAAGTAGGAAAGAAGAAAAGGAGAAGGAGAGAAGGAAGGGGAAAGGTGGGAGGGAAGGGGGAAGGTGGGAGGGAAGAGGAAAGGTGGGAGGGAAGAGGAAAGGTGGGAGGGAGGGGGAAAGGTGGGAAGGAAAAGGAAAGGAGGGAGGGAAGGGGAAAGGTGGGAGGGAAGGGGAAAGGTGGGAAGGAAGGGGAAAGGTGGGAGGGAAGGGAAAGGTGGGAGGGAAGGGGAAAGGAGGGAGGGAAGTAGGAAAGGAGACGGGAAGGAAGGAGAGGGAGAGGAAGATGAAAAAAGGAGGAAGAGAGAGGGAGGGAGGGAAAGAGTGAAGGTGGGAAAAAGGAAGGAGGGGGATGGGTAAGAGGAAAAGAGGAGGGGAAGAGAGAGAACTAGAGGTAAGGGGATAATGGGAGAAAGGAGATATAAAATGGATAGGAAGAGAGAAACAAGGGAAAGGAAACGGGACCCCTGAACCCCGAGAAAACTATCAAACCGGGATTTGACCCTAAGGAGACTCCAATCCTCTTCATTGTGTTTACCTCAAAATCACAAACGCCAGACGATACTAGAATAAAAAAGTAAATAAAAAAGGACTCCACCCTCATCACCGATATTAACCACACTTACGCCCTTCTTCCTCCCACACAGGAAGCGTAACAATAGGAGGAGGGGAGGGGGTGAGGAGGAGGGGGAGACCCGCTAGACCAACGCCCATGCAAGAGGCAGGGAGGGGGAGGGGGGAGGGGGATATCCATGTACGGGTATTTACAGTTAACTCTCAGAATGCTTAAATAAACAATCAAGTATACAAAGCCATTAAGCAAAACGGTTAGGTTTCGATGTGTGTGTGTGGGGGGGGGGGAGATAGGGAGGGGGGAAGATGGGAGAACGAGAGGAAAGAGAGAGGGAGGAAAGGGTTGAAAGAGAGAGAGGTGGAATAAAGAAGGAAAAGCGAGGGAAGAGGAGGAAAAAAGGGAAAGAGAGAAAAGAGAGTTAGAAGGACTAGGGGGTTAGGGGTAAGTGGAGGGCGAGCAGGGGAGGTAGAGTACGAGGGGAGGGTGAGGAAGAGGAGAGGGGGAGGAAGAGGGGAGGGGAAGGAAGAAGGAAAGGGCGAGGGCAGGGGGGGGGGGGCAAGAAGTGGAAGAAGAAGTGGAGGAAGAAGGGGAAGGGGAGGGGGAGTAAGCGGGAGAAGGGGAGGGGAGGTGTCAGCAATAACGCGCATGACGGCCTCAATGTGACGCCGGGTGTTTGACCCATATTAAGATCCCCTCCCTCCCTCCCTCCCCCAACCCCTCCCTTCCTAGTTCTCTTACCCCTCCATCCCTTCTCCCCTCCCTACCCCTCCCTACCTTTTCTACCTTCCCTACCCCCTCCCCCATCCCCGTACAATTGTCACTCGCCGCTGCAATTTTTTGTGTCCATATATGCATTGTTGTAATCACTATTTTCGTACCTTTATTCTCTTTCTCTTTCTCTTTCTCTTTCTCCCTCTCTCTCTCTGTCCTTTTTCCTCTCCAGTCTACTCTGCCCTCTTGTTTTCGAGTATCAATGATTTGAACAACACTTCGGAGCGGTTATCATTATGAAAAAAATACGAGAAGGAGGGGAAGGGGGTTAAACACGGAAAGGGAGAGAGGGAGAGAGGGAGGGAGGGAAGGAGGAAGGAGGGAGTTGGAGAGGAGTGAAAGAAAGAAAAAAAATATGAAAGGGAACGAAATGAAAAAGCCCCCAAAATAAAGGAAAAGGAAGATAAGAAAAGAAGTAGGAAAAAAAAATAAAAGGAAAAGCCAAGGCTGTAGAAAGTTAACGAAGAGAGAAAGAACGAAAAGGAAAGGGGAAGACGAGAGGAACCAAGGCAACGAAGAGAGGAGGAAGGAATGGGGAGAAAGGTAACGAAGAGATGAAGAAGAAAAAAAAGTCAGAAAAAGAAACAAGCGGAAATTGGGAAAAAGGAAAGCAAGGCAACGAAGAGAGGAAAGAGAGGAAGGAGGACAGGCTGCGAAGGACATCCGGCGTTGGGCAAGGCAGGCGGGAAGGCCACCCGGGGGACCTTGCCTCTCCCACGAGACAATGACCAAACCCGTTCTGCAGACGCGCCGGAATCCACGTTTTTCTCATTCTTCGCCTTCTGCTTTCTCACGTCTTCTTTTTTTCTGCCTTGTCGTCTCGTTTTCTGTCCTCTGTTGCATCATCATCTCCTGCACTGGTTTTCTTGTCCTTTTCTTTTTCGTTTTCGTTTTTTCTAACATTTTCTTCTTCCATTTTTTTAATCCTTCTTTTTCTTTCTTTTTCTCTTATTTTCTTTTAAATTCGTCTCTCATTCTTCCTCTTTCCTTCCATTAAGTTTCTACTTTCACTTTCTATTGTCCTACGGGTCCCTATCAACGTTTAATTCTTTTCCTCTCTTCCATTTTTTTCCCACAAAACCTTTCTGCTTATTTCCCCTCTTCCTACCCTTCTTCCTGTTATTTTCCTAATTCCTTCCGACGATCTCAACCCATCATATTCCCTCCGTTTATTTTTAGTTTCTTCTTCAGCATGTCTTTCTCCTCCCTAACCTTTTTAAAGTCTTATTCTCGTTCATCCTCTTATCTATACGCTTTCTGTAAAGATCTCGTTTTCTATACAGTCAAAAGACAAGCAAATACACCATAACATTTTATAAAAAATAATCTTTTCTTTAACACTATTATCATATATTCTGATAAATCCATAATTACATTCTACATCTACAGTGTCACTTAAGTGCTTTGTTACTACACCCAATTCACAATTAGGTCCCTAAAAT
>BOPN01000064.1:558834-581334 GCA_017312705.2 Penaeus japonicus
CTGAAAACATAATAAAAAATATGAATAGCTGAGGATTATCCCGGTTTTCCTGTCAGCATGATTAGACCAAAACAATCCTTAATTTGAAAGGAAACCTCAGCATCATTATTACAAATCTACATCATCAATACACAATATATACCATCAAATTATAAAACAATATAAAAAATAACCACCCCGCCTCTCCCATAACACCGGTCTCCCAACTTAAACTTTAGATCAAAACCACTTCAAAATACAAGTACTGGACAAGAGATTAATCACGAGTTCTCATGCCGTAAACAACTTTTTCTTTATATAGATAAAAGAGAGAGAGAGAGAGAGAGAGAGAGAGAGAGAGAGAGAGAGAGAGAGAGAGAGAGAGAGAGAGAGAGAGAGAGAGAGAGAGAGAGAGAGAGAGAGAGAGAGAGAGAGAGAGAGAGAGAGAGAGAGAGAGAGAGAGAGAGAGAGAGAGAGAGAGAGAGAGAGAGAGAGAGAGAGAGAGAGAGAGAGAGAGAGAGAGAGAGAGAGAGAGAGAGAGAGAGAGAGAAAGTGAGAGAGAGAGAGAGAAAGTGAGGGAGAGAGAAAGAGAGAGAGAAATATAGAAAGAGGGAGAAAGATAGAAAGAGAAAGATATAGAGAAATATAGAAAGATAGAAAAATAGAAAGAGAGAGATAGAAAGAGAGAGAGAGAAAAATATAGAAAGAGAGAGAAAGATAGAAAGAGAGAGAAAGATGGAAAGAGAGAGAAAGATGGAAAGAGAAAGATAGAAAGAGAGAGAAAGATAGAGAGAGAAAGAGAAAGAGAGATATAGAGAGAAAGATAGATAGAGAGAGAAAGATAGATAGAGAGAGAAAGATAGATAGATAGATAGAGAGAGAGAGAGAAAGAGAGAGAGAAATATAGAAAGAGGGAGAAAGATAGAGAGAAAAATATAGAAAGAGAAAGATAGAAAGAGAGAAAAATTGAAAGGGAGAGAAAGATAGAGAGATAGAAAGAGAGAGAGAGATAGAGAGAGAAATATAGAAAGAGAGAGAAAGATAGATAGATAGATAGATAGAGAGAGAGAGAGAGAGAGAAATAGAGAGAGAGAGAAAGAAACAGAAAGAGGAAGAAACAAAAAGAGAGAAAGGTACAGACAGAGAGAGAGATACCAAGAGAAAAATACAGAAAGAAAGATGCAGAGATAAACACCGGATAGAAAGAAAGAAACAGATAGACAGAGAGAAAGAGAGAAAGAAAAAGTAAGAAAAAAAGAAAGAAACAAAGTGAGAGAGAGAGAGCGATAACCAGAGGGAGCGAAAGCCTAGAACAGACATTACAAGAGAGACAAAAGAGAGACAGAGATATAAAGAGAAAGAGAGCGCTCGCCCCAATGGCCAAGCAGGTCGTGCGAGATACAGGGATTATTACATGCTGTTCTCGCTCCGAGGGTTAGGGATTTCGAAAGCCCGACCCTAAGAAGCAAAGGGTACACACAGAAAGGGAGAAGGGGCAGCGGGAAGGGAGGACAGGGGGCAGGGTGCAGGGGGGGAGGGGAGGAGAGGTGAAGGGATGGGTAGGAGAGGGGAGAGGAGAGTAGAGGACGGGAGAGGAGAGGAGAGTAGAGGATAGGAGAGGAGAGTAGAGGAGGGGAGGGGAGGGGACGAGAAGGACGGGAGGTGAAGGAATGAGATGGGACCGGGATGGGACGGGGAATGGGAGTGGAGGGATGGTTAGATGAGGGGAGGGGAGGTGAAAGGAAGGTAGGGGAGGAGGAGGGAGGTCACGGGCAAGGTGAGGAGGAATAGAGACGGGAAAAGGGACTGATAAGGAAGGAAAGTACAAGAAGGATCTGTAATCGAAATCCTAAACCCGTCAAGTAGATGGGCAAAGGAGATCGACTAGTCCTCCTCCTCCGACGTGGGTCCTTCTTTCATCCCACTTCACCCCCTCCCCCCTTACCCGTGCCCTCCTGAGAGTCCTTAATCGGGGGAGGGCGGGTGCAGGAGTTAGGGGAGGGGTGGGTTTCATTATATTGACATGTATGTGGAGCAATGGCTGGAAAGCGGGGGGAGGGGGGGTAGAAATTGGGGGTAGGGGGTCGGGGTGACGAGCAGGAGTAGGGGTTAGGGGAGTAAAGAGACGGAGGGAGAGAATTCCCTTGGTCATTCTTGCATTAATGAATCAGCCTTGCATCGTTCTCGAGCTTACGATATGCAGGATCTTGCTGTGAGGAATGGGGGAAAGCGAGGAGATAAGGGGGAACTATTCCATATAGATGGACTCTGGCTTCCGATTCCACCGGAGATAGTCTGACCTCCTCCCCATGCTTCGTGGAAATGGCTCGACATTTCTTGTTTTTCTATTTCATTCTCCTTTTTCCTCTTCCTCTCTTCCTCCTCCTCTTCCATCCTTCTCAAAGTTGTACTTTCTATTTTTAATTTTCAATCTTCTTTGCACTTTCTTCCTCCCGTCATTTTTAAAATTAATTTCCCTCTTCGTTCTTCATCCCATTTTCCTATCCACGTCAATCCCTTTCCTTACCTTTCCTATCCCCTGAGAGTAATCCCTACCGTCACTCCCATCCTATCACTCTATCCCCTTCTCCCACCACCACCCCATCCCATCCCCACCCTCCCTTTTCCCATCCCACACTTTCCAAACCCCCACCACCCCTTTCCCCATCTCTCCATCCCCCATACCCCAATCATTCCCTCCCTTCTCCTCCTCCCTATTCACAAAGCGCGCCCGGCCAAGCGTCTCGCAGGTACTCCAGAGCGGGGCGTGCCTCCCTCCGACAGGCGGCGGCGGCGGAGGCGTGTGCGGGGAACCAGAACTCACTGCCGCGTCCAGGTACAAAGACCCGGCAAGACGCGTACGTGAACACGCTAGCACACCTGCTATGGGTGCTCCTATATTTTAGCCCATTGTTCTTCTCTCTCCCCTTCTCCTTTTCCCTCTTCCTTACTCGCTTTCTCTTCTCTTATATCTACTCTTACCCATTTTCTTTCTATTTCTCTTTCTCCTATCCCCCCTATAATCATTATTCTCCCTCTTCCTATTCTTCTTCCCCCTCCTCCTTCGAAACAAGAACGACCACTATGCAAAGCAAATCTACATGATCTCTTACATTACGTTATATTCCGAAGATATAGAATATACAAAATCATTTTTGTTTTTCTGGTGTATCTCTGTCAATACAAGCAAACCCTACTACATAGAATGGATACGTAAATGATGAAACAGACGTGCGCAAGAACAGATCCACATGAAACGCACAACCTAATCCAATCCACTCGCGCAACCTCAATGAATACCTCACTAATTAAGAAATACACCGAAGGAAAAACAGACAAAGGGAGACACGACAGGAGCATCATTAGGCCCATCTGAACACCGACTCAAGCGCCTGTTACATGCAAGTGCTTTTAGGATGCTGGTCCCTCGAGAGATGTATCATGTAAGCTCGCCAATCTGCCTGCTTATCTGCTTGCTTGTGCTTGTCCTGGCCCGCTTCCCTGCTTGCTTGCTTGATCTTCTCCCGACCCGCTTGTCTGCTCGCCAGCTTGCACAGCTCTGCCTGCCTTGCCTGCTCGCTGGCTTATTTTACCAGTTGCAACATCCCATCTGCGCTTAATCAGATCGGCGCAGTGGGTTCTAATTGCTCATTAGGAAGCTCCATTAAGGCTTCAAAGCTGCACCTGGGCGATCGGTTGTAAAGCGTTTGCGGATGTCGTGTTACATGATCATTGAGGATATAAAAATCCACTGTATATTAGAAGGTAACAAAATGCGGTGATATAAAAGAAGTTGCATTTTTAGAATAGTGAAATATGACTTTATTTTTTTCAGATATTTGTATCTTCACATAATCCATGAAAAATGTGGAAAAGAAAAAAAAGAAAAGAAAAAAGTGAAAAAGCAGAGGAGGAGGAAGAAAAAAAAAGAATAAAGTAGAGAAAAGAGGAAGAGAAGTATAATGAAAAAAGGAAAGGAAGAGGAGAAATAGCATAAACCAACAACGAAAAGAGTGAGGAAGAGAATGTGGAATATGAGGGGGAGGGGGAGGAGGACGAAGAACAGAAGGAAAAAGGGGGGGTGAAGAGGGGGTGGAGGGGGTGGAGAAGGAAGAGGGGAGGAAGAGAGGAGGAAGAGGAGGAGGAGGAGGAGGAGGAGGAGGAGGAGGAGGAGGAGGAGGAGGAGGGGGAGGAGGAGAGAAGGAGGAGGAGGAGGAGGAGAGGAGGAGGAGGAAGAAGAGAAGAAAGAGCAAGATGAAAATAAGGACAATGAAGGAGAAGAGGAAGAGGAAGAGGAGGCGGAAGAAAACACGGGGAAAGAAGGTTAAACAGGGAAGCGGGGAGAGGAGAAGGCCGTCACGCCGAGTGTCATCACCATGGCGTCACGCCGTGCCTAACCTGAGTCACTTTTTCCCTTCTGATAAATTACCCGAATTCGGGTCGTAATGGCGTTATAGGCATCAATAGGAAATGAATCATGATTTATCTTTGCATGACAGACAGACAGGAAGTTTGGTCAGATTACGATATACCTTTCATCAGAGATATAATCTAAAAAATAACTGCAATTATCAATTATAAACTTTAAAAATGTATACATTTCATTGTATGTTGTTCAATGTTTAGATAAATCCAAAACACATAATATACTAAACAAATTCATAAATGAAATGAATAAAGACATTAGTCTAACTAATAATTCTCACTTAATACGCAAAAGAAGTCAAGCCTTTTATTCGTGCTATTAAGCAAGCCCCAAAATGCACTTCATTTCAACAAAGTAACAATTAAATAAATGAGTGGACAAACTAGTAAACAAAAGACACTTCACTCCCATCCAACCAAAGAGAAAAATTAATTCACCTAAATCTTAATTCCCTCATTCCTGCTTTAAAGACAGATTCATTCATTATCTTTTATTGTTCTTTAAGTAAGAACTCTCTTGGAGCGCGAGAGACGGATTATCTTAGCATTTAGCGCACGGATTTATGGCTCCGCTCGTGTGTTTTATGCATTAGAGTTCAGGAGAGTCTGAAAGACCGGCGACCTCACACACTTTTTTGTATGTGATAGAGAGAGAGAGAGAGAGAGAGAGAGAGAGAGAGAGAGAGAGAGAGAGAGAGAGAGAGAGAGAGAGAGAGAGAGAGAGAGAGAGAGAGAGAGAGAGAGAGAGAGAGAGAGAGAGAGAGAGAGAGAGAGAGAGATAAGAAAAGAGAAAAAGAGAAAAAGAGAAAAAGAGAGAGATAGAGATAGATAGATAGATAGATAGAGGGAGAGGGGGGGAGGGAGATGGAGAGGGAGAGGGAGAGGTAATGAAATAATGGAACTCTCCAGCCATCTCCGCAACACACAATCGATTCCCAACTGTTTACATCATTATCTGCCTAAAGCCAGTCATTATGTCCATGCTTATTTGCGAGTTCTAAGCTGTGAAGGCAAACGGTGTGCCCACGCCCATCTGACCACCCACTCTGCCCGCAAGCACACCCACGCCCACAAATCCACTCAACCCAAATCAACCCGACCACAAATCCACCCAACGCACTCAACCCAGCCGCCCGCAAGCACAACCACGCCCTTACGCCCATCTGCCCGTCCACTCAACTTACTCAGCCGCCCACAGCCCGACACTACAATTTACCGCTCAATTTGTCGCACATGTGTCGGATTATGATGATTCATCTGACCATAGCATGACCGATGACATGAAATTCCACGCCCAAAATACGAAATTTTCCAAGAGAGAAAAAAGTCAAGCAAATACGAGATCTGGAATTATCAATGGGATAGAAGTAATAGACTGTAATGAAAGTGTAATGTGCAAACCTATAATAAAGGAAGACTTTTTGAATAGTCTGCATTTGACTCAAACTTTTCGAAGTATCTGTAATTCTAAACACAATGATCAAATAAAATTTTCAGAGATAATCTTTGAGAATTTAGTGCAAATCTGATAATAAATACATATAAGAAAGATATAAAGTTTGAAAACTGCTTTGATAATATACATTCATGTCATGAATCACAAAAAAATATTTTCTTATAATTATGATCCCAATAATTATTTCTTACGCCACGGATAAAAATACTTTTCCACCGAAACATACACGCTGCCACAAGATGAATTGAAAACGAAATACAAAAAACGAATTTCATTTTTTCCTTCAACAAAAATTACTATTTTCTCTGAACATAAAGAAACAAAAAACTACAATGATAACACCTTGCTATTACAAGTAACATTACAAATAACACTGAAAAAAAAAACAAGATAACTGAAAATAAATGCCCACCTCACAGCATCCCTGTCTTTCCTTTCATCTCCCCGACACAGCGAGTCCCGCGGAAAATTTACGGGTCAGATTTCCGCGAGATAAAAAGAGACAAAAAAAGGAAAAAAAAGAAAGAAAAAGAGAAAGAGAAAAAAGTTCGACCCAGATCACAGAAAATTCGATCTGTCTTCTCGTTTTCTTTCTTTCTTTCTTTATTTCTTTTTCTTCCTTTTTTCTTTTGCTTTCTTTCTGGTCTCTATGGGTATGTGTGTATATGTCTGTGTGTGTGTCACAGAAACAAGTAATCAATCATAAAGGGGGAAAAATAGGAACCACAAAACTCAAAATAAATAAAACACAAAAGAAAAGCAAAGAAATGGTAAGAAGAATGGGTACAGATAGAAAGACAAAACCCCTCCTCCATCTCCCCTTCCCCCGCTTCCCCAACCCCTAACCATCAGCAACAAAATAGGAATTGAAAACGAGATAAAAATATGATGATAAAACTATGAATAGATCCCGAAAAAAAAAGAAAAAAAAACAGTAAAGAAAATTAGATAACCAAAAAAGGGGAAAAACAGGAAAAGCATATGAGAACAAAATAGTAGAATATATATATATATATATATATATATATATATATATATATATATATATATATATATATACAAAACAGCATAAAGCACACAAAGGAAAGGAGAATAAAAGAAGGAAAAAAGGAAAGAAGATCATCGGAACGGACACGCAGTTCAGGTAAACCACGCTGGTTATCATGCACGGATAACACACACTCACGGAACGCATGTCTTGGCTTGGATAACAGGGCGAAAGAGACACGGAGGGGGAAAGAAGGAGAAGGAGGAAAGAAAGGGAAGTAGAGGGAGAGTTGGAGGAGGAAGGAGAGAGATGAAGCTGGAGGAGGAGTAAGACGACGAAAAATAAAGCGGAAACAAAACACAGAAATAAATAAATCCAAACCCAAAAAGGGAGACAAAACAGAAAAAGAAATCCAAAAAACAAAGAGAAATGAACAAGAGAAGCTAAAAAGAATGAGACGTCAGAGCCCGGCTAAGCTGGAGATAATCCGCGCGCGAACGTAGGCAAAATGTCAAGACGGATTAATGCAAAACAGATGAGGCGCCATGCAACACTAAACACAGCTCCCCAAAGCAATACGTGCTATAGCTGAGTGTCTACTGAGGTGTGTGAAAGGTTTTGGGGCAGCATGAGTGTGCGCGCGCGTTCGGCGACACATGGACGCAAAATCAAGCGAAACACTAAAAACAACCGTTTGTGTTGCGTTCCATTGTTTTTATCTTTGTATGATCATTACCGTGCTTTAGCGTTCGTGTCCGTAAACAGTATGCTATGTATACAAAGAAAGATAGACAGATCTTACTCTGATATGGAAATAGATAAACAATACTAGAAATATGAGGATAAAATCTACAAACTGAAAATATGAAGTGAATACGAATAAAAAAATAACAATAAAAAAATACGAGGAAGAGCGAGAGAAAGACCAGATGGCAAGCAGGGACGGGAAGGGGAGGGGGGTGGGAAGGAGGTAGGAGGGAGAAGGGATCGAGAGGCGCAGTGGAATGGTATTGAGGAGGAGGGGAAGGGGAGAGACGGGGGGAAGAGAGAAAGGGAGAAGGGGAAGGAGAAGGGGAAGGAGAAAGAAGGTGGGGGGAAAGGAGAAATGTGGGAAGAGGTGAAGGAGAAATGGGGGAAGAGGTGAAGGAGAAATGGGGGAAGAGGTGAAGGAGGAGGGGGGTAGTGACCGATCACGCCCGTAATGTTTGTGTAACTCGTTCAATATCGATTTCGATGTTTGTATCAGGGAGTGTTTCCCATGAGAAAGCGGGAGGGTGGGAGGGTGGGAGGTTTCGGGGGGTGGGGGTGGAGGGGAGAGAGCATGAGAGGAAAGAAGAGGAAAGGAGGAGAGAGAAACGGCAACATAAATGAAGAAAAGAAGTGTAAGGTGAGACAAGACAAAAAATAAAATGCGTGGGGAAAGGAAAGAGATAGAGAAACAGAGTAAAAATAAATTATGATCATTTGAAAGATCGAGAGCTAGACAAAAAGAAAAAGCAACTAAAGAAAGGCCCAGCCCTCCTCCCCCCTCCTTCTAAGAAAAAAATAAATAAATAAATAAAACAAATATATAACCGCGACGGCTTTGAGGAGGTCGCCTGCAGCCGTCCGTCCGTCCGACTGAGCGAGGCGGCCATTAACGCCCACAGCCGTCTCGGACTTCGATTCCTCTCGGTACTCGGCTTTCCCGATCAACATAATCCATCGGGGAGGAGACTGATGCACGCAGAGATATGGAGGCCTCTCTCTCTCTCTCTCTCTCTCTCTCTCTCTCTCTCTCTCTCTCTCTCTCTCTCTCTCTCTCTCTCTCTCTCTCTCTCTTTCATATATGCAGTTTTGGTGTTCATCCTTCTTTCTCCTTATCTGGTGAATCCTTTTTTGTATTTTATAATTTTTCGTCTAATAAGGATACATCACCCGTTGTATCTACATTTTTAAATCATTTGATTATTAATCTCGTATTACTTCACTTAACTTGCAACACCACACAAAAAATACTGAGAAAAGGGGATTCTACATCATCCAAAAATATAAAAAAAAGAAAAAAAATAATTTAAAAAAATGATTAAAGGGAAGAATAAAAAGGAAAAACTCCAGAATTTACTCTATCAGATGTTACGATCGGCGGTCGTTGTAAACATTCGATATTAAGACGCACATCACGGCTAGTTCGTCCCCCCCATCCCCTCCTCCCTCGGTTCTCTACCCCCCTCTCCTCTTCCCCGCAGTTCTTTCTTCTCATAGTTTTTCTTACAATCTTATTCCCTCCTCCTTCCACTCTCCATCCCACTCCTTTTACCATCCTTGTCGCTTCTTATCTTCTCTTCTTCGCCTTTCCCTCTCACCCTTTACTTTCCTCTCTCTACTATTTTCATTCTCCTTCTCTTTCTCCTCCTCCTTTTCATCTTCTCATATTCCTTCTTTTCCTCCACCTCTTCCTTCTTCCTCTCCTCTTATCCCCCTCTCCCCCCTTCTCTTTCTTGTCTCTCTCCTTTTCCTCTATCCTGTCTTCCCCCCTTCTCTCTTTTCTCCCTCTCCTTTTCCACATTAGCTTCCACTTCCCTTCCCTTCCACCAACTCCCCCACCCTTAGCGGCCTGCCTCCACCCTTGATCCTTTAACCTTCTTCGTCCTTCTCCCTCGAATAAATAAACAATAAACATTCACCGATTTATATTCATGTATATCACCTTTTACAAGACAGAAACATGCTGAATGCAGTGATGTGTTGCACTTGCTACTTTTTTCCCTTCTTCACTTTTTTTCTCTCTCTCACTCAATATTTCGTCTTGTAAATCGTATCGCGTCCTGTAAATCGTAAATCTTAATTTTATATTCGGATATTTAGACGATTATCAGATTTTGTTTTCTTACTGTCTCTTTTTTATCCCTCGCAATCAGCATTGTATCAGGTTGCATTTTATCAGTGTAAATATTTTAGAGGGTATAATATTATTCACTGTATTGTGGCTTTATATTTTGATTAAGATGTGCAGACATATTTATTGGTCGAAGTTCTAAAGAATATTTATGTTCACTTGCGATTTAGGATCATATTGAATAGCGCACTCTTTCTCTCTCCCTTTCTTCTCATTCGTTCATTATTTCTTGTTTTCTTTTTCTCTTTCTCCCTCCCTCCCTCACCATCTTCCCCCTCCACACCCTTCCAACCAAGCACACCCAAAGTCCTTCATGGGAAAAACCCCACCCACCCCCTACCCTACACCACCAGACCACGCGTCATTCCCATTACCCCTACTCCAACCCCCATCCCAACACAGCCTTGAACGTGTCATCCCTTCGACGTCGTGTCTCCCCTCCCCTTCACTCCCCTCCCTCCCTCCCTCCCCCACCACGGAAAACCTTAAACCTTTCCCTCTCACGCTCTTTCGCGGGTTAATTGCGCCGCGGCCCAGCCAGACTTTCCCTGGTTACCCTCCTCGCTTGGTGGCAAGGGCGTTACACTGTGGGGAGGGAGGGAGGGAGGGAGGGAGGGGAGTGAGATCGGGAGAGGGAGACGGAGAGGAGAGAGGGAGGGGAGGGAAAGAGGGAGGAGAGGGGAGAGAGAGAAGAAGAGGGAGGGGAGAGGGAGGGGAGAGGAAGGAGAGAGGAAGGAGAGAGAGAGAGAGAGAGAGAGAGAGAGAGAGAGAGAGAAAGAGAGAGAGAGAGAGAAAGAGAGAGAGAGAGAGAGAGAGAGAGAGAGAGAGGGTGGGGGAGAGAGAGAGAGGGTGGGGGAGAGAGAGAGAGGGTGGGGGAGAGAGAGAGAGGGTGGGGGAGGGGGAGAGAGGAAGGGGGAGAGGGGGAATGGGAGGGGAGACGAAGAGGGAGAGTGAGTGGGAGAGGAAGAGGGAGGGGGAAAGAGGGTTATGAATGTGAAGGGGAGAGGGAAGAAAAGCTTGAACGTTCAATGTTTTATGGACGTGTAATTATTTTTTGTAATTTTAAAAATTCTTTCTTTCTTTCTTTCTCTCTTTCTCAGGAGCAGGGAAGTGGGAGGTTAGGGAGGAGTGAGACTTCGGTCAGGAATAGAGTCCAAACTCAAGAGAGAGTCAAGAGAGGGCTCGGTACTTCACTCCTAGGATTATCCGCGAAGGAATGTCAGAAGAGGGTAAGTGGGAGTAGGGGGGGGGGGTAGTAGGGGCTGTGGGGGAGACTGAGAGGGAAGGAGGGAAGAAGGGAGGAAGGGGCTTGGAGGGGAGAAGGAGGGAGGGAGGGATGAGGAAAGTAGGGGCTGAGAGGGGGGAGGAGGGAAGGAGGGCGGGAGGTAAGAGGGAGGAGGGAGAAATGGAGGGGGGGGAGGTCCACATAATGACAAAGGGTGGGACGCCATGTACTTTTTTAGCCGGCGGGCATCAGAGTGGCTTTTTCAATTTATTCTTCATCTTCATCATCCGTCTCTATTTTTTTTCTTCTATTACTTTATTTCTATATCCATTCTCCTTTTCCATCTTACTTTACACGATTTCCTTTCGTGTCCTTTCGTCTTTCCTTTCTTGATCTTGCTCATTCCCCTTCGCTTTTGTACCTCTTTGCCTCCATTTCTCTACCTACCTATTGTTACTAATTACCTCTTACCGTCTCTCCTTTTTCCCTATCATCTCCCCCCTTCCCTTCCACTTCCCTCATCGTCCTCTTACGCTGACATTTCTGGCTTTTGTTTGTCTTATGGGCGGTCTTTTATTTTCGCTTTCTTCCCTGTTCTCCTAGTTTTCTTTTATTTCTCGTTTCCTCAATTCTTCTATTTCTTTCACCTTATCTTCTCTATTTCCACCCTTGGTCTTACCCTTTATTTCTTTTTCTTTTCCTCTTACTTCCTTTTCACATTTTCCCTTTTCTTCCATTCATTGTTTTCCTTTTCCTTTTATTTTTCTCTGTTCTTCCTCTTCCTCTCTCCCCTTTGTTTCCTGCTCTTCTCTTTTATCCAGTTGTCTTCCACTTCTACTCTTTCTCTATTTCTATTTCTCAGGCTTAATCGGTCCTAAGAACCGAGTGACTATAAATCACATAATCATCACAAGAAAAAGAGAACTCTAAATATCTACCATAACAGAACTCTAAATATCCATCGCAGGAGAAATCTAAACATCAACATAGTACCAGCATTAACAGCGGATGTTATCTAGCGGTACATGATCATTTTCCCGATTTCCCTGCGGCAATTACGCTAATTCGTTCTGTCGTTCCCCCCGCCCGTGAAACACACATTCCCATAACAACAAAAAGCAATGAAAGCGCAAAAACACAGACGCGCAGACAAGCAAAGAAGGAACCGTTAAAAGCCCTACAAGAACACTCCTTTCGCTGAAACTAGGTGAAGAAGAAGACACACTGTGACGCTACAAGATAAATATAAATCATCTTTGATTTTCCTTTTTAACCCCTTTTTTCTTTTTAGAATTTCTTTATCTTTTATGGAAAGCATGTCTAGAAATATAAACAAACAAAAGAGACAAATTTCGGAAACAAGAGAGAGACATGAATGCAACCACAAACAATGATCCCCCTTGATAATTTATCTCCCTCTGTTCCTCTCTTCCCCTTTTTCCATTTTCTGTTTCTCATTTTCTTCATTTCTCTTCTTCTTCCTCTTATTTGTTTCCTTAACTCTGTTTCTCTTCTAATTATTCTTTTCTCATTTTCTCCTCCTCCTCCTTCTTTCTCTTCCTCTTCTTCTTCCTCCTCTCCTTCTTTTCTTCCTTGATTCCCTCCCAAACGCCCCCCAAGAGCGGCCACAAGAAAGGCAAGGCCGCGGGATTCCCAAGGCAGGACGGATAAATCACTTTGGTATTGTCCCATGAAAAGATAGAGTAGAAAAAAGTTTTTTTTAAACTGTTTTGGGACTTTGTGGCTTTTAATCCTACTCTTCCTTGTTTGTTTGTCTGTTTGTTTGTTTTTCTCTTTCTCTCCCTCTTTCTTTCTATCTTGCTCTCCCTCTCTCTTTCCCTCCCTCACCACCTCGTGAATGCCAAAAGAAAAGAAATGGAAACGCATGTCATTCCCGAAATGTAAATGCCATAATGCCCCATGCCCGTCAAGCACCGCAGATTAAAACAAAAGACAGAGGAGGCAAACACTCGTCATATGCTTTTTAAACATGAGCTACACCGTTAAAAAAATGTAAAAAAAAAACATTACCTTCCACCGTGTACCAAAAACTAAGAAAGAAAAAAAAATCCAAAGAAAAAAACATATCAGATTGAGACTTCCAGATGTCCGTAACGAAAAGCATAAATTTATACGAGACTAAAACCCGACGCGTGCACGCGGGGAACGGCTGACCCCGAGATTTCACCGAGAACCTTTTACATAATGGAAACCCGCATGCATCGCTGACCCCATGGGGAGGCAGAAGCACCCACCGCAGGTACATTGGGGAAAAAAACCTTGGTCTGGATACGCAACCCTTCCCCTTCCCCTTCCCTTCCCCTCGACCCACGCCCATCTGACCTTCTCTCTCCAATCTTCCATTCGCTTTTGGGTTTGTCTGTGTCTGTCTGCTTCCTCATTCCTTCTCCCTCTCTCTCCATCTCCTCCCCCACCCCTCCCGTTCTCTCCCCCCGACCCTCCTTCCTCCTCAACAGCTCAACACAAAGAGATGAAACGTCACGCAGAGAATCCACAACTTATCTTCCCTCTCATAGCATCTCTCAGCATCCAGAGGGGGGAGGGAAGGAGATGGAGGGTGGAGAGGAGAGGGAGAGGAGAGAAAGAGGGAAAGGGGTGAGTGGAGATTGACGACGGGGATAAGGGAATGGGGGGAACATGGAGACGATGGAGTGAAGGGAGTTGAAGGGAGAGGAGAGGGTGGAAGGGAAGGGGTAGCTGGTGATGAGATGCCGAGTCAAAATGGGTGAGTGTACTTGAAGGGGTGATGAATCAAAATGGGTAAGCGTGTGTGTGTGTGGGGGGGGGGGGGGGGGATGTTACAAGGGGTGAGGGTTGAAAAGGAGAATACGCATTGCTATTTCCATTGTAAAGTTTGCTTATTCAGCCGTGAATGAAAAGAAGTGAAAGTCGAGTTTGTCTTTTATGTTTTGTTTTCATTCTACCTTTTATATTGGGATGTTCGGGATTTCTGTGTTTTGTTTTATAGCCCTAATTCTTACATTTCGATCCAGTTCCACAATTTTTCTTCCTGAAACTTAAAAAAAAAAAAACTCAAATTCCTCAGATTTTCGAAATATCGGACACAACTTTCACATCAGTAAAATCCTTAAAAAACGCTAACCGTTATAGTCTTACAACAGTACACAAGGACAAGAAAAGGTAGATAAATAAAAGCCAACAAATAATCAAATGAATGAACAAATAACCACGGACGTTGAAGTAGAGTAAGACCCAAGAGCTTAACACTCCGTGGAAAGAAGGCTCTCGAGATGTTATCATGAGTGAGCCAAAAATGAATTCCCAATCGCCGTCTGAGCGAAACAACACTTTAAAATATGAAGAATAAAAAATAAACTTCAAGAAATTCTCAACACGCACGGAACTCGATCAAAATATTTAAGGAACTACCTATTCCTATCATCCTTCAGGATCATTATCGCAATTATCTTAATTATGCAAAAATAAAATAAAAAACACCCCAACATTAAACGCATTAATGCTCGCTAAATCCAGCAGTCAAACGCAAGCATGAGAGAGAGAGATTGCTTCACGCTGCGATTCCTCCGAGCGTGAAAGAGAACTGTCCGTCAAAAAATGCTAATGATACTGATGATGCTTGTGTTGAGATTGCAAATGGTGGTTGGGTGATTGATGATGATGATATCATTACTACTACTGCAACTACCACTGTCATTACTACTACTACTACTACTACTACTACTACTACTACTGCTACTACTACTGCTACTACTACTACTACTACTACTACTACTGTTACTACTACTACTAATGATAATGAGATTGGTGATACTAATGATAATGATGATGTTTATAATAATATTAATGATAATGTTATAAGTAATATCACTGCTAACTGTACAAATAGTAGCAGCAACAACATTTAAACAAATAAATAAAAATCGTGACCTCGCCGAAGCCCTAAGTTCAGTGACGTGAATCAGGCCGCCCTCGACGCCCACAGTAACGTCACGGATGCACGCCAAGGCCGCGCCCACGGTGACGTCAGGGATGCCAAGGCCCTGCCCCCTCGGGAGTTGACAAGCAGAGCGTCCCGACGCTCGCCTCCCGCGTCCATGACAATTATTCCCACGACAATTAGAGGGAACACAACCTCCAGGACAGGCATCGACGATGACCCTTACGACGTCTATATAAAAGGGTCGGAATCCTAACCCAAATAAAAGAAAAAAAGCTCCACCCTATCATTATCGTCATATTTCAACTGTCAAAAACAAGCAATAATCGCCTTTGTGAAGGGTTCCAAACGATATCGAGGAGCTTTGGTATTGATGTCACCTTTATCCGTGCTTATCCGAAGGACTAGTATCCCATACCCTACCCAAACCAGTATGTGAAGCGGGGGTATAGACGCTCGCCTTTCCAGAAGAGTGAGTGCCAAGGGTGGTAAGTGTGAGGTGTGAGTGTGATGCTCCCTGCGTGACGACCCCGGGGAGAGGAATGATCGAGGGGCGGAGACGCTTAAGGGTGGATGACACTAAGTGAGAATGGGTGTGTGTGGGGGGGGGGGGGGTGCTTCAGGCTTCAAGCTTCACAGGTGGAGGCTCACTTCGCCCTTCGGTATTCGACCTCTGATATGTGTCTCACTTGCGCTTCTCGTTCTGGTCCTCTAGTCCTGCTTTATTTATTTTTCCCGTGTCCATTTTCCATCCATTTTTCCTTCTTTCGTTGGCCTCTCTATCTCCCTCTCCCTCCGTCCCTTCCTTCCTATCACCATCTCTCCCTCCCTTCCTCCCTCTTTGTCTCTAACACAAATCGCCCTTCCACCTAATGTAAATATACCTAAACATATCTTCGTACCCATCTTCCTAAACATATAAAAAATGTAAGTTACCTATTACACTGCCATTATTACCCATTCGTGCATACCCTCCTCACCCCCCCTCCTCTCCTCCCCTGTGACATCAAATATGATAGTGATAACTTTGCATCACTGCAGAAGCGAGATAAGAGATCAATGCTTTCATAACAAGCAGAGGAAAGAGGGGGGAGAAGGACTCTCAATCTACTGGAAAACTGTCATTTTCGGAGTCAACTGTCAATTGATTGCGGCAACAGTGAACCCTAACGGCATGGGGTGTGACATCAAGTTGTTCAGCTTTTAGGTTTTCCTTTCTTCTTCTTTATTTTCCTTTTTGGCCCCTCTTTCTCATTCCTACTTCTCTCTTTTCTCCTACTTACTCTTTCAAATTCCTGGTTTCAATGCTTGTCTAAGAGTCTTCGATTTCTCTCAATCTATCTCCGTCTGCCTTTTTACCATCTCTGCCGTTTCCCTCTGTCTTTATTATTTCTCTCATAATGTCTGCTTTACCCCAACTTTCTCCCTTCAATCTTTCCCCTACCACACAACACCACACCCCAACTCACCCCAAATCCTTCCTCCCCACAAAACACACACATACACATACACACAAATCTACATCAGCTGATCGTGACATCACACATCAACAAATCGGCTCACGCGAACGACCCGGCACGACCCGACCCCCAAGTACCTTTTCCCCTCTTTGTCTCCCGCCGCCGCCACTCCACGACCCGCGATGAATGACGACCGACCAGGGGAGAGAGAGCCCGCGGGTCGTAACTCCGGCCATCGCGGAGGCTTATCTTTGCGAACATCTGTGGCGTCGTCGCGGTTTCTCGCGTCATAAACTCCGAAGAGATCTTTCTTTTTCTCTTATACGCTCTCTCTCTCTCTCTCTCTCTCTCTCTCTCTCTCTTTCCTTTTTATTATTCAACTTTCCTTT
This sequence comes from Penaeus japonicus, assembly GCA_017312705.2. Taxonomy (NCBI): domain Eukaryota; kingdom Metazoa; phylum Arthropoda; class Malacostraca; order Decapoda; family Penaeidae; genus Penaeus; species Penaeus japonicus. The sequence goes on from BOPN01000064.1 coordinate 575,575, forward strand.
GAATCTTTTAGGCGTTACTAACGTGCTATTATCACGAGAAGTTCCGAGATCTCGCAAGGTAACTATATGAGAATTAATGAAGTCTCAAAAAATTACTGTGAAGCACATTTGTTGAAAATAAGAAACACCTCAAAAGAGAGAGAGAGAGAGAGAGAGAGAGAGAGAGAGAGAGAGAGAAGAAAACAAAAATAAACTACAGTATTTCCCCCTTGGTTGTTGCCTCACATGCAAGACTGCTTCCATAGGCCTATCACATCCTCCCACATCAATCTCCCGAATCTTGGGAGTCATCAACACTTCTCAGGTCAACTGACGTGTGACCTAAGGAGAGGTTAAGTCAACTCCCCATCAAGATGAGAAAGTTATGATTTAAGGATCTGGGTTACACATTCACCATGCGTAGGCCTAAGCGATCGCATTACAGATATATTTAAGTAGGCCTACAGGGCCGGTCTCGAGCATGGCGAACTATCAAGTTATGATTCATTTAGAAGCAAAAAATACATATGAAAAAGAGAGGAAGGTAAAAACGGGGATAGATAGATAGATAGATAGGTATGCGGAGAGATAGTAAGTTAGAGGGGGAGGGGGAGGGGGAGGGGAGGGGGAGAAATAAAGGGAGAAGGAGATGGAGGGAGTGAGGGAGGGAGTGAGGGAGTGAGTGAGGGAGGGAGAGAGAGAGAAGAGAATATTTTAAAATGTGAAAAAATGAGAGAATGAGAAAAAGTAAGAAAAAGAAGGGAGGCCTAAACTCAACCTTTCACTCCCCCGCCCCTGCCACTCGGCCCCCCAATCTTCATAATTCCTCTCACTCCCCTAAGAAGACAGGACAGGCCTATAAATAATCATTCCATCGAAAACCCTCCTGAAGCCGTTACGGTGTATTTACTGTCAACATTTGCGCCCTGAATGAATGGCGAGGTGTCCGCCGGTGCCGCCATATTAGGTCGGGTCGTGCCATGCGCGGCGGACCGAGGAAGGTAATGAGGTTAGAAAGGGGTTGGTGGTTGGGGCATGGGTAGGGGTGGGTGGGAAAGGGGGGGATGGGTATGGGAGAGTTGGTGGATGGACGGGTAGATGGGGTTGAGGGGAATAGGCATAGGTGGGTACTATAAGGGTAGAGGTAGATACGTTTAGCGAAAGGGAGGAAAAGAGGGAAAATAGAAGGTAAGGGATGAAGAAGAAACACAAACATACTGACATAAGACAATATATGAAAGAAAACGAAAAACAACAACAGAGTAAAGGGAAAGGAGACATGAGAAGCCAAATAAAGAATTGGTTAATAAAGAATCCAAAAAGTATAAATGGAAGAGAAACCATTTTGGCGTTTAAAGAGAATAGCCAAAAAAGTAACGATACGAAAAACACAACGAGGAAAGTGCTGGAAAGTTTTAGGGGAGTGAGATTCAGAAATGGATCGATAAGAAAAAATATCGAAGAAAAATATTAGCAGATATCCAGAATGATAAAGAAAACGAACAAGAGAGTGAAGGCTATTTCGAAAATACCGACAATAGTAAAGTAAAAAAAAATGGATGGACAAGAAATGAATAAAATACAAATCAAAAGAAAACGATCAACACCAATCTACCAATCAACCAATCTCCATAATGTGAGGAGTGCGAAAAAGGCTGCAATGATGCATGGTTGAGTGACTTCAATGGGCGAGGGTGATGAGGGGGGGAAGGGGGAGAAGGGGGAGGAGGCGATGAATGATTGTGAAATGGTGATGGTATGGGAGTGGGGCATTAGGAAGGGGGGGGGGGTGAATGACACGGGAGGCTAAGAGAGAAACGACGGAGGGAAAGGGAAGATAGATGAAAGGGGAGAGGGAAGGGCAAAAAAAATCAGGAAGGAAGACGACGGAATGGGAAGAGGTTAAAAGGGAGAGAGAAAAAATGGTGGCGAAGGAAGGAGGAAAGGAGAACAAATGGCAAGGAGAAAAAGAGAGAAAGAGGAAGTATGGAGTAGAGAGAATGGGGGATGGAATATCACCCCCTCCCCCCCAAACATTCTCCCAACGCCGTAGGTCATCCCTCACGCGCCCATGCTCAATCTCCCGCCCATTAGACGCATGGGAGGATCATCGGCCCACTAATGGGTGATGTGCCCTCCACCCTTCTCCCCCCTCCATCTTGCCTCCCAGGGGGCATGGGGGGAAGAGGAAGAATGGGGGGAAGAGGATGAAAAGGAGGAGGAGGAAATGGAAGGAAGAGCAGGAGGGGGGGAGGAGGAGGAGGAGGAAATGGATGGAAGAGCAGGAGGGGGAGGGGGAGGGGGAGGAAGAAGAAGAAAAGGAGAATGAGGAAGAGGAGGAAAAGCGGGAGGAGGAGGAGGAAGAGGGGGGAAAGGAGGAGGAAGAGGTGGAAAAGGAGGAGGAAGAAGGGGAAAAGGAGGAGGAGGAGGAGACACAAATATGATAAATCAAAAGAAAGCATGGAAGCGTAATAGGCAACGAAAAAAATATCCGAAAAGAAAAGGAAAAATATAGGAACAATTATAGGCTCTCGCAAAACCACGAAAATAAAAGAGAAGAAAAAAGAAAGAAAGAAAGAAAAAAAGAATCCGTCACAGATTGACGAAGAGCAGGAGGAGCGACCCTCAACCCGGGAGAGGGGAACACGACCCACCTTACCAATCACAGTTCCAAGGGCTTCTCTAATCCCCAAAGCATTGCGGGTCAACAAACACGACGAAAAAAAAATAGAATAAAAAGATGAAGCATAAAGAAAAGAGAAAAAAATGGAATCCCACCATTAAATTGTTTGAAATTAATATGATGGGGGTTTACCTTCGTCTCAAGATTTATGTTATCATATAAATAAATAAAAAGGTTATTTCGTAGAAAAAAGGTTTGAGAAGCGAACATGCACGTAAAAATCAGGCGATCCATCATGCGAGGACACGCGGAGGAATAACATGCACATTGGAGTAAAAAAAACAACAACAAAGAAGCACGAGGACGTCTGTGTGCATGTCAGGCAAACCAATAAACAAAAAACAAACACAGACACACGCACGCATAGACGCAAATACAAACACACACGCAGAAGAAACGAAAATCATACACGGGTACAAGTCACACACACAAGTCACACACACAAGTCACACACACAAGTCACACACACAAACACACACACACACACACACACACACACACACACACACACACACACACACACACACACACACACACACACACCTACCTCTCTTAAAAGCGCCCTCAGCAGCTCACGACCACCCGCCTCGACCGCCCCGTATATGGCTACACGCTCTTAACACTCCGGTCGAACGGAGGAAGGGAGGATGAGAGCTAGGGGGAAGTGAGAGGGGAAGGGGAAGGGGGAGAATGGGGGGGGGGGGTGAAAAAGAGGAAAGAGGAATAGGGAAGGGAGAAGAGGAAAGGGGAAAGGGGAAAGGAGGAAGGGTGAAGTGGGAAGAAGAGAGGAGGGGGGAGGGGAGAGGGAAAGGGGGGGATGCAATCAGCCTGATCAGTCCCTCCCCACATATATCATTAATCCGGATTTGTGCTTTCCCCGTCGTGAATCCCGGCCATGCCCCGTTGCTGACACCATCGAACTCATCCGTCAACTAAGATTGAGGGGGGGGGGCTAATAGGGGGAAGAGGGAGGAGACGGGGTCGTGTAGGGGCAGGGGTAGGATGAGGGGTAGGGTGAGCATCGAAGAAGGATGAGGAGAGAGAGGGGGGTTATACGTGCAAGGGGGGATGCAAGGGGCGAAGAGGGGCACGTCGGGAGAGGGGAAGGAGGGCTATGTTGGACGGGGGGGAAAGGGGGGAGGGAGGCGAGATCCCGTGTTCGATCCACGATATTCGATTGTGATGATAACGGCTCCCTGTGGCAATACTGTCGAGGCTTTTCTCTCCCGCACCCTTTCTTCTTCCTTCTCTTTCATTTCGTAGTGCGTTGTCTCTCTTTTTGTATTGTTCTGTATCTCTTTCTTTATTCTCCTTTGTCTATGTTCTCTGTTTCTGTTTTCATTCTTCTTTGTTATCGTTCTCTGTTTAGTTATTCTTCTTCTTTGTTATTGTTTTCCGTTCTAGTTTTTATTCTTCTTTCGTACTGTATTTTGTCTCTCTTGCCGATAGCTCTTTGCATTCCTCCCTATCTTCTTTGTCTCTCAAGAATCTCTCCTTTTCTACTACTACTACTACTACTACTCACCTTCGTCTTAATTTCTTAATTCTTCATATTCTCTTTAACATACACACACCTTGTCTTATAATTTATCTGTTTATATACTACAGAATTCATGCAATTAAAGACAAAAGTTTTGGAAAGCGAACTGTTACTGTACGTGTGTAGCAATTCAGCGTGCGTGTGTGCGTCCGTCTACATCCTCCTATCTATATATTTCGCTTTCTTTCTCTCTTTCCCCTAGCACTTTTCGCCAGTCAGAGCTCATTCATGATATATATAGAAAAAAACAATAACAGCATTTTATTCTGTTCTGCTCGAGTCCATATCTCGACGAAATTGTAGATCTATTTGTCCACAATGGCCACGGAACACGAGAGGAAACATCCGTAAACCCATAATAAAACATATATTGCTCGTTGTGCCTGCTTTCCCGCTTTCAGCCGCGCCTGCAATATGCCTGTCGGAGAGGCATTACCAAACAAATGAGGCAGGCACACACATGCAATTCGTAAGAGTAAAAGAGTAATAAAACCTGAAAAGAGAGTGTGGCCTGAAACAGAATTCCCGGACCTTGAAAATCATAGCATTTCTTTTTTGACACCAGTGAGAGAGAGAGAGGGAGGGAGAGAGGGAGTGAGGGAGAGAAGAAACAAGATTTCCCTTTGATGATGTACGTCATTACCAGCTGGACAATATCGACCCGACAAATCAAAAACTTTCTAAAAGGAAAGCTGGGTTCACGATCCAGGCGTTCTCATGAGAATAAGATTAAAATGAAGATGAACGCTAAGAGAAAAAAATACTAAGAGTAAAGGAAGAAAAGGGGGGCGGAGACAGGAAGACAGACAGATCGAAGAGAGAACAGAAAAGAAAGAGAAGATGAGCCAAACACCCGATAAGAAAGAACAATAACACATCGGCATCATAGCCCCTTTCCAGCCACGCCCCTTCCCCCCACCTGCTGTTCCCTGCTGCCCGGCCGATCCAACTATCTGCCATTAAGAAACGAGCCATCTGTCATCAGCTGGCACGGCTGGTCCCACACGTCGCCGAGGAGATGCGACGAGAGAACAGAGACCAAACGAGACCTTATGAGACCAGACGAACGAGCTAGTCTAGACGAGACGAGAAGAGACGAGAAGGGACGAACAGACAGACACAAGACAGGACCAGACGAATAGACACAAAACCCGAAGAGACAATATGAGACGATACGAGACCATGCGAGTGATGACAAGACCGGAAGTGACGAGACGACCGATCGAGGTGAAGCGAGGGCAAAGGTGCGTTCGTTCGCGTGGTCCCCTCATCTCCCGCGGCCGCTGTAATCTCGGCTCCGTGAAATACCCGTTTTCACACACGCGGGACGATCGTGAACGGCTTGCGTGGCGTTGCGGCTCCGTGGCCTAGATTCGACCGGGTATTTTCATCGGAGAATACCGTGAGATACGATATTTGCACACTGGAATCTGCCCGTTTTCAGTCCGTGGGAAATGAGGAATTAAAAAAATCAAATTTCCGCCTTTTCTGAGAAATGCAGTCGACATCCCATCTGGATGATGTGACACTAGCGTCCATGCCCAAGAAAACGAAAAAT
>BOPN01000064.1:583834-611334 GCA_017312705.2 Penaeus japonicus
AGAAATGATGAATGTTTTTTGTCTTTCCTCTTCGTTCACTTTTCTTTTTCTTTTCGTTTAAGACGTCCGCGGAACGATACAAAGAAGAGACAACACAAACCGGAGAGTCGCAACGTTTATCAATTTTGGTAGCGATAATAAAATCTCTAATTGGTCTATCAGTCAAACCGACAGGCGATTATGCGATCACTCAAGGAGAAGAAACAAACAAATAAACAGAGCAGATCGCTTCGTAAGATCTGGTAACAAGGACACTGTGGTGGAGTTAAGAGTCTGAAGTAAGATATTGGCTAATGCAAAGATAGATATTGTAGCTGACGTTCTCTCTATACAGCAAGGGAAGTAAGAAAAGGAAAGGAACAAATAAAGATACAAATATTTTGCGGGTATATATCGTATATATATTATGTATACACACATGCATTTAAATAGACAATTAGATTAATAGATTAACAAAGAGAGAGAGATACAGATATTTCTATTTCAATTCAATTATTTAAGCAGAGCATGACCTCGGACAAACACACTTTCCCACACAGTTCAAGAAGAACAGAAAGAGAAAACCCTCAAGAGAAGGGGGAAAAAAGAAATCTGGCGCAATCCCTCTCCCTAATTACCACACTGCATGCACAAGAATGCCTTTGAGAATGCAATAATGAGGCTGGCAGCGGTTTTCCCCCGTCGGCTTCGGGAAGGGGTCAAGGGAGGAAGTAGAGGGAGGGAGAAGAAAGGGGGAGAAGAGAGAGGGAGAAGAGAGAGGGAGAAGAGGGAGGGAGAAGAGGGAGGGAGGGAGGGCAAGGGAAAGTAAGAAAGGAGGGAGGGAGGGAGGAACAGAGGGAAGTGAGTAGGGAAGGAGGGAGGAGGGGGGTAGCATTTACTCCCACATGGCTGCATTAGCAATGAATCTTTCAGCAAAGTATAGAAAGAATTGTTAAATGACTAGTCTGGAGGTATTTCTTTCCATCTTGAAATCAACCGTAATTCTGACTGTTTATCTGAGGGAAAGTTACGGAAAGGGAATAAAAAGCTCCATGTTTTTCTTTCCCTCCCTGTCTTGTTTGTCATGACAGGAAATTCTAAGGCGGTCTATGCGATTGGTGTAGCCATGCCAGGTGAATAAGAGTAGATAAAAAGACCACCAACATTTTCCTCACCACGACAACATCTAATAAAAGGGAGAGAAAAAAAAACATAATATCGACGAGGCAAACGAAAAAGAAAAGAAAAGAAAAGAAAAGAAACTAATAAAAGCCCCCGGCCCCCCTTCCCTCCCACCCGTCAATTCCTCAATCATTACACGAGGCTGAAATGAAGTCGACAAGCGGGACAATGCAACGACTACTTTTTACAACCCTTTCCTTGCAGCGTAGCAAATGCAAGATTTCACCTTCCCCTCTCCTCCACCCCTCCTTCCCCAGCCCTTCCTCTCATTTCTCTTCCACTCCCCTTTCTAATCTTCACCCTTTCTCTCACTCTTCCTCCCCCTTCCTTTCTCCCATTCCTCCTCCCTATCACCCCCTACCCCACCTACACCCCCCCTCTCTTCCCAGATTCCTCCACCCATCCTTCCCCCCCCCCCCCACCTCATCCACACTCTACACGCTTGATAAGCGAAACGAGGCCTGTTTCACAACGTGAGAGAATTGCCGCAGAAGGGAGAAGAGGGAAAGGGGTAGGGAAGGGGTAGGGAAGAGGGGCAGGGGGAAAAGGGGGTATGAGAGAGGGGCAGGGGGAAAAGGGGGTATGAGAGAGGGGAAGGGGGTAGGAGAAAGAGAGCAGGACGTAGAAAGAAGGGGGAGAGGGGGAAGGGGAGGGAGACATGGAGTGGGTTTAAAACCGGGACTTAAGTGGCCATGTTAAATCAATAAAAGCAGACGGATACGCACACTATACTTGTGAACGGGATGTGAAAGGAATGTAAGGGAGGAGAGGAGGAGAGGAGAAGAGAAGAAAATAATGATGAGGGAGGGTAAAAAGACGAAGAAACAAAAGATGAAGCAAGAGGAGAAATTGGATAAGGAAGATATGGATACAGGGAGATTAGGAAAGAAAAGGAGGGGAGGTTAGGAGATGGAGAAAAGAGGAGGAGGGTGATGAGCAGGAGGAAGAGGAGAAGGAGGAGGAGATGAAGTAAAGAAGCAAAATAGTATTAATAATAATAATAATACAAGTATCGAAACAAACCCAAGAAAATACGATGAAAGGAAGAAAGAAAAAAAACAATCGTAACGTCACTCCCTTGTTCTTCAGACGCTTTCTTTTTCTTCTATTCTCTCTCCCCCCTCCATCCATCCCATCACCCACTGCTCCTCCGCCCACCCACCTCAACGCTCCAATAACCAAAGAGGAAAACAAGAACGACGAAAAGGAAAACAAAAGAAACACGCTATTTATATTCTCAATTTTTTTTTAAATACCCAGGTTTTTATCTTTCAAAACGAACGACAGGCTTGACTTTCGCGTGGATTTCATTGTTCCCAAGAGATTTATCGTGACAAATTGGCGTCGTTAAATCTACTTCCTTAAAAACGAGGATTTGTAAGACTTTCGTAGACTCTTGGAAACGCTTGCGTGTTGCGCGAACTCGACGAAAAAAATACAAGGAAAATTACTATTGCGTGAATAGGTGAATGAGTCGACTTTCTATCTGATAAAATATGGGGAAAAAATCATGAATATATTTAGTCTGAAACAATATTTCCGTCACCTCAAATCCACACGACTAAAATTACTCTCTATCAATATGACAAAAAATAAACAACAGAGAAAACTATCAATAAAAACAAGCAAATGAAACAACGATCCAAGATCTCCCGCCAAAAAAAACATTTACGACTCACGAAAAAACGCCTTTCCCCCCAAGACATAAACCCAAAGCCGCCATCTCCGACAACGAGAATATATTTCCTTATACGCCAAAACTGTAACCGGACTCGCAGCCATACTTTAATACTTCAGACCGATAAATAAAAAGCGATAAGAGAAAACGATAAAAAGTGATAGCAAAGACATCGACTAAAGAAATAAAACACGCATAGACAACAATAAAAAACGGGATGTATAAAAGGTGTCTAGTAAGAAAAAAACAGACACACCAAAAATAAATATATTTGATGCAGAAAATAAATAACGTAATATATCCTAGAATACGATGTATAATTATAGGTGAAACGCCGATAAAGAATAAAAATTAGAGTGGGTAAAAGAATGAAATAGACACACGCAAACCTGTCTGTCAAGTGTCCTTCAATACCTCCGAGAAAATAACGGTAGAAAGTTAATACTAATATTACCTTTGTTATTATCCTTATTACTGTCGTTATGATTGGTGTTATTAGCGAGAGGTAATCCTTTATAGGGTAATTATAATAACGATGACGGGTAGAACAAAGAAATTATTTAACACGAGTTTTAATCAAAACATGTACAAGAACAATCACAGTTACAGAAATAATAGCAACACAACTCACAACACTGACATCATCAAAAGCAATCAATGCTGCAATCCAAGAGCTAAGACCCCTTCCATGATAGAGTAAACGAAAGGAAGAGGAAGAGGGAAAGGGGAAGGGGAAATAGGAAAGAGGAAAAAAGGGCTAAAAGGCAAAAAAGGAGAAGTAGAAAGGTTTAAAGTAAGAGGACGGATGATAAGGCGAGAAATCCTCAGAGGGACCGCCCCCCCCCCCCACACACACAAAACACGACGACAAGTGTAGCTGAACAAGAGCAGGAATGGATATGGGGAAGAGGTGGTGAGAAAGAGAGAAGGGATGATAAGAAGGAAGGGGGTGAGGGGGTGGGGGAGAAGGAGGATGGGGAAAGTTAAGGGGAGTGTGGGGGGAGGTAGAGGGGCAGGAAGAGACAGGATATGGGGGGATGGAGGGGTTGATGGAATAATAGGGAGATAGAGAAAAGGGTGGAGGTAAGGGAGAGTAGGAAAGTAAAGAGGCAAGATAAGACTGGATAAGGTAGAATAAGGGAGATGGCAAGGCAAAGAGGGGGTGCAAATATACAGGGAGCAGGAAAGAAAGGATAGGGGGACAAGGATAAGGAAGGGTACGGGTATGAATCGAGGTAGTTGTGGCGAGGGGCAGGGGTAGGGGAAGGAAATGGGGCGAGTAGGGTGATAGGAGTAGAAGGAAAAGATAATAGGGAGTTAGCATTTAGTGGATAGGGGGAAAGGTGTATATGCTCGTTTTGCCCAGGTGTTGCCTCTCGTATTGAAAAGTGCTGTTGGCTCCTTACCTGATCCTAACAACAAAAGATATCACTAACAACAGCATAAAACAAGACAATAATAACACCAATAACAACAAAGGCAAGGCCACCGTTAATAAAAATCACAATAAACTATTAATCGTAATAACGGTAATATAAAAGACAAACGAAATGCAAATGAAATGCAACCTCACGAGCAACAATTAAGCCCTAATATCCACGTTCTTGCAAGGTAATATATTGTGCAAACTAATTAATCTTCGCATAAGTTAGCAATCAATTAAGTTTGTGGCACGAATATTCTCCAACCAGTTGTGTTGTTTCTCTCTTCTTCGTCTCTGTCTGTCTGTCTGTCTGTCTGTCTGTCTGTCTGTCTGTCTGTCTGTCTGTCTGTCTGTCTGTCTGTCTCTCTCATTCCCTCCCTATCCCCTTCTCTCGCTCATTCCTTCCTTATTCCAATCGTTCTCTATTTCATTTCTTCCCTACACCCCCTTTCTTCTCCCTCTCTCCCTTCCTCCCCCACGTTACCCTCTCCCCCGTATTACTACTCCCACCCAATCAATATTCATAAAGGCTGCGAATTTCGGGGTCAGCAGCTCGATCGATCACACGCGGGTGGCGAGCGTGACCAAAGCACACTGGCACGCTATAGAACCCCTCCCTCCCCACCCCACCCTGGGAGAATTGCTCCCGCTGGCCATAAGGTTGGATCTCATATCACACTAACATAGACTCAGATTCAGACAAACAGACACATACATTCACATTGACATTGGCACAGATGGAGATTTCAGATACGCCCACTCTCCCACAGACACAGATGCATCTACACAAACACTCCCACGCATGAGCACGTAAACTGACACTGACACTCACATACACACACACACACACACACACACACACACACACACACACACACACACACACACACACACACAACATTCCAGACACACCAACCCATCTGCTAACATCTCAAAATCAGAAAAGCAAAGAAAATAACATACGTATTCCAGCTTTAACCTAACGTAATCATCCACAACGAAGGAAGAGAAGAACAGAATTTCAAAAGAAAAAATATATATATACGTATAAGACGTGTGATATACAGCCTTTCATCCCAATCCATTACAAAGAAAACAGAAGAAAAGAAAGAATAAAAGACAATCTATGTGACGTGTGATAAGTGAGCGAGGCTGCGTGACGGCGGCGCACAGTACATGCGGCCATAATAATCCCCTGAACAACAACTCACGCATGGGATTGAGAGAAAGTTGATAACGAGGGAGATAAAGGGAGAGGAGAGAGAGATAGAAGAAAGGAAAGAGAGAAAGAAGAGAGGAAAGAGAGAGAGAAGAGGGGAGAGAGAGAGAGAAGAGGGGAAAGAAAGAGAGAAGAGGGGAAAGAAAGAGAGAAGAGGGGAAAGAAAGAGAGAAGAGGGAAAAGAGAGAAGAAGAAGGAGAAAGAAAGAAGAGGAGAGAGAGACAGAAGAGGCGAGAGAGAGGAGAGGAGGATAGGAATGGGAAATGATGGAATGCAGAGAAAGAAATAGTATGGGATGGAAGGAGGTAAAGTGGAGGGGAGAAGAGGAAGATGAGAGATAAAAAAGGGGAAAATGCGAAACGAAGAGAAAGGTATTACTAATAGAGGACGAAAGATGTTGGGAGGAGGAAAAAGACGAGAAGTAGAGGATCTACCTATCTATCCCGTTTTCACTCATATTTTCGCTGTCACTCTGAATGGGAATGAGAGATGAAAGAGACGAGAAGAGAAGAGGAGAGGAGAGAGGAGAAAGAAAAAAAGAGAAGAAGAGAAAAGAGAAGACAAGAGAGTATAGAGAGAAAAAAGAAAGAAAAGGAGACGGAGAGAGCGAGGTCGGGTCAAACGAGGCGATTATGTTAACCAGGACTAATTATACCTTCAAACAATGACCACACAGCGATCCTTCATTAACCCCCCTTACACCCCCCCCCTCCCCGCGAACCCAAAGCACGCCCCCTTTAACCCTTTTATTCTACTCCATGTGTTTCTTCTATGAATACCCGTGAGAGCAAAAAGAGGGAAGGATGAGCAAATCAGAAGGAAAGAATGAGAAAATGAAAGGTAGAGAGGTAAGGAGAGGAGAGAAGAGACGAGAGGAGGAGGACAGAAACAAGGAGAAAAGAAAAAAAAAGTACAAAATACAGAAGAGAAAGGGGAAAAAATCCAACTGAACAAAGACCGAGGAAAAAAAATGAAAAATAAAAACCGAATCAGAACGAAAAAAAGGATAGGCCTGAGCGCTGCCACCCCTCCCTCCTCCCCCTACCTAACCCATTTTTTCATCTCTCGCCCTCCCGCTAACACAGGCCAATCACCACCCACCCCCCGCGACCCCCCGCCCCCACGAGGCCGCCCAGGTCGTGACGGGGAACCCCCCCAAGAGACGGGGGTCCTAAACGTCCCTCTTAATAAACAAAACAAGTCCGTAAATATCTGCACGCCCGTCTCGGAGAGGAGCATGGGGTGTGGGGTCGGGAGGGCGTCGGAGGGGGGGAGGTTAAGGGAGAGGAGTCACTATTCGCTCCAAACTCCTATTCCCCCCTCTCGCCCCTCCTTCCCTCCCGTCCTTACTCTGGTTCCCTCTAGCCTATTCCTTCATCATTACCTTTCGCCCCCTCCCTCGCTTTCCCTCCCGTTAATTCCCTAACCCCACTGTCCCTTCCCTTCCTTCCCTTCAGCCCCTCTCCCTCTTTCCCTCCCGCCCCTCCTCCTCCTTCCCTCCCGCCCCTCCCCCTCCAGCTCTTCCAACCCATTCCCTCCTTTCCCTCCCAGTCCTTCCCAACCTCTCCAGACGCCCAAAAGGACTCCCCATCCGCCACTTCCCCCCCTCCCCTCCCCTCCTTTCCCCCCCCACCACACCCTGGGACACGAAAGGATCCAGACAAATCGCGGACCCTTAGCGCCGTCCCAGGAGATGTCTTAGGTCGATAGCCAACGTGAAAGTGTTCCTTCGGATTCCCATACTCGCTCCTTCGGCCTTTAGTGACAGTACACTTTTATTTCTTCTTCTTTTTTGTGCAGTTTCGTCCTTGGGAGAGTAGTTCTCGTTTTTCTTTTTTTTTCTCCTTTTTTGTAGGAGTGGGTGGGGGTTGATGGGGTCGTGTGGGAACAATGGCGGTTCGTGCCCCGTAAATTGTGAATGGGTAAGCAGTAATCGATTGATTGTCTAAATGGTTGTTGTTTTTGTTGTCGTCGGTGGTGTTGTGATTTCGCACCTAACAAATAAACAAAATAAAAACAGACACAAATACAGAAGTAAACCCAAAACGAAACGCAGAGACAAATGCATGAACACATACGACAAAATAACAAAAATACATTACATTACAAAAATACAACCCACTGAATGTCAAGGCACTCAAAAACAAGTAACAAATAAATAAAATCCAGATACAAGAAAGTCAATAAACCAACAAAATATAAAACGAAGAGAGCCAGCTAATCAAAAAAGCCAGCTAACCAAACATCCCCCCTTCAAACAAACAAAAAACTAGTAAAAGTAAAACCACAAAGCCCCCACACCAACAAAGAAAGCACCCCGACCAAGAACATTTAGCAAGGCGACCTGCACACAGCCTGCCTGCACATGCAACCCGGTCATAATTCCTCCCAGGGAAATTATTGCCCGATGAGACAGCGATAACAGAATCTCGCGGAGGAATTTATTAGTCGCAGAATAAAATGCTCAGCTGGGTGTCCTACGAGGAGGAAAGCGAGGCGGAAAACGCAAAGTAGACGTGAGGGAGAGAGAAAGGGAGAAAGGGAGATAGTGGAGAGAAGTAGCGAGGGAGTGGGGAAAAAAAGACAGGAGGAGAGGGAATACAGAGAGAAAAGGGGAGAATGAATGGGAGAGAATAAGAAAAAATAAAAAATTAAAAGCAAACAAATAAAAAGAAAGAAAGAGGGGAAGAAATCAAGAATTAAGAGCTAAGACGTAAAACACACGATGACGTTTGGCGGGAGACTTGTTTGATAGTCTCCCTCGGCTGAACACCGGTACTCGTTACCATGGCAACGGAGGGAGACAAACAGTGAACTCCCTTCTCCCCACTCCTCCCCCTCCCCCCTAAGTCGACTGGCGACGCGGGAATTAGAACTAGCTTGGGGGGAGGGGCAGGGAGGGGACGATTGTGACGGGGGTAAATAACTAGTTGTGTGGGAAGGGGGAGGGGGAGGGGGAGGGGGAGAGGGAAAACGAGGGGGAGAGGGGATGGAGAGTCTGAAAGAGGTAGAAGTGGGAAGGGGAAGGGGAAATAGGAAAGGGAAACTGAGGGTAGGATAGAAAGGGAAAGTATAAGCGGAAAAAGGTGGAGGGGGGGATGGGAGCGGGAGGGGAGGGGAGTGAAATGAGACGAAGTAAGAAAGGATGGGACGAGGGAAAGAATGGTAAGGAGGAGGGAAGAAAAATGCGGAGGGGAGAAGATGAGGTGGAACAGAATGAAAGGGGGAGGGGAATGGAATGAGAAGCAGCAGGAGAGGGGAAGGAAAAGAAGAGGGTTGACTTGGAATACCTACAGCATGCTTTACATTCTAAGTTCGAGGACAATTCATGCGTGAAGACCGCAGAGGTCGAGTACGCCAAGCACATACGAATACACATACAATGTATACTGCACAAAGGATAGGGCGCGAAAAATACAAACGCAAAAAATGTTTGAATTCCCAAGAAAGAGGACTTGCACATGCCCTTGTACATGCACTTGCACTCACTTGCTCGCTCACTCTTTATTTACCCCCCCCCCCCCCTCCCCCTCCCCCGACACATACAGAAACGTTTCTCCGGTGGTCCGTCCACTAATTGGTCCGTGACTCTGACTGACTCTGCGAACGCTTAACGACCTCAATAAATTAAATGAAGGCCACGGCCGCCGAGACAATTAACCGCCACGAACACTTCTCGCAAGACATAAGTGTCTCGCTTTTCTCTCTGTGTCTCTGTTTCTTTCAATGGTAGCCTAAATGTCTGCCTCTCCGGGTACCTCTCCTACTGTGTTGTCTCTCTCACGCTCCATTTCCTTCTTCCGTTCTTTACCTTTCTATATATCTACTTGTCTCTCTGCCCGTTTCTCTGTCCATCTTTCTCCTCTCCCCCCCCCCTTGTCTCCAACTCCCTCCCCTCCTCCACCCAACAGCTGCTGTGCAATCCATCCCTCGAAGGAATCCAGACTTTAAAGCAAGGGAATGCACGCCCCTGACACAGCTATGCGATGACGTCACGAGAAGGGGGGAGTTGTAGAATGAGGGGAGGGCCTTTGTCACGCATGAAGTGGAGTTCAACATGAGTCTAGCCTTTTTGTTCCCAAGCGATAATGAAAAGGGGAATATTATTGTATTCCCCTTTGACAATGGCGTTTCGATTATAAGCAATTCGGAAACCGCGAAGGCAAAGGCCAAAGGAGGATATAATCATCCGGGGTTTATTATGTCCTGAGACAATGGCGCTCCGATTTTAAGACATTCAGAATCTACAATAGCAACGCCTAAAATATGTGCGTCGACCGTGCGTTCGTGACCTCGTCCGTCCAAAAGACAATCTATCTGAAAGCGATTGAGAACGAAGATCTATAAACCATCCAAGACCATTGTCCAAACAAGGAACGACCGTACCTGTTATTATCGCAAGAACAAGTACCAACGGAAACTCTTGTGAGCTTTAAAAAAAATAATCCCTCCATCCGTGACACAAATGAGTGCTAAGATGCCCTCACGCCCTTTCTATCCGCATGGCCATAGGCATAAACAAAGCTCCCTCGACCGTCTTCGAAGACACCCTCCCCCTCCCCCTCCCCCTTCCCCACACCGCCCCAATCCATCATAGCGGAGCGGGTAAGGGAGGTAATAGGGTAATGGGGAGGGGGTACCAACGCTGCCACGAAACTCAGCCGAGATAATCAGCTGACGGTGGGGGGGAGTGTGGAGGAAGAAGGAGAGATGGGGGAGAAGGATACGAAGGATGAAGGAGGAGGCAGAGGAGGTGGGAGAAGGGTGAAAAAGAAAGAGTAGGGGAACGAATACGAAGAGGATGGAGAAGAGAAGAGGGAAACGAGAAAGATGAGGAAAAGGAAAGAAAAATCAGAAAAAAGAGGAAGAGAAGGATAAAAAACAAAACAAGGGGACGAGAAGGTTATAAAGAAGACAAGAAGGTCAAAAAAGCAAACGAAAAATCCGGAGGAGAGTTGAGGAGCAGGACCATTCTGCCCTGACGCCCCTCCCTACCTCAAGAACCTTCCCCTCTTCACCTCCAACCACCTCGCGGCCTTGTGTCTATTTGTCGAACATTTCCTCCCGTGTGTATGTGGGGGGGGGGGGGTATGCGGTAGTCGCCGAGAGGTAATCGCGGTAATCCGTTACAATTATGCTCAAAACCCACGGTGATTAGGTAACCCACTTCGGTATCCAAGTGCTTCCTGCTCCTCCCCTCCCTCACTCTTCCTCCCCTCTTCCTCCCCTATGACCTCCTCCTCTACCATGACGACCTCCTCCTCCTCCTCCTACATGACCACCTCCTCCTTCTCCTCCTCCATGACCAGCCCCTCTGCGCCACACGTCCTCGTCCTCCTACCCACCCCCCACCGCAGTCGGAAATTGCTTTGTCGCAAAACCTTGGAAGGCTTGACGGATTAAACCCTTTGCTTAATTGGCCGGAAAGTGAGTCTAGCTTTTGAGGCGTTTCTTTCCCTCTTTTGTTGTAATCGTTGGCATCAGAGTTTACGTTGTTGTTTAAAGTTGGTATCACTCTACCCACACCGGAAGACAATATCTAATCATCGCGGAGCACTTTCACCAAAGAAAGATATCAACATAGGCCTAGTACCCCAAAAGGCTCAGAGCAACTTCCCGTCAGAAATGACAAGAACACACAGAAGAAGGAATGGAAAAATAAAGAAAGACTTCCCACGATCTCTCTGTCAATTCCTTCCGCTCCCTTTCAGCTCGACCCGGGGCGTGGGCGTACAATGATCGGTCTTTGGGCGCCCATTCACAGGGGAGCCCAAGGGAAACTGAGCAGTCAGACCCCTCGCGGCTTCCGGGGTGGGGGTGGCCACCGAGGCAGCTGCCTGGACTTCCCTTCCTTTCCCTTCACCCTTTCCCCCTTCCCCAAGACGTCTGGGCCCCTTCCCTTCCCCTACTCTGAATACTAGTTCAATGATTCAGGGGCAGCTCTCGCTTCAATGCAGGGATTTGCTTTGATCCCTGTCTTTCGAAGGCAGTGTTTTCAATTTATCGCACTCACTCACTCACTCTCACTCTCACTCACTCAAAACATGTATATATAATCACTTAGTTCTCTTTTTTCTTCGTCTCTCCTCCCATCCCTCTTTTCCCTTTTTTATCTATTTTTTCTCTCTCTCCCCAACTGACCCCATTAGACATCACATCAACGCAACAACAAGCCTCACCTGGAACTACAACAACAGCAGCCGACAGTGACACGGGTCACGTCGAGCACCCCCCCCCTCCCCTTCCCCTCTAGCAGGCAAATTTCAACACCCCCTTCCCCCCATCACCCCATCCCTTACCCGGCTTTGCTCTTCCATGGTTATCCAAATACCTGCCTCCGAAGAAAGAGGAGGAGGAGGGGAAATTATTTAAAGAGTAAGGGGAAGGAAGGGAAAGGGTGAGGAAGGGAAGTGTTGATGGCGATTCCTTAACTAGCTGAAGTGTCGCTAACGAGGAGACGCCCTCAGCACCCCCACCCCTAACACCTCCCACGCGACTTATGAGGCAAGGTCCCCATCCCCCTCCTTGGCCCCGCCTAGCCCCTTCACCCCTCCGTTCCCTTCTCCCTTACACTTACAGAAGAGGCTTCTCCACCCTATCCCTCCACTCTTCCTCCTCATCTTTACCCTCTGACAAACTCTTCTATTGCCCCTCGCCCCCCTATTAAAGGGTGTAAGAGCCCACGCCCCCGCCCACGCCCCCTCCCACGCCCATCACTTATAAACCTTTCATCGCGGAATCTATGGGAAAGAACACCATACATTAGCCGTATAATGTATGCAAATGACACAAATATGCGAAAATACATTAGCTCCCCCGCCCGTTTACAACGAACTGGGAGGTGTTGGGGTGGGGGTGAAGGGAATGGGGGGCAGAGCCTATCCATAGACCTATAGAGAATACACTTCCAATCGCCCCCCCCCCCAATTCTACCAGCTAAGAACAATTAACTAATCAGAAATATCAGTCAATAAATTTTTAAATAATAGTTTAAAAACATACCAACATCTCAATAACTCCAAATCAACAGGTAGGCCTAGAAAAAATCAACAATTCGCTATATTATACTCCCAGAGTAGGCCCAACCAGCGAGGGATCATTTCCATATGAATGATCACACCGGAGCGTGTAGTAATTGACGTCATTAATCAATTAGGGCTATCGGTAAACTGGCTGACAACCGCGCCGTAATGATGGCTGCTACGGAGTTACTAAACGATTCGTGTCTGCTTTAGTATTTTGATAATTTGCCAAGTCTGTTTTTTTTCTTTTGTTTGTTTTGTCACTGATCTATTCATCTATTCGTCATCGAAATGCGTTCTCTGTTATCCACAGGAATCTTAAGTGAAATAATCTCGGCTACTTATATCTTGACCTTGAGTGCTACACTCTTAAGACAAAAAAAAAAAAAAAAAAAAAAAAATCATTCTCATCATTATGGTTAATATTCTCATAATCCCAAAATGCTACACACAATCAACTTGGAAAAAATGCATATCTATACGTCACACACAAACCCAAAATTCCAATCCCACAGCCAAACCCACAATCCCTCTCTCACAATCCCACCTTTACTCACTCTACTCCCACTTCTACTCCCCACCCCCCATCCCACTCCACCCCAACCCCCAATTCCACGCCGAGAGCAAGTCGACGCGAGCACAATATCCGTCTCCCTATCTCTCTTTTCTCTCTATAGTGAAAGCGATGGCACCACGTCGTCATTTGCGCGCACCGTGACCACCAAGAGGGAAATTCGGGGGAAAAAATATGCAATTGTACTCCACCTTCTATTTTCTTTTTCTTCTCTCTCAAGTTTGTTTCTCTTTTGCGATAGTTTCTACAAAATCGTTGTATCTCGTTCGATCGGTTGTTTTTCCTTTCGCGAAGAGCAAAAGGCGGGTAAGACGATCAAAATTTCCTAGATTATCAAACGATCATTAAATAAAGATACTTACTAACCTCTCCATATCTACCAATCAGCATATCCGTCTCCCGCTCTCTCCTCCATTCTCCTCACTGTATAAATATCCCCAAACTAATAATAATCATGTAACTGAACTACAAAACACAACAATGACCAAGGCTGAACGGGGGAAAAACAGGCAAGACGAAGGTCGCGACGAAATACAATGCAAATGAACTGAAAAAATAGACATTCGACCGGAAGTCCTTTGACGAGCACAATTCAAGGCGAAGAATGATAATAAGACGATTTTCTTTCAAATTTCCTGTTATTCTATCTTATTTATTCTTTTGTTTGTTTATCTTTTTGAAGCAAAGAGTATGAATGTAAGACCTTTTTTTGAATCGCTAAATATATTTTCGTTTGTTTCCTTTTATATTGAAGCGAAGCGGCTTTCTTGCAATTCCTTTTTTTCCTACATACATATATATTCTTTTCTCGTCTTTTCTTCTTTCTCACTTTCCATTGTCTTTCTCCTTTTCCTACTTAACTGAAATAACTGAAATGATAAACAAAAATAGGGAAAGGCAGAGAAGTAAATGAAAATGGAGAAAAATTAAGAAACAGGAATATGAGAATGAAGAGGGTCAGGATAAAATGGAGAAAAAAATAACGTGAAGAGATAGTAAAGATATGAGAATGTAAGGGCGAAGGGGAGAACGGAGAGCCCCCCAAAAAAAGAAAAAAAGCAAGAAAATGAGCGATGGAAACAAGCGAATGAGAATTAAAAAGAAAAAGAAAAAAACAAGGGAATGAGGAATAGATGTAGAGCGCAATGGGTGGCGGAGATTAACCAAAGATAGAGAAAAGATAAGAACTTTAGGGTGGGAAAGGGGAATTGTACAAGTTATGTTAAGAAGAGGAAGAAGATGAAAGAAGATATAGAGCAAGAACAGGAACGAAAACAAGAGGAGGAAGGAAAGAAAGGAGAAAAGGAAGATGAACAGGAGGAGGATGAAGGAGAGAAAGAAGAAAGAAAGAGGAAGAGGAGAAAGAAGAAAGAAAGAGGAAGAGGAGAAAGATGTTTACTAGGAAAATGTGGAGGAAAACAACGAGTAATAAACAGGGAAGAACACAAGACAAAATAAATAGAAAAAAAATAAATAAAGATAAACAACCCAAGACCCCCCTCCCACTTACCCTTGACAACTGATCTCAGATCCTTAACTAATTTCTCAGTTTGAGCTCTTTAATATGCAAAGAACCGCTTCCCTCCTTGAGATCCGCCTTCGATAAAAGCAAAACGCCGAGAATGCAGCACTTGGAAGCCTCAGATAGCGCTGCCTCATTCATGCTGGAGGTAATTTATTTGCAGCAATGACGGTTAACGAGTACAAAACGCTTCCATAAAGAAGAGAGATAGGAAAACTCGTATGGCTTGCGCTCTCTCTCTCTCTCTCTCTCTCTCTCTCTCTCTCTCTCTCTCTCTCTCTCTCTCTCTCTCTCTCTCTCTCTCTCTCTCTCTCTCTCTCTCTCTCTCTCTCTCTCTCTTTCTCTTTCTCTTTCTCTTTCTCTTTCTCTCTCTCTCTCTCTGTGTGTGTGTGTGAAAATCCTATAACCTTACCTTACATTTACACTTCACCATTATCCCAATTCACTCTGAACTCCCCCTTACCTTATGCCCTTCATACTAACCTCACCTTGCTATACTCTTTCTATACCCTTACCCCCTTCTACTATTAAACTCTTCACCCTAACTTCACACTTCCCTCATCTCTTCACCCTAATTTCACACTAACTTCACCCTTACCCTAATCTCCTCTTACTTCTTCACCCTAACTTCCTACTTTCCTCACCCTAATTTCCCACTAACCTCCCCTTTACCCTAATCTCCTCTTACCTCCTCACCCTAATTTCCCACTAACCTCCCCTTTACCCTAATCTCCTCTTACCTCCTCACCCTAATTTCCCACTAACCTCAACCTTACCTTAACTTCTTACCTCCTTACCCTAATCTCCTCTTACCTCTTCACCCTAACGTCACACTTGCCTCACCCTTCCGATTCCAAAGAAGCGATGAGGATCTCCCACACGGCCACTTCCAAAAGGCATTAGATTATCCTTCTCTTCCGCCGGATGTGGGAAGTGAAGTCGCGTGGAAGGAAGGAAGGAGGAAGGGAAGGAAGTGAGGGAAGGAGAAGGAGGAAGAAAGAAAGTAGGGGCGAAGAGAGAGAAAGAGAGGGAGAGAAAGGGAAAGTGAAAGGAAAATTCAGCAACGGGCAAAACATATAGACAGGTAGGTATATAGATGAATGGATGAATGGATGGAACTATAAAGAATTAAGTTGATAGATAGACAGATAGATAAATGACAAAGGGAATAAGAAAAAAATAAAATAAACAAAGGCAGAAGGAAGGATATAACGAAAGAAAAGTAAAGCCATATGAAAAAAAGAAGGATAGGTAGTAGAGATGAAAGAGGAAGAGACAAAAGAGAACGCAGATGTGATAAAAAGGAAGGAAAAAGAGACGCACGAAGAACAAAGAGAAGAAGACGCGAAAGACAAAGAAGAAGGAGAGACGAAAGAGGTGGAGAAAGAAGACCCGATAGAGGTAGAAGAGGATGACAACTATGGGCGTCTTCCTCCACGACGCCTCATCCTACAGTCACGCTTACGGTCGCGGCCGCCTGGTTTCTCCCCATGTGCGTGTCGTCTGGTCGTCTTGTCGGCTGGAGGAGGAGGAGGAGGAGGAGGAGGAGGAGGAGGAGGAGGAGGAGGAGGAAGAAGAGATGGAGGAAGAGAAGAGGAGGAGAGGGCGAAGGAGACAAAGACATAAAGAGTTGACAAATACACCTCAAACTCATAAAGACAAAAAATATGTATTTTCTCTCTCCTTTCAGTGATGCATCAAGATGAGCCCGCGATGACAGGCGTCACCATCAACATACCATAGAGCGAAAACAAGAGAAAAAAATGTTGATAATAAAAGGAAATAAGTAAGCACTTCCGACTTATTTTTTTCAAACTATATCAAATACAAATATATACAAATAAATAGTATGTAAAAACAAAGTCGAAAAGAATCAAAAACACGAAGAGAAAGACCTTATATCTCCTTTTGGAGTAGTCTTTGTTTATTTTCGCCCATTTCGGCCACACAAGAAAAGGGAGAAGGTGGAAGCAGAGATGCGGAGGAAAAGAGAGATCATTTGTTTTGACTACCGAGTACCTAGTTTTTCCTCTTGATTATTTTATTTTTATTCTTTTCTTCCTCCTCTTCCTTCTACTCCTTGCCTCATCTTCACCTCTTCATCACCTCTTTATCCACCACTACGTGTGGATGTTCAACCTGCACCCACCACCTCCACTATCCTCCTCCACTTGCTCCATATCCACACCCATTCACCTCTCCACACTGACAAATCCTCTCTCATTGATTTTCCCTTCAGATAAAAAGCGCTTCCTTCTGTTAATGATTCTTTTACGAGCCGAGGCGACGGCCATTAGTCAAGAACGGCGAATGAAAGAACGCCCTCATGCATTGGGGGAACGAGACCTTCAAAGAGATACGAGAAGGTAGTGCCACGTCTCGGAAGAAAAGAAGGTGGGGGGGGAGTGCAAATGAACCAACCTTTGGAGGGAGTGAGAGGGAATTTCTTTTGAATGCTCGGAAACGAAAGGTAAATAAAAATACTCAAATATAAAAGATAACGTTTTTAATGTGTGTTCTTTGAAAAAAAAAATAATAATAATAATGATAGTAATAATAGTAGCTTCTTTCTCTTTACCCCCCCCCCCCACTTCTAATCATCTTCACTGTCAACGAGGGACGAATTACGAATTATTAGCCGCCGCGAGGTGCTCTGTCCCCGCCACATCTTAACGCAATATGACAAGACTAATGCTCGTTCCCCCATCCACCTATCCCGCCAGACACCCTCTTTCCCTCCCCTCACCAACCCCCTCCTCACTTCGTACTACTCCAACCCCATCTCCCCCTACCCTCTATCTCTCCCTCCCTTTCTTCCTACTCCCCAATTCTCCTCCCCCCTCCCGTCCTTCTTCCCCCTTCCCCTCTTCCCCTCCCGTCCTTCTTCCCCCTTCCCCTCTTCCCCTCCCTTCCTTCTCCCCCTCTCTCCCTTCCTAAATCTCCCCCCCCGGTTAGAAGAGGCAGGTGTCAGGATGTCATTAAGCGGAGAGGCGAGAGACTGTGATCAGCCACACGCACACTTTTACTTTTGCGTGGCGTGTGTGTATCTTGGGAGGGGGGAGGGGTGAAGGGGAGGGGGGCACGAGAGAGGCGGAGGTGAGGGTTATCCTCTGGTGCGTGTCTCCCTCCTTTTCTTCCATCCTCCCCTCTTTCTTCATCTCTTTCTTGCTTTCCCTCGATTGATATCCTTCGTTTGCGTAACAATATTCCTTTTCTTTTGGAATTTCTGCCCGCTTGTCTGGCTCTGACTGTTCTTTTTTTCTTTCTCTTTCTCATACTTCTTTCATTTATGTGTTTATTCTTAATTTGTCAAGACAAATATTGAACGCCAGCGTGTGTGCGTGTGTGAAAGTGTGCGTGTGCATGTGTGCGTATGCGTGTGCGCGCGCATGTACGTGTACGTTTGTGAACGTGTACGTTTACGTGTACGTTTACGTGTACGTTTACGTGTGCGTTTACGTGTACCAGTGCGTATGCATGTGCCTAAGCGATTGCGTGTACACGTGCGCGTGCATGTGTGTGTATACGTTTATGTATAAATGTGTGCATGTGTAAGTGTACACGATTACATACATGCAAGTGTACGTGAACGAGAGTGAATTGGTGTTACGCGATTGCCTTCTTAATGTGAGCATGCATGCATGTAGTAAAGTAATTACGGCACGTGCGCACACATGTTCAGTTACACACGCAAGTGTGAATGCATATAAAAGGGCCCATGTGCGACCAGATAAACATACAGACTATCAATACCATAACGACTACCGAACACTCCATTACGAAGGTTTTCAAGACTGTTGTACCTCTCATTTGTTCGGTCAAATGCCATTAACAATTAAGAATAAGAATAGACACACACACACACACACACACATATATATATATATATATATATATATATATATATATATATATATATATATATGCATACATATATATATATATATATATATATATATATATATATATATATATATATATATATGAATATATATATGCATATACATATATATACATACATACATATGCACCTCTCTTCCAGACTCTTACCCATTCACAAACGCCTTTATCTGAGGAGACGCGCCCGACATGCAGTGCGACTTCGTGACGAACCAGTGGCCAAGATTATACACACTCTTTCTGTTATCATTGTGAAGACGTTCGCAGATTTCGCAATATGGACGAGAAAACTTGGCAAAGTTCAATGGAAAGTGATGATAGGATTTCCATCTGGGAGGGAGGGATAAGTAAATAGATTAATATTTTTTTATTAGATTGATGAACTAAAGATTGTGATTAAATAAATGAATGAAAGAACGGATATGATCGGTATTATGATAATGAGGATGATAATGATATGGTGGTAATGATTAAATAGATTGATATAGTACTATAAATGATACATACAAAAATGCATATTACTACTTTTTTTTTATTAAAATTCTTATTTTTTGTGGATTATAGCTCCTCCCGTTACCACCTCAGATGTATTTTTCTTCCAATTACTTCCGAGTAAAATTGATATGCTTACAAACATTTATTCCCACTTTCTTTAAATCTGTACAACTCCTACTTTGAAGTTCATAGTGACAACAGTAGAATAGTTATACACAAGAATGAATCTCGCAAGTAATATAAATAATCGAATCTTTAGCATCATACTCCCCAGAAAACACGACGCAATACTATAGAATCATAAAAAAAAAAAAAAAATCGAATGCAGTACTCTAATGCAACCGACCCCTCTCATCCACCGAGCAAATCCATACGACCCACCTTCCTCCAGAACGAACGTCACTCACCGGAAGTATTCGTTATAGGCCGTGTCGTTCTGATCGAGATACAAGAGGTATTCGGCCAGCTTCTTGGCGCTTGGGAACGAGAGGGCGTCGATGTAAGAATGGGGCGGTGCTTGGATGCTGTAGTTCCCTAGGCCGTAGACCACAGGAATTACGTTTAGCCTGGAGGAGAAGGAAGGGAGGGTGGTGAAAGGAGATGGAGGTGGTTGGGGGAAGGTGGAAGGGAAGGTGGAAGGGAAGGGGGAAGGGAAGGGGGATGGGAAGGAGGAAGGGAAGGAAGTGAGGGGAGGAGAAGGAGGAAGAAAGAAAGTAGGGGCGAAGAGAGAGAAAGAGAGGGAGAGAAAGGGAAAGTGAAAGGAAAATTCAGCAACGGGCAAAATATATAGACAGGTAGGTATATGGATGGATGGATGGATGGATGGATGAATGGATGGAACTATAAAGAATTAAGTTGATAGATAGACAGATAGATAAATGACAAAGGGAATAAGAAAAATGAAAATAAACAAAGGAGAGGGAAGGATATGACGAAAGAAAAATAAAGCCATATGAAAAAAAAAGAAAAAAGAAGGATAGGTAGTAGAGATGAGAGGAAGAGACAAAAGAGAACGCAGATGAGACAAAAAGGAAGGAAAAAGAGACGCACGAAGAACAAGAAGAAGAAGACGCGAAAGTCAAAGAAGAAGGAGAGACGAAAGAGGTGGAGAAAGACAACTCGATAGAGGTAGAAGAGGATGACAACTATGGGCGTCTTCCTCCACGGCGCCTCATCCTACAGTCACGCTTACGGTCGCAGCCGTCTGGTTTCTCCCCATGTGCGTGTCGTCTGGTCGTCTTGTCGGCTGGAGGAGGAGGAGGAGGAGGAGGAGGAGGAGGAGGAGGAGGAGGAGGAGGAGGAGGAGGAGGAGGAGGAGGAGGAGGAAGAGGAGGAGGAGGAAGAAGAGGAGGAGGAAGAAGAGATGGAGGAAGAGAATAGGAGGAGGAGAAGGTGGAGGAGGAGAGGGCGAAGGAGACAAAGACATAAAGAGTTGACAAATACACCTCTAACTCAAAGACAAAAAATATGTATTTTCTCTCTCCTTTCAGTGATGCATCAAGATGAGCCCGTGATGACAGGCGTCACCATCAACATACCATAGAGTGAAAACAAGAGAAAAAAAAAATGTTGATAATAAAAGGAAATAAGTAAGGAACTCTATCATCAGCACTTCCGACTTGATTTTTTCAAACTTTATCAAATACAAATATATACAAATAAAAATTATGTAAAAAGAAAGTCGAAAAGAATTAAAGACAAAGAGAAAGGCCTTATATCTCCTTTTGGAGTAGTCTTTGTTTATTTTCGCCCATTTTCGGCCACACAAGAAAAGGGAGAAAGTGGAAGCAGAGATGCGGAGGAAAAGAGAGATCATTTGTTTTGACTACCGAGTACCTAGTTTTTCCTCTTGATTATTTTATTTTTTCTTCTTTTCTTCCTCCTTTTCCTTCTACTTCTTGCCCCATCTTCACCTCTTCATCACCTCTTTATCCACCACTACGTGTGGATGTTCAACCTGCACCCACCACCTCCACTATCCTCCTCCACTTGCTCCATATCCACACCCATTCACCTCTCCACACTGACAAATCCACTCTCATTGATTTTCCCTTCAGATAAAAAGCGCTTCCTTCTGTTAATGATTCTTTTACGAGCCGAGGCGACGGCTATTAGTCAAGAACGGCAGATGAAAGAACGCCCTCATGCATTGGGGGAACGAGACCTTCAAAGAGATACGAGAAGGTAGTGCCACGTCTCGGAAAAAAGAAGGTGGGGGGGGGAGTGCAAATGAACCAACCTTTGGAGGGAGCGAGAGGGAATTTCTTTTGAATGCTCGGAAATGAAAGGTAAATAAAAACACTCAAATATAAAAGATAACGTTTTTAATTTGTGTTCTTTAAAAAAAACAAAAATCATGATAGTAATAATAGTAGCTTCTTTCCTCTTAACCCCCCCCCCCCCACACACACACACTTCTAATCATCTTCACTGTCAACGAGGGACGAATTACGAATTATTAGCCGCCGCGAGGTGCTCTGTCCCCGCCACATCTTAACGCAATATGACAAGACTAATGCTCGTTCCCCTATCCCTACCCTTATGAACCACCTCTTCCACTCCTCACCAACCCCCTCCCTCATGTACTACTCCAACCCCATCTCCCCCTACCCTCTATCTCTCCCTCCCTTTCTTCCTACTCCCCAATTCTCCTCCCCCCTCCCGTCCTTCTTCCCCCTTCCCCTCTTCCCCTCCCTTCCTTCTCCCCCTCTCTCCCTTCCTAAATCTCCCCCCCCCCCCGGTTAGAAGAGGCAGGTGTCAGGATGTCATTAAGCGGAGAGGCGAGAGACTGTGATCAGCCACACGCACACTTTTACTTTTGCGTGGCGTGTGTGTATCTTGGGAGGGGGGAGGGGTGAAGAAGGAGAACACGAAGGCGGAGGTGAGGGTTATCCTCTGGTGCGTGTCTCCCTCCTTTTCTTCCATCCTCCCCTCTTTCTTCATCTCTTTCTTGCTTTCCCTCGATTGATATCCTTCGTTTGCGTAACAATATTCCTTTTCTTTTGGAATTTCTGCCCGCTTGTCTGGCTCACGAGCTGTTCTTTTTTTCTTTCTCTTTCTCATACTTCTTTCATTTATGTGTTTATTCTTAATTTGTCAAGACAAATATTGAACGCCCACCCGTGTGCATTGTGTGAGTGTGCGTGTGCATGTGTGCGTATGCGTGTGCGCGCGCATGTACGTGTACGTTTGTGAACGTGTACGTTTACGTGTACGTTTACGTGTACGTTTACGTGTGCGTTTACCAGTGCGTATGCATGTGCCTAAGCGATTGCGTGTACACGTGCGCGTGCATGTGTGTGTATACGTTTTATGTATAATGTGTGCATGTGTAAGTGTACACGATTACATACATGCAAGTGTACGTGAACGAGAGTGAATTGGTGTTACGCGATTGCCTTCTTAATGTGAGCATGCATGCATGTAGTAAAGTAATTACGGCATACTTTTACATGTTCAGTTACACACGCAAGTGTGAATGCATATAAAAGGGCCCATGTGCGACCAGATAAACATACAGACTATCAATACCATAACGACTACCGAACACTCCATTACGAAGGTTTTCAAGACTGTTGTACCTCTCATTTGTTCGGTCAAATGCCATTAACAATTAAGAATAAGAATAGACACACACACACATATACTCTCTCTCTCTCTCTCTCTCTCTCTCTCTCCCTCCCTCCCTCCCTCCCTCCCTCCCTCCCTCCCTCCCTCTCCCTCTCTCCTCTCTTCTGTCTTTCTCCTTCCCTCTCTCCTTCCTACCCTCCTTCCCTCCTCCTCCCTTTTCCATTCCTCCTCCCCACCGTCTGTCTCTCCAGCTCAACCCCGCTGGCTCTTCCGCCGCGTGTACTCTCCCCCCGTTTTCCCTCCGCCGGGCGTTTCGCGGGCGGCGCGGCGGTGCGACGGGCGTGGTCGCGGCCTTGAAGGACGGCGTAACAGCTGGCGCTACCTTGCCGCTGGCGGGATGAGGCGGCGGTGAAGCGCGAACGAGTCGAGTGCGTCTTCGCTTTCTGACATCGATCGCTAATGGAGAAGTTCGTTTGGTGTGTCGATTGTTCGTGTGTGTGTAGATAAATTACTATATTTATATATTTATTATGTATATTATATATATTATATATATATATATATTATATATATTATATTATATATATATTATATATATATCATATATATATATGTATGTATATATATAGAAAATGGATGGATAGATAGATAGATAGATAGATAGATAAACAGATAGACAGGTAAGCTTAGTTAGATAGATCATATAGATCCCTAGGAACTGTATCTACAAAAAGAAAGGAAAAGCAAAGAAGAGAGAGAGAAAAAAAACTTTCACTACAGAGCAGAGCAGCTCGCGCGTAAACACACAAGTCAAATCGCCGAAGCTCGACGTCACAATTGATCAAAAAGCGACCCAAGAACACGCCAGGTAATTTGAGATGCGGCGCACTCGGGACGGCTTTTACCTGGCAGGACACAGCTGTACAACAGAGAAGGAAGCAGGAAGGGGAGGGAGGGGGGGTGGAGGTACACAGAGAGAGAGTGAAAGAGCGAGGGAGGGGAGGGGAGGGAAGGGGAGGGAGAAAGAGCGATGCATCTGTCTCTTTGTCCGTCCCGTCTCGTGGGCCCGACACAGGAAGCGGCGCCTGTTTGGAAGCGCTGCCGCCGTCGATCGAACTTTCCACGGCCCTTCCTCGCTCTTGTCACCCTGGCTATGACTGTTATCGATCACCTTTGGATCACATGGTGACCTTTGACCCGGCGCCTCTTCCGTCTTGAGGGTGACAAATGCCTCTCGACGGAATGGGAGAGAGATTAAAAAATAGAACACCTGGCAACCATCGAAGAGGAAGGAAGGAAAGGGCGTGTGGAAACGCCATCTCGCTTGGGACAGCGGCCGTCACGCTGGCCTTCTCTCGCCCTCTCTTCCTATCTCTCTCTTCCAATGCCTCTCTCTCTCTCCATTATCTATTTTTATTAACTGTCCTTCAGCCTCTCTCTCTCTCTCTCTCTCTCTCTCTCTCTCTCTCTCTCTCTCTCTCTCTCTCTCTCTCTCTCTCTCTCTGTATATATCACCGTGACTCTATCCCACTCACTCTCTCTCTCTCTCTCTCTTATTCTTTCAGCAATCTTCGGTCTCCTCGGGTTGTATACATCTGTCTACACGCAGTAAATCTGTCAATCGCCCACAAGGATTCGCCACCGCACCGCCGAATCCCCAATCAATAAAGCGATTACGGCGGCTAATTATCGTAGTAAACCGCGGACGACAGTCCATGAGGGTTGCCCAATGGCTCTATCCGGATGTTTTTTTGCGCCCTCGTTGATGACTGCAATTTCCCCGACCAATAAATTCGATTTATTTTTAGTATTCAAAAGAAGCTTAGATCATACCCCGACCCCTGAGTGAAGAATTATATGCAGTGGGAGACCTTCTTAAGTTGGGAATTACATGTAAACTGAGTCTTCACCTGGGAGGAAGGAGGGAGGGAGGAAGGGGGGAAGGAAGGGTAGGGGTAAGGGGAAGGAGAGAGTGAGGGTAGGGGGAGGGAAGGAGAGGAAGGGGAAGGGAGGAAGGGAAAAGGGGGAAGGGAAGGAGAGAGGGAGCCGGAGGGAGAGAGAGGGAGAGAGAGAGAGAGAGAGAGAGAGAGAGAGAGAGAGAGAGAGAGAGAGAGAGAGAGAGAGAGAGAGAGAGAGAGAGAGAGAGAGAGAGAGAGAGGAAGGGTGTGTGCTTACTTAACTCAGTCACCGTTACGTGTGATATACCACTAATATAAAGAACCTCGTATTTTTCATTCACTCATCACAATAGTAAACCACTACCCATCTACCTTATATGCAATGAACTACACCCATAAACATGCTTCTCGCTAAACGAAGAGACAGGATTGCAGGTTTTGCAACAATCATGCAACCCGCAATCTGCCGTGTAAAATGAATTATTCAGAATGGAACGAATACATCGGAAAGGTCGAAAAGCCCTAAACAAAGCGCAGCCACAAATCCGACCGTTAGTATGTCTGTTCCATCTGCATGAATCGTTATCAGACCATAATGAAGAGTTTCCACGTCCGGCTTCGTGCATATCCATACGGCTGCTCGCAACCACGCATTCGGACGCAGGAGACAGCGAAAGGAGCGAGTGTGTGCCGCATAGACAGTAGATAGAAACGATGAAGAACTCGTAACTGGAGGGTACCTAACTACAGAGCTCGTAACTGGAGGGTACGTACCTAACTATAGAGCTTCGTAATGGAGGGTTTTTAAGTGAAGAACTCGTAAATGGAGAGCTAATAACTGGGAGGCTTTTATCGGTACAGTTCATAACTAAAATGTTTGCAACTCAAGACCTGGAGAGCACGCAGCCAGAGGAAAGTTCGTAAATGGACAGACAACAACTGGAGCTTTTTTACAGGTAAAGTTCGTAACTAAAATGCTGGTAATCGAAGACCTCGTATGAGAGGCCTTTTAAATCGAGAGCACGTAAGTGAAGCGCTCGTAACTGGAGAGCTCACCACAGGAACGATCTTAACTGGATGCATTTGACTGTATAACTCGTAAGGGGAGAGCTCGTAATACCTAACTGTGCTCTTCAACGCTCCCGTAAGCCTCCCCGGCGTGATTCAGCGTCATGCGCTCTCTCGTCATGAACACGAGTGATTGTGACTGCACGGTGAGAGTTGCATGACGATCTTAAAAACCGTTTTCGGATCTAGCTCCGGGTTCTGGAACATTTCTAACGACCATTAATGTCAAAAGGAAAATCAAACTGATATCAACAGCAGTAGCATTAATGATACTAATAAATAAATGAATATTATTAAAATGATCCTATTCATCGTCCCCATCATTACAAAATAACCCTGATGTTCTACCTATAAGCATGGAGGCGGCCCGGTAGGCGGCACCAGGTCGCGTCGACGGTGCTGTGCATGCGGTTGCCTGACCGTTCACCCCGGCCTGGCGAGGCTGCATGACGAAACGTCCGGCGGCGAGGACGGCAACGGCGGGAGGCTTCGCATTAGCGCTCCCGAACACGATCGGCACCGCAGGCACGCACAGCCGCAGCCAAGAGGCGCTCATGCTCCCTGACAAGAGCTTTCGGCCGCGCTCGCTCCTCCGTCCCCCGGTGATCCCTCGACGCTAATGATAACCTCCTTTTTGTACAGGCGGAATGAGCGACGGCGTGCAAAATCTGCGCGGAAATTGCCGGGTCACGAAGCTGTGTAAACAGTGTTCACGGGCCGAGAGTACGAGTGGCACCTGCACCCCCCTCCTCCCCTTCTTCCTCCTCCCCTTGCACAACGCCGACCGCGGATGCAAAGCCGAGCGTATTGCCGTTATACCGACCGCGAAATTCCGGCCTTTTAATTCCGCTGAACAACGACACGGCCCGTCGATGAGCGCCCATCTGCACGCCCTCCGCCCCTTCGCAATCCTCGTTCCATTGGATCATTCGTCTTGGCCCTATCTCCCGTTCATCGGTTGTGTCAACTCCCATCCATTTCGTTTCCCATTATTCCACCCCGCGCCGTCGCGCAACCTCTCGAGTCGCCATCGCTCCATCTTCGTCGTTTATCTTTATACGGAAACGATCTCTTCCGCCACTTCCTGCGAATTTGTAGGACCTTTGTTTATTTTGTTATTTTATTGCCTTCGTAGGTCTACACACCTATGAGGTATTTTCTCTCTCTCTCCACGGCCATTGAGTGAATTACCTTTTACTAGCACTAATCAACATCTGCTTCACCTGCATCCATAAGTCACTAAGAAAAACGCCTACGTATCGTCCTCACCCTCTTGTTTACAGTTAACTCCCTTCCTACTACCGACCCCCCACATCTCTCCTTCCCTCCTACTGACCGCCCTTCCACAACCATCCCGCGCCCTTCCTCTCGCCAAAGCTTCTAACTTCCTACCTCATTCGCCAAGCCATTTGGCACTGCCGTCTCGACCCCACTTACATCACCCCCTCCCTCGAGTCCAGACTTATCGCTCGCGCACACGCCCTTGCTCTGCCTCGACTGTCAAGCACGGAGTTGTAAATACATCTCTTTGTTGAACATACATGCACACGCAGGCACACACCCCGTGCAAAGACACCGACAGACCGATATACACAATCTGAGAGAAGGGGGATGGGGCAGGGTGAGAGGAAAGGAGGAGGGACGGATAGATGGATATGGAAAGAGAGAGAGAGAGAGAGAGAGAGAAAGATACAAAGGGACAGAGAGAAAGAGATACAAAGTGACAGAGAGAGCGAAAGGAAGGAAGAGAGAGTGAAGGGGAAGAAGAGAGAGAGGGAGAGAGAATGAAGGGGAAGAAGAGAGAGAGGGAGAGAGAGTGAAGGGGAAGAAGAGAGAGAGGGAGAGAGAGTGAAGGGGAAGAGAGAGAGGGAGAGAGAGTGAAGGGGAAGAAGAGAGAGAGGCAGAGAAAGCGATCAAGCCCGAAGGAATCCGGGTTCGAGGGCTTAAACGAGTGAGACTACAGAAGTGTC
>BOPN01000064.1:613834-628834 GCA_017312705.2 Penaeus japonicus
CGGCCGCCAGGGGTCGCCACTCGAGAGACATGTGGATGATCCCGCCATCACGTGACCTGCACAATGATGGCTTGACAATCTTGGGGTAGAGAGGGGAGGGTGGAGGGGTGGAGTGAGGGGGAGGGGTGGAGTGAGAGGGAGGGTTGGAGTGAGGGGGAGGGTGGTGTGAGGGGGAGGAAGGAGAGTGAAGGGGGGAAATGACAGTGAGAAGTGGAGAGGGAGAAGAGGATATGTGTGGGGAGTGCAGGAGAGAAGAGGGAAAAAAGAGGAAAAGGAAGATATAACAAAAGAGTAAACGAATGAGAAATGAGAGAGCGAGGAGAGCGGGAGCAAGATCGACGAGAGTGAGAGGGAGGGGGGGGGGAGTAAAAGACGAGGTCCTGGGCTTGCATAGGAGATCGGAGTCCTCGCGGGCGCTCCATCAGTGTCAACGGCGGAGGTCGCGGTCAGGAGGCGTCTGATGGTCAAAACGTTTTACTGGGCGCTGAGCACCGGTGGCGGTATGAATCAGCAGAATGTGAATGAGACAAAGACGAAGGCACACGCACATGTTGGCTCGACATATACACGATGAGACATACAAACACAATGACATATAGACACAAAGCACGCACACACGGATACAGGCACACAAACGCAAACCATACCCCATCTCAAGCATAACCCCCCCTCCTCCTCCAAGAACCAATGCCCGCAGCAGAACACAACAGAAAACACACACATAAATGCAAACCCTACCCCATCTCAAGCACCCCCCCCCCCCATAGAACCAATGCCCGCAGCAATATCATCCCTCCAACAATATACGCATGCACAGGCACAGCACAGAGCGACGGGAGGCGACATCAAAGGGCGTCGAGGAGGCAGGAACAAGCGGTGGCGAGGGCGTGGCGGCGAGGAAGCTCCTGATCGCGCATGCACAGCGGGTTCTCCTGATTGCTAGGACGCCAGTCGCATGCCGATGACTTTGCTTGCTGACTTGCTTGCCTGCGGGGGAAGCAGGTGGAAATGGTGGGGAAGAAGAAAGGGGAGAGAAAGAAGAGAGGGCAACAGAACAAGGGGAGGAAGGGACGAAAGAGGAGTGCGAATGAGAGCGAGAGGGAGTGAGAAGGAGAAAGAAAGAGAGAGAAAAGAGAAAGACTGAAGGACAATCCTAATATGAATAGATAATGGAAAATGGGGAAAGTTGGAAAGAAAGGAGGAAACTGGAAGATAAAAATAAATAAAAACAAAGACGGAGGAAGAGGATGGAATGAGAACGAGGATCACAAGGTTAAGGGGAGGAAAGGGAGGAAGAAGAGGGAGAAAACTGCGAAAAAAGGTGGGTGGGATAAGAATACGAAAGAAGAGAATTAGAAAAAGACAGAGAAAAAGAGCAGATAAAGAGAGAGAAAAAAATGCAAAAGTTGCGAAAAAGAGAGAGTAAATAGAAAGAGGGAAAAAAACGAGCACAATACCCTTGCACCCAATTCGAGATGCTCGCTTTCCCGTGCCGCATTTTTATTTTTATTATTTTTTACCCCCCCCCTCTCCCACAAACCCCCCTCCCCTTACCCCTACTCTAACCCCTTGACAGAAAGTGGTCGTAACTCTCATTTTAAAGCTGCTAGGTTGCTTCGTCATTCATACTTGGCCTCTGATTTAGGGGGGTCTTATCTATTATCACGTGCTCCTTCCTTCTCCAGCTCTCACTCTCACTCTCATAAAGTCTCGTCTCCTTTCTCATTCGCTGTCTTGCTATGTTTCTTTCTTTCTTTCTTTTTTTCTCTCTCTCTTCTCTAAAGTGTTTAAATGCACAACGACATCCTACCTGCAACCATGAATTTCACTAACGCCATAAATTTCAGTGACATTGATTTATCCATAACGGCGAAAAGGCAAAGTGAACTATCTTCTGAAGTTTCATATATCATTATCCTTCTCATTGATATCTTCAAATAGCATTGTCCTACAAGTATCTTTAACTGTCCTAGTTTGTCTCTCTTATCAATTTGACCTTTGACCTGACGACGCTCCCACATAGACGAAAACTAAACTAAAAAATAAAAAGAGGGATATCACTTCCAATTCAAAACACCCAAAATATTACATCTCTACAATCTGCAACATCATGCAATATCTTGCATTACGATTATAATAATTCTCTCTCCGATCAAAAAGGAGAAAAAAACTGCAGCATTATGATGAAATTGCGGTAGCAAATATCTAAATTATAAAGATGTTAATGAAAAAACAATAATAACAAAATGATTATAATAGCAATAACAATATTAACAACAATAATACTAACGGCAATGATGATAACAAAAAAAATATATATGGCCAACGTCATCTCTTAAGAGTGAGATGGACTCAAGTTATGCGATTCTTTCACGTAATTGGACTATTACGTGACGTGGAGTTTGTGCGCCGCAACAAGCCTCTCATTTTTCTCCCATGAACTTTACTTTTCAAGTTCGGAAGCCTTGTTCTTGAATTTGTTTTGTTCTTATTTGATTAAGCGTCGTGTATCATTTAGTGGGAATTTCGGCTGACTCTATAACCCTGTTGGATGGCTTCTTGTATAACACGTAACTTAATCTCTCTCTTCCTTTTGCATCCCTTTTTACACGCGCGCGCGCACACACACACACACACACACACACATATATATGTATGTAAATGTATATAAAAACTCTCTCTCTCTCCACATGTGTACACACACACATAAACACACACACACACATACACACAAAAGCCCCTCCTCCTACTCCATCTCTTTCCTTCTTCCTCACCTCCTTACCTCTCCCTCTCACTCTCTTTCTGCCTCTCTCTCCTCTCCTCTTCTTTTATCCACATACCACCGCCTTCGACCACCAGTAGCATCTGCGACATCATTATCTCGTAAACTGCACTGAACAGTCAGGATCCGAACCTTAATGCAAGTCATGACCGGAAAATTATCGGTTTCGGATGAATTCGTACAAAAAATAAGGCCCCGAATTATTGAAGTGAAGACGCATGGAGAGGAATGGATTCTCTGCCATCTGTGTCTGTGCCTGCATATATATCTGTAAGACTCTATGTCTGTGTATCTGTCTGTCAGTCTGTGAGTCTGTGTCTGTCTGCCAGGACGACTGTTTGTCTGTCTGTGTCTGTCCGTCCATCTGTCTGATTCCCATTCTTCTCCTTTCTCTTTGTTCTCCTTCCTCTCTCTCTCTCTCCATTGCCCTTTCCTTCTCTTTCTCATACTTTCCCCGCCTTTCTGTCTCCTCCTCCTCCCACACCACCTCTTTCCTCCCCCTTCCCCTCCCTCCCACTCACTGGGACCGGCATAGCAACGAACAAGCTACTGGATAGGATAAACTGCTACTCTAGAAGTCGACTGCCGTATTCACTTACAAGACTGACCAGAGACCATGCGGTTTCTCTCGTCTTCTTTGTTAGTGCGTGCATGCGTGCGCGTGTGTGTGTAGGGGGTGTTTCTTTGTTCGAGTGTCGAGTGCAAGAGACTTGTCTCGAGGAACCCCCCAAAAAATTGTGTATATTTCCGTTTCGTAAAGGTAATTTAAATAGTACTAATGTTAACTAAAATCAATGCATGCACAAATACACAGGAATGATGAAAGTCCCTTCTTCTATTTCCCGCCGTCTTCCTTCCTTCTACCCCCCCCCCCCCCATCCTGCCACCTTTCTTCCCCCCCTTTTCCTCCCTCTTCGTCTCGCTCCCTTACCCCACTTCCTTTTTCACCCATTTCCTCCTCCTTCATTTTCTTCCTTACCCTTCCTCTTTCATCCTTCACCATCCTTCTCATATCCGCCTACGCCCGCCCCACCATTTTCCCCTTTCCCCATCACTTACCTTCCCCTTTTCCCATTTCCTCCGCATTTTACCTCCCCCTCCCCTTACCGCGTCATTTTCCTTCTCTCTCCCTTCTTCCCATCATTTCCCTTCCCTCTCCCAACCATTTTCCTTCTCCCACCCCCCTTTACCCAGAAGATTTACCGGCCGCGTCATCACGAGAAGGTCCGGCCAATCTAAACCTCCTCCCCGAAGGCCCTTCGGAGAGATAACAGTACCGAAGGATGATTGTTACGGGCACGACGTCGGACCAGCTTTGCCTCGGTCTTTGGGATCGTCTCTGGCTGCCGTGGGTCTTGTCGGCCGGGACTGACCAACGTGGATAAGTGTGTGGACGTGAGGAAAGTAGGCGTGAGAGAGGTGGGCGCGAGAGAGGTGGGCGCGAGAGAGGTGGGCGTGAGAGAGGTGGGCGCGAGGGAGGTGGGGGCTTAGTGGTAGAGCATGCTTGGGTGGGGGATACGAATGTGTGGGGATATCGGTTTAGGGGTGTGAATATGTGGTGGCGGGATACATCGGTATGCCGATGGGCGATTTGAGTACGGTGATGGGGGTTACATTTTGCGGGGTTACGGTGGTGCGTGTACGGTGGCGGGTGTACAGTATTGTGGGTACAGGATAAGGGTACGTGGGTACGGGAAGGGACGGGACGAATGACAGGAACAGCTGATCAAAAGACACATCTCGAGAGACGCATTAGCAACGATTAACCTGGCTCTGCACAAAGCATCTCTTGGCCGTGTCGCATGCTAAGGACACTGTACCGGAATGTCAAATGCTCAGACATGCTGCCGGTTGACGTTCCATCCTGTTTGTATGTTTGCTTATTTGTTTGTTTCTCTGTTCGTTTTGTTTTTGTACGGTATTCTTCCTATCATTTCTAATAAATCCATTTCTGTAAAGAGCAAGTTTATATACACGCTCTCATCGAAAAAAAACAAAAACAATAAAAAGATAACATGCACATTTCATTAATGCAACTCCACGGTCTCTCACATAAAACGAAAGGAAAGAAACGAAAAATACCAACACGAAAAATAAAAAAGCAATGTTAATAACACGAATTAACTCCGAAAAAGAAAAGCTACCAATCTATAAAATAGCAGAAATAACAACAGTTTACACTCGAAAGAAAACACGCGTTCCCCAAACCCCGTGTTGTTAAGATAAATGACCACCCGACAGGTGATTTCCATGCTCCAGTAAGTAGTTATCTCTCCCCCTACATGAGCGTAATTACAGTACTTACGTCACCAGATGAAAAGAGGGAGAGGGAGAGGGAGAGGGAGAGGGAGAGGGAGAGGGAGAGGGAGAGGGAGAGGGAGAGAGGGAGAGAGAGAGAGGGTGGGGGGGAGGGGGAGAAAGAAGGGAAGAAAATCAAGGAGAACGAACTCAAAAGGAGAAAAGGAAATAGAAAGAGAGTAAGAGAGAAATAGAAGGAGGAAAAATGAAAAAAGCGAGAGAAACAGAAGAAGGGAGAGAGAAGGAAAGATGATTATCTTACTCTCTCCTGCACTACCGTAATTACATTCCCAGCCACGGAGACGGCAGTTGTGATGAGATGTTATATGTATGTAGGTACTCCCTCAAGTACCTAGCCACAGCCGCCGCACTTGAATGTTGATCGAACTTCCGGTTGGGAGAGGGGAAACTGGGGGGGGGGGGTGAAGACGGAGGAGGGGAAGGGTTGAAGAGGGAGGAGGGGAAGGGTTGAAGAAGGAGGAGGGGAAGGGCTGAAGAAGGAGGAGGGGAAGGGTTGAAGAGGGAGGACGGGAAGGGTTGAAGAGGGAGGAGGGGAAGGGTTGAAGAAGGAGGAGGGGAAGGGTTGAAGAGGGAGGAGGGGAAGGGTTGAAGAAGGAGGAGGAAGGGCTGAAGAGGGAGGAGGGGAAGGGTTGAAGAGGGAGGACGGGAAGGGTTGAAGAGGGAGGACGGGGAAGGGTTGAAGAGGAGGAGGGGGGAGGTTGAAGAGGGAGGAGGGGAAGGGTTGAAGAGGGAGGAGGGGAAGGGTTGAAGAGGGAGGAGGGGAAGGGTTGAAGAGGGAGGAGGGGAAGGGTTGAAGAGGGAGGAGGGGAAGGGTTGAAGAGGGAGGAGGAGGGCTGGAAGAGGGAGGAGGGGAAGGGTTGAAGAGGGAGGAGGGGAAGGGTTGAAGAGGGAGGAGGGGAAGGGTTGAAGAGGGAGGAGGGGAAGGGTTGAAGAGGGAGGAGGGGAAGGGTTGAAGAGGGAGGAGGGGGAGGCTGAAGAGGGAGGAGGGGAAGGGTTGAAGAGGGAGGAGGGGAAGGGTTGAAGAGGGAGGAGGGGAAGGGTTGAAGAGGGAGGAGGGGAAGGGTTGAAGAGGGAGGAGGGGAAGGGTTGAAGAGGGAGGAGGGGAAGGGTTGAAGAGGGAGGGAGGGGAAGGCTGAAGAGGGAGGAGGGGAAGGGCTGGAAGAGGGGAGGAGGGGGAAGGGTTGAAGAGGGAGGAGGGAGGAGGGGATGGGTTGAAGAGGGAGGAGGGAGGGAGGGGAAGGGTTGAAGAGGGAGGAGGGAGTAGGGGGTTGGGTTGAAGAGGGAGGAGGGGAAGGGTTGAAGAGGGAGGACGGGAAGGGTTGAAGAGGGAGGAGGGGGAGGGTTGAAGAGGGAGGAGGGGAAGGGTTGAAGAGGGAGGAGGGGGAGGGTTGAAGAGGGAGGAGGGGGAGGGTTGAAGAGGGAGGAGGGGGAGGGTTGAAGAGGGAGGAGGGAGGAGGGGAAGGGTTAAAGAGGGAGGAGGGAGGAGGGGATGGGTTGAAGAGGGAGGAGGGAGGAGGGGAAGGGTTGAAGAGGGAGGAGGGAGTAGGGGAAGGGTTGAAGAGGGAGGAGGGGAAGGGTTGAAGAGGGAGGAGGGGAAGGGTTGAAGAGGGAGGAGGGGAAGGGTTGAAGAGGGAGGAGGGGGAGGGTTGAAGAAGGAGGAGGGGGAGGGTTGAAGAAGGAGGAGGGGGAGGATTGAAAAGGGAGTAGGGGGGAAGGAGCGAGAAGAAAGACAGGTCACGAAAGGAGAAAGAATCCTTTCGTAACACTCTTGCAAACCGCGATTGGCCATTTTCTCCCAAAAGGAACAGGGCGAGGGGCGAACAGGGCAGGGGGAGGGGTGAACGGGGGCAGGCCGCCACTTTTATCAAGATCGCCATAAACATCGCGAAGGAGTTTCGATGGTTGATTAAAAGAGAAGAAAAGAAAAGACCAGAAAGGAGGTAATGAATGCACGCCGCTCGCTACCAGGGCGGTCTACCCACTACCCTCTTCTGCGTAATCCAGCGCATCGGCAAAGGATCTCAATGGAAGCCTATCTCTCACGTCGGAGAGAGAGAAGAATTACGGGAAATGACCCGCGACCGTCGCCGCTGGACCGTGAGCGCCTCTGCCTCTTGGTGCGGTCCCGATGCGAATTGCCTTTGCAGGAGCTGTGCGGTGGTGTACGTTGCAACCATCGCTCCTTGCCACTCCGACGATATGATACCAAGGGCAATTTTAATTATTCCTTTTTTTTCACCGCGTTCGAATGATATGAAAATTGTAATGCTCACTGAATGAAACAAAAACATCTGTCGGTATACTATGAGATTTCCTTATCCACAACAAACACCTCCATTATTTGAAGTTCATCCATTTTGCAAAATAACCGTGGTTCTTATACCTTTTATTGTGCTATGGAAATTTGAATTGCAAATGAAATCAATACAATCAACATTGCAACATCAGATATCAACACTGATTGATCATGAATAGCAGACCTTGCATCACATGTCCATTTACTGCAATACAAAGACTTCCTTGACTTTTGCAACAAGGCGATTCAATTTCGAAAGATTGCATAATGCATCCTTTTCCCCATTATTTCAATAATTTACAGATTAGTTCTTTATTGCAACACTGCATCAGTCACTTTCTTCTCATTGATGACACAAGTGATAATAGCAGTCTATAAATTCAATTCGAATCGCGTGAGTTTCTATCTCATCTCATCTCTCTATCTACATCACTCTCTCATTATATCGCTCTCTTTCCCTTTATACACTTTTTTTCTCTCCAATTTTCTTTTCATGTGTCTCTCTCTTTCTCTTCTTCGTCATCCTTCTTTCTATAATTGTCTTTCCTACTCCATCTTTTTCATTCTCTTTCTCTTTCGATCTCTTATTTTCTTTCTCTCTCTCATTCTCTTTCTCTTCCCTCTTCCTCTCTCTCAGACAAACACACCAAAAATAGATTATATGAACTTTCGATTGAATCTGATTAATTAATTCATATATCAATAGCTTTCACTTTGACTTCATATATATTGCGAAGAGAAATTAAATCTATCAATCTTTACCTTATTCGAGAGCTACTGGATAGGTTTATCTGAATGGATAAACAGTATATATAGGTAGATAGATTGCTAGACTGATAGATAGAAAAATATATATGTATATGCGTGTGAAATGAAATAAGAAATGAAGTTCTTCTAAGCCAATCTTAGAATCGGCTCTAAAACAAATATATTTTTTGCGATTTTGAAGCAAAGTCCCTATATTATATATATATATATATATATATATATATATATATATATATATATATATGTATATATATAAATATATATAGTTATACATATAGGTACAATAATACACATATATACCCATATAAATACATATATAAATATTATATATATACATATACATATATAAACATACTGTACAGTATAGATACACACACATATATAAACATATATATACATATACAATACATATATATAAATATATATAGATTTACATATACATATATATAAATATATATAGATTTACATATACATATATATAAATATATATAGATTTACATATACATATATATAAATATATATAGATTTACATATACATATATATAAATATATATAGATTTACATACACATATATACAAATTAATATAGATTTACATATACATATATATAAATATATATAGATTTACATATACATATATATAAATATATATAAATTTACATATACATTATATAAATATATATAGATTTACATATACATATATATAAATATATATATATATATATCTACATATACATATATATAAATATATATAGATATACATATACATATATATAAATATATATAGATATACCTATACATATATATAAATATATATAGATATACCTATACATATATATAAATATATATATAGATATACATATACATAAATATATACAGATATACATATACATATATAAATATATATAGATAAACATATATATATATATACATATATATATAGATATACATATATATAAATATATATATAGATATACATATATACATATATAGAGAGAGATATACATATATATAGAGAGAGATACATATATATAGAGAGAGATGTACATATATATATAGAGAGAGAGAAATGTACATATATATAGAGAGAGATATACATATATAGAGAGAGATACATATATATAGAGAGAGATATACATATATATAGAGAGAAATATACATATATATAGAGAGAGATATACATATATAGAGAGAGATATACATATATAGAGAGAGATATACATATATAGATATACACACACATACATATATATATATATATATATATATATATATATATATATATATATATATATATATATATATACCTGTGGAAACACATACACACATACATACTTATCTGTGTGTGTGTGTGTGTGTGTGTGTGTGTGTGTGTGTGCGTGTGTGTGTGTTTGTGTGTGTGCGCGTGTGTGTGTGCATTTGTGTGTGCGTGTGTGTGTTTGTGTGTGTGGTTGTGTGTGTGGTTGTATGTATGGTTGTGTGTGTGGTTGTGTGTGTGGTTGTATGTGTGGTTGCGTGTGTAGGCCTATATATAAATATGCAATATTTATAATACAAAAGATCAGTGGTGGCTTTCAAAACGGGGCATTCTTAACGTGATATATTGGCTGTGTTCTATTCAACCATGTGACGAGCAGCTTATAACATGAAGTCTATCCCAACAGAGGAGTAATGTCAAGCGATCGCCGTCGTCGCCACGCGCGTAT
The DNA here is from genome assembly GCA_017312705.2 of Penaeus japonicus. NCBI lineage: Eukaryota > Metazoa > Arthropoda > Malacostraca > Decapoda > Penaeidae > Penaeus > Penaeus japonicus. The sequence continues at coordinate 623,704 of BOPN01000064.1, forward strand.
AAAGATAAACATACACACATCTGATAACTATGTAACCTTTGTCAAAGTCGGGTTTACCTTCAGGCCTAATATTCTCAAAGTCGAAGGTTACAAACAAGACCGTGCAGTTCAGCAATAGAATTTTAAATCAAGGGAAAATATGTATTTACCCGAAAATTTACCTGTCATTACGATGAAACCGTCATATTTTTTGCATTTCAAAACAAAACACAAAATGCTACTACTCCCACTTGTAATTCTAAAGAACATGATATTTCAACTTACCTAAGGTTCCTTTGAGGCAAATAATTTCCGATATAATCCTTTTCCTCAAAAGATTCACAAAAATTCACAGACGCTTAATCCAAATCCAATTGATATTATGGAGTTCCCGTCGATTACAGAAATCGCTTAATAACTCAAAAACACATTCACAAAACAAATCACCTTATAACAATTCAGTCAACACAACACTTAATACCGTTTGTGTCACTCTTTTAACAAATTATCAAAGACAACTCTTTTTAACGCTGAAAACAACGTTCCAAAGCGCGTGTCAAGAGGCCTCGAGAGACGCAGAGTCGTGCGTCCTCCCTCGCCCAACGCCAGACGGTAACTGACTGGCCTGCGAGAGACGGCGTATCACAGCCTCCGAAAGGGACACTTAGCGCTCTAGAACTTTTCTTTTTCACTCGCGTCCGACTTCAAGATCATACCTTATTTCACGTCTAATAGATTAATTGATTAGAATAGATAGTTTTTATTGGAAAAAATGTGGAATTGTTATCGAGGAGTTACATTTGAAAGAATCGTAATTACTTGTTCGGGGTAACCATATAAACGTAATATTCACATATGCTCTTCATATTATACCGATGAATTACCCAAGAATAATCAGATATAGATAACATAAAATGTACACATGGAAACTAAAAAGAAAAGGATAAGATAACTATAGAAGGAGCTGAAAAATATAAATATTTGAGCTTATTGCTCCTGAGTCTAACAATCATACGGCATGGATATGTAATACCAATACAATTCAACATTTACTTATCCAGTAAAACAAAACAATCCTACAGAAAAGCCATCTAGAAAGCTGAGGTTAATATACAAGCTATTAAATATTGAAGTGAAAGGCCTAGTAGCTCATTCCATTGACAAGGCGCCAATTAAGAGTCGTTTGAAGAAATTGTTATAGCCGGAACTATATAGATGAAATAGGTTGTCTTCGTTTGGGACTAATTGGTTGCAATTAACACTATACTTTGCTTGGCTTCCTATTAGAATATTGAGCATTGCAGTGTATACACATACACGCACATACACACACATAAATATACATGTATGTATATATATTCGTATATATGTGCGCACACATACATGTATGTATATATGTATATGTACATATTCCTATTCACATGTTATATATAAATTTATATACATGTATATATATACACACAGACATACATACAGTATGTGTATATACAGGTATACATGTGTGTATTTATATGTATGTGTGTGTATGTACAGATGTGTATATTTATGTATGTACATATATATATATATATATATATATGTATATATATATATGCATATATTCATATGTATATACATGTATAAACATACACATGTATGTATATATATGGATACCAAGATAGATAAGTAAATAAACATATAAATACATACATATTTATATATATATGTGTGTATACATATCTATCTAGATAAATGTATATATATATTCATCCGATCATTTATATACATATATACATGTGTATAAATACATATATATATACATATATACACACATACACACACAGACACATATACATACATACTCACACACACATGCACATTTATATATATATATATATATATATATATATATATATATATATATATATATATATATATCATCATCAGCCTGTATCATTCCACTGCAGGATTTAGGCCTCTCTCAATCTTTTCCAGTCATTCCGGTCTTGCGTCCTCTGATTCCAGTTTATTCCTACGAAATTCGCTATTTCATCCCTCCTTCTAGTCATTGGTCTTGCCCTTGGTCTCATTGTGTCGTGTATTTCCCATTTTGTTGTTTTCTTTGTCCACCTGCTGTCCTGTCTCCAATATACATGCACAGCCCACTGACACTTTTTCTTATATATATATATATATATATATATATATATATATATATATATATATATATATATATATATATATATATTTATATATATATATGTATGTATGTATCCTTCTACACACGGTATATGAGTGTGTACATGTATAGTATATCTGTTTATATAATCGGAAACAGCATTAATAGCTCCAACGACGTATATCCCAAGTTATTTACACTATCACTGATACTAATCACAAGCACTTACAAAAATAAATGTGCTATGATTACACACAAAGATAAACATATTACGACGCATACTAAACAAGGCGACAATGACAATTCCAACTAGGTTACGTCAATTAAATTAGATAAAACCATAAGAAGCTCGTTTACACGGTGAAGTCAACCGCAAAATAGTGGTTAGTTTCACCCTAGTTGACGTAGTGTTATCTGTTGTAACATTACTAGTTGAATGTATCCTAAATAGAGAGTAGAAATATGGATACAAGAGGGAGAATGAAGTAGAATTGGTAAATAATGTAACAAATTACAAAGGAATTGCACAAGGCGGTGTTCTAAATAAGAGGTCTTTTGTACTGGAAAATATGGTATACAGACGTACGTATCGTTTTATGTAAAATCAATTATTTTAAATTGCAAACTACCCATTTTGCTGATATTTTTTTTATATCATCATTATCATCATCGTTATCATTTTCATTATCGTCACTATCATAATCATTTGTATCATAGCTAATATCATCTTGTCCTCATCATTATCATCATGATTGCTGCCACCATGATCAAGATTATCGTTGTCGTTGTCATCATAACATTAATTTCAGTAACAAATTCAGTAATCATAACATAAGATGATTAATGTACATGAGCGTAATCCTAATTTATACTGGATTTTCATAATATTTGCGCTTTTATAAACAGGATAATCAAATAATTGAAAAGTTGAAAAATAAGAATCCCGACGAGAGAGTATGATGATAATAGTTCAGATTATATTACCAGAGGCGTCTCATAAAATAATGAAACAGCATAAATGTTTTTAACAGCATCAATTAATAAGATCATGGTTTTGCAAAATGATATATAAGACATCAACACTTTCTTGACAACAGTAGCAGCAAGAACGAGAATGACGATATAACAAGATATAAAATCAAACAGTTCTTATTCCCCTTTCCCTTTCTTAGCCCCCACCCCCTCCCACCGTCCCAAGCCACCCCCTCCAACCCCCCTTCTCCAAAAATCAAATAAAACCAAAACTCATCACGACACAACATATAGACTCAAGTTATTTCCAGCCCCCCCCTCTCCCCCTCTTAACCCACACCCCTCCTCCCCCTACCGAATCAATTCAAATCGCAACAAAACAACAACAAAAATAACCCCAATGAGAGACAGCGTAATTGGCCAGCACAACAACGATAGCAAGGCACCTTTCATGACCTGAAAGTCAAGTATGATAGCGTGGATGCTGAAGCTGAACCCACAATCAAGAGGTGCAGATAATCAGCTTTTCCACCTCTATAAACTATTCCATTAACATCCACGGCGCTAATGAAGGGTCATTACCGATGTAAGATGCCGTTAGAACGAAGGTCCTATTATCCAACGAAGAGAAAGCCCTTTCTGAATAGTATTGTTATCAGTTATCTAGAAATCTTTCTTTTTATAAGTAGACACTGTCTTCCTTTTGAGATTTGGATAATTACGGTTGATTTATATCTTCAGTTGTGATTAAGTGGAATAAAGAGGGGTAGACGGAGGAAGAAAAAGAAGAGAGGGAGGGGGAAGAGGAGGCGTAGGAGGAAGAATAGTAGTAATAGTAATAGTAGTAGTAGTTGTTGTTGCTGTAGGAGAAAGAGAAGAGGAGGAAAACCAGGGGTAAAATGGAGAAACAGGTGGAGGAAGAAGAGAAAGGGGAGAAGGGACAGAACCAGGGTCTAAGAGAGGAGGGTGAGAGGAGGGGGGTAGCAGGAAGAGAAGGAGGGGCAGAGGGAATAGCTGGGGAACACGACGTCACCGCTGGGATTGGGGTCGAATGTAAAATGGTTTGAGGAACACGACGTCGGGTGTAGAAAAGTGTTCAAGGTTCGAGAATGAGACTGAGAAGCGGTGGAGGATGAAATGCAGATGAAGAGGCGGGAAAAAGGAAAATTTTAAAGCTTCGTTAATTTCAGGCGCTATTCTCAGATTTAACCTTCGGTCAAATATTTGCACATAAAATAAAGACATGATGCATCGCCAATCACGTAAGAGAAGGGTGATGATGATAGTTCTTTTGCTACTATGAATGATGATAATGATGATAATATTGGTAATCACCATCGCCACCACCATCATCATCATTATTATGATGATAAAAACAATAATGAAAATAATTAAAATGATAATGACGATAATATAATGATAATAATGATAATGATAATTTTAATGGTAATGATAACAATAATGAGAACAATAGCTATTATAATGACAATAATAATGATAACATTAATGCATATGATAATAATAATGATAATAACCTTAACTATAATTACAATAATAATTGTAGTGTTAATAACAATAGTGATAACAACAACAGCAATAATAAAAATTATAATGATAATAATAATAATAATAATAATATGAATATGAATATGAATAAAAAAGTAAGAATAACAATTACAATAGTAATAACAATAACAGAAAAGCAAGATAATACAGAATACAGACAAAAAAATGAGAGAAAAAAGTAAACGAAATAAAAACCTAGCGCCGACCGAAGCACCAGTCCCTCGCGCAGAACGAACCAAAAAGAAAAATGAGACGAAGAAGGCCGCACCTGTCAAAGCAAAGGCGTCAGAAGAATAGTGACAGCGGAGGGAGGAACGTCAACCGAGTCATCTCACGCTCAGTTACTTCTCAAACGTCACCTGTTGTTAGATATATATAAGAAATAATTGCGGTGTAGGTGAAGATGGCTTTCATGTCTTTAAACGTTTCTTTCAGACGTAACGTAGGTATGTGCAT
>BOPN01000064.1:641334-643834 GCA_017312705.2 Penaeus japonicus
TTATCAGAGAGTGAGAGAAAGAGTTAAACACACAAAAAAAGAGGAGGATAGGGATGGCAAGGTGATAGAGGAGGGAGGGCAAGAAGTAGATAAGGAGTGAGAAAGAGAGAAATAGGGAATTAACCTCGTCTCATTCGTGTACTCAGCAGGTACAGTTGCCCAAGGGTTAAAGGTCAAAGAGAGGTGGCGTGCCTGACGGCGTAAATGAGGCTTTCTACGTGCATTTGCAGGTGTGTCTCGCCTCACTTGGGGTGTCATGCAAACACACACACACACAGAGAGAAAAAGAGAGAGAGAGAGAGAGAGAGAGAGAGAGAGAGAGAGAGAGAGAGAGAGAGAGAGAGAGAGAGAGAGAGAGAGAGAGAGAGAGAGACGGCGTAAATGAGGATCTTCGCGTATGCTTTACTTGGGGTCTCCTTCAGACAGAGAGAGAGAGCGGGAAAAAGAAAGAGAAAAATAGAGAGAGAGAGAAATGGGATATGGGAGATGCATACTCTGAAACCAGGATATTTGTTTTGAATAAAAAAAAACAGTTATACTGCACGTCTTTCCCTTATGCCAGACATATAACACCAATAATCATAAAAAACGAAAAATAATTATAATTCATTAATGGTAATGTTATGAAAACTAATAGTAATAATGACAATAATGGTGATAACGAAGACAAGAAGCATAATCATGATACGCATAACAATACTGATAATCATTACCATCATGATAAGTTATTATTATGACAGTGATAGCAGTATTCATATATTCTTTTAATAATGATATTGATAAGATAGTAATAATAGATACAACAATTATTATAATAACATTGATGATACTTACAATGAGGATAATAGTTACAATAACAAAAGTATTAATAAATAAAAAGAAGTAAATCAGAAGTATTAATAAAGATAATAGCATTTACCATCGCCATTATGGTACTCTGATAACCATTTCTGAATGATATATAACCCTTTCGCTCGCATTACCGATCAGTAGACAAGATAACGACCTGACAATGATTTTCTTCACCTTTCATCTCGTCGTCGTAAAACCATTTCAAGAAAAGCATAAACCACATTCCATCTCCTTTCTTGTCCTCTCTTCTCCCCCCATCCTCCTCTCCCCTTCTCTTCCTTCTTTTTTCTGATTCTTTTGTTTCTTTTCTTCTTCTTCTTTACCTCTTCACGCCTTTCCTTTTACTTTCCTTTCCTCCTCCTTTTCTACCTTCTCTCCTTTTCCCTCTTGCCTTTTCTCCTTTGTGCTCTCCACCCTACTCATTTTCCTCTCCTTCGTTCTTTTTTCCCCTCCCCTCCCTCCTTCCCCCTTTTTTCTCCCTTTCTTTCCATTTTCCCCTCACCTTTTTTTCCTCTCGCTTTTCCTTCTTACTTTTCTCCCTCTTCTTCTTTTTTCCCCCTTTTTGATCTACTGTTCTTCAACCTTTTGCAAACCTGTTTTTTCGTCCTCATCATCATCATTGCTCTCTCTCTCTCTCTCTCTCTCTCTCTCTCTCTCTCTCTCTCTCTCTCTCTCTCTCTCTCTCTCTCTCTCTCTCTCTCTCTCTCTCTCTCTCTCTCTCTCACGTTCTTCTACTTATAGTTCGGTCATCTCTTTTTTCCTTTTTTTTTCTTCTGACTTTCCCTCTAATTACCTTCTCGTGTTCTCTTCCATGTATGATGCAGTGGCCACTTTCTCCTTTGTCCTTATATAATGAAGTAAGCGGGAGGGAGGCAAAAAACGGAAAATAAGAATCAAAATTGGAAAAGAAACCACAATAAATAAATTAACTAAAACACTTTCTTTTCTGGAATAAAAAGGGTTAAAGGCAAATAAACAATTTTAACAATGACAATCAAAACAAATGATAATAATTGATAATATATAAGGGATGATAGTGATAGAAATAAAACCATGTGGACAAAAAATGACAAAAAAGCAAGATATATTACCAAACAGATGAATAGCAATAAACAAACAAACATTTTCTTGTAAAAGTTGATAAGCGAAGGTAATTTATACATAAAATTGCGTTAAAAATAGACAAAACAAACCAAGTGCCAACTTCTTGCTCTCTTCTTACATGGATAAGCAAGTAATGAGAAAATGATAAGAAATATATAAGCAAGTAAATGAATACACTCTAGTTTTATCTTATCCTTACAAAATAAGAACAATGGAAAGGGGAAAATAATGAAATAAGAATTTTAATAAACTCTAAAGGTATGGAATATTGATTGTAAGCAATATAATAAAGAATGTAACAAAATAAAGATATCATATATCAAATTGATAATATGAATAGAATGTGAAAGAAAGAGGAAATATTATCATTTTTAATCACATCCATAAGATTTACTAAAATACAAGATGGCTGAATAAAATATATACCTATAACAGAGATTAGAAAAGATATACGAAGAAAAGGCTAAAAATAGAATACAAAAATACAAAATGATTGATCAACGAATAGATAATAACCAAAATAAAAACAAATAATCTAACGACG
>BOPN01000064.1:648834-653834 GCA_017312705.2 Penaeus japonicus
TTCAGAGAGCGAAAGAGAGAGAAAAGGAGAGATTCAGAGAGATTCGGAGAGCGAAAGAGAGAGAAAATGAGAGATTCAGAGAGATTCAGAGAGCGAAAGAGAGAGAAAATGAGAGATTCAGAGAGATTCGGAGAGCGAAAGAGAGAGAAATGGAGAGCTTCAGGAGGCGAATGAGAGAGAAATGGAAGATTCAGAGAGCGAAGAGAGAGAGAAAAGGAGAGATTCAGAGAGATTCGGAGAGCGAAAGAGAGAGAAAAGGAGAGCTTCAGAGAGCGAATGAGAGAGAAATGGAGAGATTCAGAGAGCGAAAGAGAGAGAAAAGGAGAGATTCAGAGAGATTCGGAGAGCGAAAGAGAGAGAAAAGGAGAGCTTCAGAGAGCGAATGAGAGAGAAATGGAGAGATTCAGAGAGCGAAAGAGAGAGAAAAGGAGAGCTTCAGAGAGCGAAAGAGAGAGAAAAGGAGAGATTCAGAGAGATTCAGAGAGCGAAAGAGAGAGAAAAGGAGAGATTCAGAGAGCGAACAAGAGAGAGCACGCCCCACAGAAAGAAAAGAGCATAGGAAAAAATCGAAAGAAAGACAGAATTACAAATATAGCAAGGGCGAGTGAAAAATAGAGAGAGATACAAAAGAGAGAAAGTAAACGAGAGAAGAAGAGAGAACAGACAAGCAGGTACTCTGTCAGCTCGCGTGAGACGTTCTTATTCTTTACGGTCAACGGCACTCATTTGTTTCGGACGGAGAGACGCGTACAGCGCCGTCGTTGCAGGAGGGGATCGCGCCTCGCTTTGATGGCGCTCTCGTGCCACCAGGGTCACCATCATGCACCATTGCTGACCATTAGGTGGGGGAGGGGAGGAGGAATTGGAGGGGGTAAAGGAGGAGGTAAAGGAGGAAGTGGAGGTTTAGGGGGGTGGAAGAGGTGGTGGAGGAGGAGGAGGTAAAGGAGGAGGAGGAGGACGAGAAGGTAAATGAGGAGGAGGAAGAGGAAGAGGAAAAGGAGGAGGAGGAGGAGGAGGAGGAGGAGGAGGAGGAGGAGGAGGAGGAGGAGGAGGAGGAGGAGGAGGAGGAGGAGGAGGAGGAGGAGGAGGAGGAGGAGGAGGAGGAGGAGGAGGAGGAGGAAGCAAAGGAGGAAGAGGAAGAAGAAAAGGAGGAGCAGGAGCAGGAGGTAAGAAAGACGGAGGAAGAAGAAGTGGAGCAGGAAGAAGAGGCAGAGAAGGAGAAGGATGCGGTTGAGGAAGAGGAGGAAGCGGTAGAAGAGATGGAGGAAGAGGTAGAGGAGGAGGAGGAGGAGGATGTGGAAGAGGAGTTATCTCTATCTTTGTTTTTGGATATAGTGTTATCACCTGGTTCTAGGATGATGTTACTATTGCTCGTGTGCCTCTGTTCCACTTTTAGAACTGATATGGTCCCTAGTTTTCTCTTCCCGTGTTAGAGATACTATCATATACCATCACAAAGATCTCTCTTCACAACTACACTACCAAAATGGCCTCCGCAAACTACTAGTACACCTCTCCCCTATCATTACAACTTAACCTATACACGCTATCACCCTCCTCTATCTCTACGTCCCTTTCTCTCTGGCTCCATCTTGTTCTCCATCGCTCACCCTCTTTTTTTTCTCTCTCTCTCCCCTCTCTCTATCACACACAAACACACACACACACTCTCTCTCTCTCTCTCTCTCTCTCTCTCTCTCTCTCTCTCTCTCTCTCTCTCTCTCTCTCTCTCTCTCTCTCTCTCTCTCTCTCTCTCTTCCTCTTCTTCTTTTTCTTCTTCTCTTACTCCTCCTCCTCCTCCTCCCGACCCTGCCCGACCTCTCCCACCTCCTGCTTCCTTTCCCTCCTCCACATCAGTCCTTCCTTAAAGGGAGTGCAAACTTTCTTCATCCTCCAGAACACGCCCCGAACGGGAGGTTGTGATCTGCTGATATCATTAAAGTCTGGTCAAATGTGCTGGATGGTTAGCCGACACAATAGCAACTCGTGTTTTATGTACGGTGGTGGAGATAAAGTCCCCCTCCATGACCAATATATTTGTTGTTTTTTATGCTAACTTTATCAGTAGCTTCGAGTAACGAGGAAAAGTAAGATGTTTAAGTTGATGTTATTATCATCGCTAACGGTGTTCGTTGTGAGTATTTTGTTTTACTAACGATTTTCACTAGAGTGATGACAATCTTTTGATTATTGCAATATAAGCAGGTTCTAATATACAGTTTATTCATTATGAGATCGACGATAAATGTACGATAAAAAATCATCCTGATAATCCCAACTACCATTCGATAATTAAAATTATCATAACAACATAAGATAATCACACACCAAACACAGGTGCAAGAATAAATCCACAGTACATGCAACTCCGAATGCAAATATGCACACACTGTGCATGTACCTCATGCCTTGCGTCTACTCGTGCGTGCGTGCCTGCGTGTCTGTGCCTTCATGTATACTTAACAATGCGCATATCGTTACGTCTTTGTCTTTGTAACACCTTCGACAGAATAGATTTCTCGAGGACAGTGAACTCTTAGGTCCGTTGGTTTCAGTGACGGTCGCGATGGATGCGGAGAGGAATATCGGCGCCAGGGGTGTCAAGTGATCTTCTGTATCTTTATATTTAATGGAAATAATTATCGTGTTAGTTTTAAATTCTTAACGGTAACGTCGCTATTTTACCATTAACATAATTAATATTTTCCCCATCGCTGTCACCATGGCCGTATTCACTATCATTATTATAGTAATCATTTGACAATTGTTATCAGTGTTTGTTGTATTATCATTATCATCATCATTAATACTATTTCCAGTGTTATCAATATGAGTATACGTTATAATTTCACTGCCATCGCTATTATCCCCGGCTTCTAAAGCAGAGAGAGAGAGAGAGAGAGAGAGAGAGAGAGAGAGAGAGAGAGAGAGAGAGAGAGAGAGAGAGAGAGAGAGAGAGAGAGAGAGAGAGAGAGAAGAGAGAGAGAGAGAGGGGGGGAGAGAGAGAGGGGGAGAGAGAGAGAGAGAGAGAGAGAGAGAGAGAGAGAGAGAGAGAGAGAGAGAGAGAGAGAGAGAGAGAGAGAGAGAGAGAGAGAGAGAGAGAGAGAGAGAGAGAGAGAGAGAGCAGGGTTAATTGCTTTTTTCTCAAGCAAAACTTTCCAGGATGCTAAATGTAAAAGCTAAGATTAAAGAAATATAAAAATGAGATAACAATAGCCACGATTGAGGAACTCGTATTTTGATGCTGCATAAATAAAGCCCATTTCAGATAAACTTTATTATTTTTTCACTTGCTGTATATGTAAGCGACGGTGTAACAAATAGCAGGTTCTTTTGAGAACTGCACAAAAATTGTAAATTATTCAGCCCTTTCGGTTACCTCTTTCTGTAAATACGAAAATGTTTTTATGTTCGTGATATGCAAAAACGTTTCCCAAAATATCATGCCGACACTTAAACGCATTCCACTTTCTGTAATTTTTGCGCAGGCTCTAATGTACCATCATTTTTATGTCTTGATAATTCGTTAGCTAAAAAGAGGAGGAACAAAAGAGGGAAATGAAGACGGGCACAGATTTTGTTCTTCTATGAACCGCATCTTTTTTTTAATTCCTTGCATTGATCTCGATTTTTTTGCGATCGCGTATTCGCACAATATGATCAAGTATATTTCCGATAAAAAATACTATCCAGAAAATGTATTTATTGAAAGATAAAGGGAACTGCAAGACTGGCATATATGAATAAACATGCACAGACATACACACACACACGAACACACACACACACACACACACACACACACACACACACACACACACACACACACACACACACGAACAAACACAAACGCACACAAACAAATAAACAAGCAAACACAAACACACTCAAACAAACGAACACCTATATAAACACACTGACACTCAATCCCAGTGACTCATCCGCAGTTAAAAACAAATCCAATGTACCAAAGAAAATCCTCCTCCGTCAGCGATTCGCCTTCGTCGACCTACATCAAAACCGCATGACGCCGCTCTAGTCAGTCTCTACCTGGATTGACCTGATATTATGACCTGTAATCACACCCAGCCACGGGGCATTACGCACACCGCAAGACCGTCATCATTTGCCAAGTGGAATGAAGGTAGAGGCAATTGCTCCTTCTTATCGTCTGATCTCGCGGCTGAGGTGCATCCGAAAGCGTTCTTGTAAGCCGATAGGTAGTTAGTACGTCTGCTGCTTAGGAGAACGGATCTAGTACTGAGGCTACGTTTATATCGTAATGGTAAACGGGATCCATGACTAAGATTGTGGGATGGAAAGCTTTCTTTTTTTTCTTTTAACCATAGAACTCTCTCTCTCTCTCTCTCTCTCTCTCTCTCTCTCTCTCTCTCTCTCTCTCTCTCTCTCTCTCTCTCTCTCTATCTATCTATCTATCTCTCACTTCAAAGAATATATCTCTCTCTTCCACAATCATATGTTCAGAATACATTGCAAATTAGTATGAATTCGACTCATTCATCCTAGTTTACTTATAACATGAGTTAAATGAGTACATCATACTACGTTCACACTAAATCGTCCTAAGCACTTACAGGCAAATCCTGCCGACACTCAAAATATGACACTAAACAAAAAGAGAAAGAAAAATAAACGAAACAATGAGAAACGCGTATCACCAGCGGATGCCGATAATAAAAGGCTAGAATGGATGATACAAGGCGTATATGTATGAGCTTTCAATACCTTCTTCGCCTCTTCGCGTGTATGTGATAATGCAGTCATTCAGATAAGACCCATGTTGCAGGGTGTGAGGTTCTGCAAAGGTCTAAAAGGTCATTTGAAGTATTGATAGAAGTTAATTCGTATTTCAAACATGGGGGAATAATGCTTATGACTTTCTGTTACAGGAGCGATGTACTGAATTAAGTAATGATTGCATCATTTCGGTGATTTCATATACGTTTATATACAAGAAATACGAAAGGAGAAATATGATT
>BOPN01000064.1:706334-718834 GCA_017312705.2 Penaeus japonicus
TAGCGTACTATTTCCATACTGTTGAAATGTGATATATGGTCTTTACATGTCTCTTTGGAATAATTTATGAAATATATACCAGCATTTTCGGCATTTTCAGAGTCATTTTTCAACCTAAATTATAGAAGAATTTCGCTGAAACAGTTTCACTGGACATAAACAAAACAACTTATGCCTGTTTTTCTCAATATATATTCGTTGATTACGGATTATAAAATCATAATACTTGTTCTGCATTTGCTAAGACAAAAATATTTTTATATTGTTTTTTATCATTATCATAATTATGATTATCAGTTTCATTATAGCATTATTGTTATCAATCATTATTATCACCAATATTAGTGCTGTCATTATCATCGTTATCACTACCATCATCAGGATTACCATTATCAGTATCATCACCATTATCGTGTATCATCACCATTATCAGTATCATCACCATTATCACTACTATAATCATAAATATTGTCATAACCGTTTCATCCTTCTCAATATTATGATTATTATTTTTATCCCTATCATCATTATTATTACAATTGTTATTGCTACCATTATTACCATATTTATCATTATCAAAATTAATACACTATAATCATTACCATTAATAGCATTAGCATTAGCATCACCATCACTATTGTTTACATACTGTGTCTATCAAAGCTATGGTAATTACTATTCAGTTTTGTCACTGATATTGCCCTACTCATTAACATTAGTATGACTTTTCAGTGGTATTTTTTTAGTCCCGCTGTTGATGGTCTTATTATTTCAAAATCACTGTCATCTTTATTATCATTATCACCATCATCATTATTGATATCATTATGATTATTACTATTATCATTGCCGTTCTCACTGATCTAGTAACACTGTTATTCTTATTCCTATCACCACTAATATTCTGATAACCAGTGATGATAGCACTATTAGTATTGTCATTACCACTATTACTATCAATGTTATCATATTTATTATCATTATGATTATCATCGTTATTGTTAGTTTTACCATCATCATTGTTGTTATTATCATTATAATCAGTATCATTATTGTTATCATTATCATCATAATTATTACTACTATTGCTAGTATTAGTATCATTACTGTGAATGTTACTGATAACAATCACTGCTGTGTTTTTTTTAATTATCCTCATGACACTGATCATCGTCTTTATCCTTTGTTTTAGTTGCGTGATTCTCTGTATTATTATTATTATTATTATTATGAACAATGAAATTAATAACAAGATACATTAGTAGAAATTATAGTAACATAATTCGTACTCACATAAATTATCATAGTCATTCATATTGCCATTATCATTTGTTATCATTATTATTATTATTATTATTGCTACGGTTGTTATTATAAATATAATAAATGCAATTATAAATTTATCTATATTATTAATATGATTCTTATTCGTTATCATAACTAGTCTTGTTATTATACCTTAATTCTTATCAGATTAAAACTAATTAATATTGGCATTATTCCATTATCCTTCTATAATATCTAATTCTATTGTTTCTTTAATCCTCAATGTACACTGTTTATCTGCAAAGGCGCAGATATTTATTCCAAACGTTTCAGTTTTATATATGACATTACTTACGTCTATAAATGGCCTTCAAAAAAGGTCATCAAACCATAGATAACAAAATAGATGGAAATAACCCAACAACGTCCCCGTAACAACACGCCAGGTGAGTCAAGATGAGTTTATACCTCCTTACCTGTAAACAATAATTGTTCCTTCTCCTGTGGTCAGTGAAACCATTTGTCAAGCCGAAACCACGATGTCGAAATCACCTACACACCATCGTTTATCAATCACCGTGCATAAGTGAGAAAAAATCGTAAATGCAACTGTTTCCAACACATGAAGGAAGAGCCGTGTGAAGTGTAACCGCCGGGGGAGGCGAGCGCAGGAGTGTTGCGAGGTCGGCCCACAGGCAGGGACTAGCGTGGTGGACTCGTGGTGTGGCCTTGCTACAATGGAGAGGAAAGTCAATCAATACTTTGCATTATTTGCGTCCACAACAGAGTGTGTTCCATTTTCCAGAGTCCGTGGTTGACTTTTTAAACAGAATAAAGGAAACAATTTGTGCAACTTGAAATTACTAGGTATTATATAGATCCTCTATTTTCGTTTCTAACAACATCTATTATTTTCTTACTTCATGTTCAGACCTTACAAAGAAATTTGTAAAAGCGTTTTAGACAAATCGCAAATCAATATACGGAAAAAACACAGGTGTTTGAACACTGGGGGGGGAAGGGGGGGGACAAACAATAAGCTGGTGGTTCACGCAGGAATAGGTTCAAGGCCACGACGCAATCGCGGAGTAACCAGGAACAGGATAGACCGAATTAAGCGGAAATTATTATAGTCAAGGGAATGGCAATAAGAAACGGTGAATAATACAGCAGCACAACGAAAAGTTCAAGTATATATTCTGCAAAAGAATTTCAATTTAATGATAAAAGACTAAGCTAAAAACTCCTGAGACGAGACAAACAGAGGGGGACATGACTGTGTGCGTGTATATGTATGTGTGTGTGTGTGTGTGTGTTAGATTTTAATGCTTTATAACATTCTAATTATACTTTTCATTAATACATTCTGTCAACTGGACAGTAAATTTTATTTGAAGGTGAAGTGTATATATTTTCTTTCGGTCCATTCAAACAGGAATTCACCCCCTCAGCTTTTAATCAGAAAACATTACAAGGTTATACAATTATTTTACACTACAAGCCTGATACGAACAAGCTTTTTGACAGTATTTTCATTGTATGACATCTTTTGCTTAATTTGTATTCAGAAAGCCTACTCCATCCAGTGAATAAGTTCCTTACATAAGTATCTAATACACCTGAAATACCAACTAGAGCAAAGTATTCAGCTTAATGTACATCAAGGATTTCCTGGAAAACTATTTGAGGTATCATTACAGTACATGTTAGTCACTGGACTGATGTTTGCCCTAATTATTTGCCACTTGTTCTTGGGTTTTAGTTATGTTGTATTATTGTTGTTTTTTATTTTACTTATATTGTGAATATGATCACGGTGCGGTGGCCTAAATGTTTACTATTATTTTGTGAAGTTTGATTTTCATAGATGCAGGGAACGGAGCAGTACACGTATATAAGATTTCTGTTTTGGAAAGCATGTCTCTTTGGTTAACATTCTCTCCCAAAGTTTTAAGTAATATTAATTTATTTTTTTTTACTTCTAGATCATCCATGGATCTAGAGATACCCATCAATCCCGAGCTTGTTCGCCTTCTCTATCTAAACACTACTTTCTCTCTCCAATAATCACATCAAATGCATAAGAAAGCCTCATAGGATATAGTTTGATTTTTTTCTACTATTCTTTTCTCCTCTCTCAGTGCAGGATAAAACTATTTTGAAACACAAATCAGAACTGTCATATGACTGCGTGAGAAATGTCGCGTTTCTGAGAACCTGCTTTGTTGTGTTGAACTAGAAAAGGTAAGCAGTGTTATTGTTTTATGGACAACTAACCAATACAATTGCCTTTGGTCAGTACGTATGAATAATTGATGTTTTTCTTGACTTGTAGCTAGAACAAATCCAGAGAATATGCAACTTACATTCAACCCTATCAAACTAGGGTGTATTTACATGAAATGTAAATGCGTTTCATACGTTTCAGGAAATCTTTTAAAGTCAACTACAAACTCTTAATTAATGAGCTTATAATTTTCTTCACTATACAGGCAACAAACGTATTTTTGTATTTGATATTAGAACTCTGATTAGCGGAGAATATTTTTCTGATGTTCGCAATCTGCATCACTGAGCACTGTTTATGAGTTCTGTTACTAGATCACTGGCATTTCTTTCATTTTATTGTAAGTTACGTTTCCTTTCTCTCCTTATTAATAGTGTCCTCGTAATTTACGTATATTGCATTATAAAGATGCATGAATGAATTGTGCATTGTGCAGCTTTCCCTTCTGCTTTATGGGGAGACTACACTGGGAACTATCATATCAGCCAATTATGCAGCGGATAACTTTGCCTGCGGTAGAGTTAGACTGGCGTGGGGATTTGGCTTAAATAAACCCTGGCTCTTACTTCGCAAACTGACTGTGGATTTAAAGTATGCAGGAGATAAAGTAGTCAAGCAACGGAATACTTTTTATAGTGCATTTCTTACAATGTGGCTGAGGTAGGAAGTGCCGTCAATTAACAAATAATGAACACAAGCTTATCCAATGATAATAGTCACAGTGAAGTTCTCTCCCGACAAGATATTTCAGTTACGTAAATCGATTGGTGATATTGTGCAATATAAGCTACCTAATTCACTGATAAGCTAAAACCACCGCCCAATATTTACATACCTTTCGGTAGAATTGCACCTTGAATGGTTCGTCTCATTCAGTCTCTTACATACTATAAATCTTGGGTTGCTCTGATAGCAACTGATTCTGCAACTCAACATTCCTCTCACGATTATTGATCTGATAAGAACTACTGATTTCTTCCTTGACATTTTCCGCCATGCTGGCCTTATTTGATAGGCAGTAGACAGCGAAATACAATGTAAAAAAAAAATCCAAGTTGCTGTAAATTAAGATGCCATTTAAAGGAATAAGCTTTCAAATGATGCACGGACGCATACGAGTAGAACGATAAAACCATGACACTGAAAATCTGAAATTAAAATATCTTACTGTATGTTCATAAGATGAAAGAGGAACAAAGAACACAAATGTTGACAACAATATTGATATTTTTAAATCGACTATTTTATAATTAATAGTGGTGGTAGCAGTAGTGTTAATAATACCATCATAATTATAACAAATATTATAAAATATGAAAATTGTGATGATAATGATAATGGTAATACCAATAATGGTACAAATGGTAATAATGATAACTATGATGATAATGTTCATTAATAAAGATGAATAATAGCCGATTGAGGCCATGATAATAACAATGAAGATAACAATAATAATGATAATACCACCCACTAATGATGATGATTATAAGGAAAATCATTATAATGATAACGATTATGACAAAGCTTTTTATTGTGATGATAATGTCAATTAAAACAATGACAAGAGAAGGACGAAAGAAACCTCCATAAAATGTTGGTCATCATTGAAGTAGTTTTGAAATTAATCAAAATTCTTTCTCATTTCCTACAGTATCGTTTTTATTCCTTTCTCTCATTGATACCTTTATCATCATTAACATCATTATCTGTGTTATATAATCACCTTCGATATAATCAATTGCATCATTGTTAAATCTTACTGTCGGAATTATGTTTTCTGATAATGATATTAATTTTCATTTTAACAATGATAGCTACTATCATTCTTATTATCATACTTTTATATTTTTGTAGTTGTTATTAGTTATCATCTATTTTGCTATTATTCTCATTATCGCTCCTAATGTCTATTATCATTGTCACCAGCACCATTATCCTTATTGTTATTATCTTTTTTATCATTTTATCATCATTATCATTATCGTTATTATTGTCAGTATTACTAATATTATTGTCAATATCATTAATAATTGTTATTAATTATTGTCACTATCATTATCAATACAATCATCAACACTGTTGTTTCGTCATAATTATTACTACTACAGCCACTGTATTATTATTATTATTATTGTTATTACTGGTGTTATTGTTGCTGTCACTACTATTATTACCATAATGAAAATGACATTGATGATAACAATGATAATTTTCACCATTATTTGCAGCAGTAATACCATCATTAAAACCACTGGCATTTCCATTATCACTCATCATTAATACTGGTGGTAGTGGCGGTGTTATCGCTATCATCATTGTTATTATCATTATCCTCACTACCATCTCTATAATCACCAAAACTTCTATATTCATATGAACATAACCAACACACTTATTATTATCGTTGTTATTATCGTTACTGTTTTATTGTCCTATTCATGACCATTATCATCAATATCACCATTGACAACGTATTCCTCAATGGCAGAAAAAAATGATCCTCAAGTGAAGGGTTACCAAATCAATGCAGTCTTTCCCAACCAGATGTATGATTAAAAAAAAAAGAAAAAAAAAAAAAAACAGGAGAAAGGGTGTGATCATCGAAGTAGGCAACGGCATATATTGTAGTTTCAGCATATTGGCTACAGCAAGACCATTTGAGCTTAAAACTTATGTTAGGTTAGTATACGACATACCATAGCGTTACCTTTATTTTAAAAGTTACCTCATGTGCGTAGTAATTTAAAAATTGCGCTAAGGCTATGACAAGAGCCATGTCAAAGCCGTAGTGCAGTCACTGCTTAAATTAAGCACGGTGGGTTTCCGACAGATTTATTTACACAAACCGTCATTCTTATTCATCGTGATTTTGAAAACACATCACGATTTGTCAGTTTCGGCAAGAAATTTAACGTTTTATTCTTTTTTTAGAAAATAAAATATATATGAAAATAAATTGACAGGCAAACTTTTTTTCTAATAAAAATATAATATTTCTTCCTATGTAGATGCGTCATTGACGTTCTGCTAATGACGTCATAAATTAATGTTGCGTTTGAATATACAATTCTAACGACTTTTTATGATATACTACTGCTAGTAGAATGGTATAATTACAATGCTAATCCTTCCGATACTCTAAATATTTAAAATAAAGCCAGTACTCAAAATGAAAATAGAAATTATCAAACGTCATTGTAGAAAAACGACGAAACTCGAACGCACAAGATACCGGAACCACAACAAACTCACAGACTTTTTCTTGGGCTTCACTCACACCTTTGGTTTTCCTCTTTTGCTCTGTGACAGCTTTACTTACGTCACTGACAAGGTAAGTAATGTCGGCCGTCGTTCGTATCGAAGGTAATTCCGTAAATCGAGTCTGCTTCACCAATACTAACGGTAATTGTACTGACGGATTACTTAGGATCTGTAGTACTCGCCAGTAGTAGTGTCTGTGGGAGGTGACCTACTATAGTGACGCTGTGGCCTCTACCGTATGGGGAAGGAATGGGATGGATCTGACAAATGCAGGGGAAAATATAAGATAACAGCTAATAACAGGCATACAGGAGACTTTTGAAGAACAAAACACGGGCACCACCCCCCCGGCAATGATGCAATCTCCTGAATGTAAGGCCAACACCCCACATCTTTTGCCAAGGGAATGGTTAATTTCTAGAACAGGTCCGCATTATAAATTTGGTATCAATGGCCTCCATGTGATGTCTACTAACCAAACATAGCAATATTTTGTTAACTAATGGAACCAATAAATGAATATGATATGAATGACCATAATCTGCACTCATGGGAGAATTGATTTCTTCAGGAGATAGACTTACTTCACAAAACTACTACCTGGAATGTGTCATGAAGTCACTCAGGCAGGTATAACAGGCCATCTATGCATGTGTAGCATCATCAGCCTAAAAATGCATGCATTCAATTTAGTTAACCCATTTACACTGGAGGTTATAATTGCCTAATGCTGTTTCTGCCAGCAAAATAACAAGCACTTGCTATGACCAATTGCAAGATCTCTTCCAGTGCGAGGCATCCCATGATGTGGTATCATGTCATCTGGCGCAAATGGGTTAAAATTATATCAAAGTTGATTTTATCATTTCCAAATTATTGAAATGCATAACTACCTCACATGCTGCCAGCACTGTAGACTCGGTTGTTGGATTAGGATATTGTAGACAAAAAAAATGTATTATAATAAAAGCATTTATTAAATTTCCTCTAAAAATCACTTTGGCGCAGAGACAGTCGCAATCGCTATGTAAATGGGATATCATGTAGGTGAGTGAATTGTAAAGTGACCTCATCATTTGCCCTTTTGATTTATAATAGACAAAAACATTGCTAAATTTGTTTAGTAGACATCAATTGGATACCAGTTTTGCCCCTCAATTTCCCTTGGATACTTCATCCCCTCCCCACCTATTGGGTGTAGAACCATCAGTATTATTGGATTATGTCAACTAAACCTACTATAAAGGCACACTAGACATCACAAGCAATCCATCGATACCTATTTTGAGGGTTTTATGACGTACCTACTATAGAAATTTACAACAGTCAATAGACTTCCGGTTTAGTAGGCCTTCGTAAGATAGAGCTTGGTTAAATAAGGGAATAGTTTATTGTATCATCTTATGCAGCCTCTAAAAGTAATACCTTACCATAAACTTTTCAGAAAAGGGTGTTTTACTAATGTTGCAAGAAGTGCTAGGTCCCAGATGTGTAGCAATTATGGAGGATTCAAAATGCTTCTACCTAACCTAGGGATAAAGGATCAGACTTGTTGAATTTTGTGTTGCAGTGACACATTATTTCAAAGTCTATAACAATGTACACATTATGGTGTCAAACCCTACACTGACCATGTAACTCTTTACTGTGATATGGCAATTAGTTTGGGTATTACTATGCACTTGGAAAATTCATATTTTTTAGATGTGTATATCTTTTTGTGTCATTTAACAGTTCTACAACTGTTCATGTTTTTTATGTATTTATTAAAAAGAAAGTTCTCTGTATGTGTGTTTCATAACTGGAGATTTTCACAGCTCCTTGACCTGTCTTTTCTATCTTTTTCTTTCATTCTTTCTCTCGGTCTTCACCCATGTGTGTTAAGCTGAGCAAGTCTGAAGTCTCTCCTTTCTTTTTTTCAATTACAATTTCTTCTCTCCTTGATTTTGTATGATATTAAAGTAAATGTTTGTTTATATCAACCATGGCTTTCACAAACAAAATATTTATTTTTTGGATTTTCATGTGATGAAAACAGATTTGGTGTTCTTTTCTGTCTCAAACTGTTATTTTCTCTGTTTGCAAGCACCATCCAACAGGTTTGGGGAACATATGTGATATAGTTTTGGGAGGGAAATAAATTGTATGTTATTGTGCTAGATTTCTCTGTTATAGTAAAATCTAGAATAGAAGTTTAAAATATGCACTTTTAGTAAAATTTGCCTACATGACAGAGTGCATAACAATGGCTGTGGCCTTCTTACATCATGTTCCTCAAATATATAACAAATACCATATATGCTGGCAAGATAGAGCTTCCACTGGTACTTTATTTGATGATAAAGTTCTCAGTGCATTGTCAATATATATGCTCTTGTTTATCCACCTCATATTTTCTGAATGTTTTTTCATTTTACAAACAGTCTTCATAGTCTCCAAACACTTGTATATGCATTTTAGTTTAGACAAAGCTATATATTCAATGTGTTCCTTCCTCAAATTAATCCACTCTTCCTTAGTCAGTACAGGAGGTGTTATCAAGATTATACAGTTAATGTTCCATGAAAATCCACATGCCAAATAATTCACACAGAAATCATCAGCACTACTCTTTTGTTTGGCTGAATGGCAGGGAGCAATTCAAGCTCACTAGCCACAGATCTCCATGAGTTTATAGGTAATATTGTTAAATTTGAATGTTGAGTTTCACATTGCACATGTGCAGTTTAACACAACTTTTTTGTTGTCAAGATTATAACAATCTGCTTTTATTTTTATATATTTTTTATTTTTATTTTGTAAATTAAAATTAGTATTCATAATCTTGATAATGAGTGTGTTTTGTATTTTACAGGATTCAGCTGCAACCACCATGGAAGATGTAACATGTGAGAGAATCATGAAGAAAATAGATGCAGTTTTGAGTCAAGATACTCTGCTGTAAGTTGTATTGAAAAATTATTTCCATTTATTTTCTAGGCTTATCAATATATCTGCAATTATGAGAAAGATAGTTAACCCGTTAACGACGGATGACGTGTTTATTCGTCATACATGACGCAGGAGCTCTTGCCTGACAATGGGCGTCATGACGTTCGGGGATTTTGGATCACTATGTTATTTTATTGTGCTATGAGTAATAAGTGAGTAATGTTGACAATTGCAGTCATAATTATTATAACTGCCGTAATATTAAGCAAAATGGGTTTCAACTCACTTCCAAAACCTAGATGGCACCACTTTCTTCTAGCACCAGCAGGAGAGAGAGCCTTGAATGGCACCCATCTACGGTCTCTAGCAAGCACTATCTCTATAGAGCGATGGCACATCGCAAGTTGCCGACTTCTTGCTCTAAAGTACTGCAGATGAAAGATGTGCAGGCAGAACGAGAGGAGGAAGGTGACTCACACCATGCCCAATGCCTATAATGTGCCCCTGTGCCAGTAGGGATGCCTTTTATTGTGGCACTCACTGTCAAAAGCACAAGTTTCCTTCCTCTTCCGTACCTCTTCGTTTTGGATGGTTATAAGTTTCGTGTTTGTTCGTGACAGCACACAAATACGAAAAAATGAAGTTGCTTTTTGTCCCTCCCTAAAACAGTAATACTTCTATCACATTGAGTATAAAGAAAAAAAATGAGTTGGTATGGACCTTGAACTACAATTTTCGTCATCTGGAGAATTGATGGAACGTGTGATATGACAGATATAAATTTTTAAAAACAGTAAAACACACAAAAAAACAAAACACAAATATGGATCTAGCTCTACAATGAGTGACTAAAAGGGAGTGGGAAAAATCAAATTATGTGTCAGAAGCTGCCACGATCAGAAATAAAACTCATCCTGCAGCCTGTGTAAGCAAATCTATCCTCCGTCGGCAACGGGTTACTGGAGGTCTTGGAAGGAAAATGGAGATTGGTTTCAGAAAAATATCAGACTTTACCCAATAGTGATATCAAGGTCATCCTCCTTGGGAACACTGGTAGCTACCTGGTTTGCCTGCAGATACTGCTTTCAGCCTCTGCCCATGCCATGCAATGAGTTGCATGCTCTGTTAGTAATGTATACTTTTAATATAATGCATGATTTTGTTGTTTTACCATATTGTGAGGTCTACATAAGCAATTTGATACGCTATTTCAAGGTTGTGATTGACGCATTTGCTGTAGACTTCATATTAGCTCATCATGTGGTTTACACTCTGTATAAAGGAAGTGATGTTTTATGTGAAGACAAATTAATTTTATTTTATTTGTTATTAGGTTTCATAATTTTTATTTTTAAAACATTTTATTTAAAGAGAAGAAGACAAAGATCCACCCCACACATTGACAAATATTTTGAGTAATTTTCCTTAACCAATATTCATAACAGACCTTGAACCAGCTCTGGCAGTCTATTTTCTTCTGCTGGTATGTTGAGTTGCCTTGGAAATGGCACTCTTTTGTCAAGCTGGCTAGGTAAACAAACAAGCCCCAGTTACTGACCCCCTCTCATGTTGGATATTCACCAGCTATAGCTTGTGTGCCATCTGTTTGGAAGGCCAGCAAAGTCATTACGTGTCCAAATGCCTTTTGCATTGTGAAGGCATTAACAACTGCTATGTCAAGAAGGAAGAAAAATACCTTCTTGTACCAAAACAAAGAATAGCAAAGGGACACTTCAAAAGTACATCATATTAAAATATTCTTAGTGATTGCCATTTTCAATTGAACTGAGTATATAACAAAGATAAGTATAATTATCATTATCTTTATCTGCTAATGAAAATGTAGTCTGCTCCTTGCATAGCATGGATGTTTTACCCCCTATTTGCAAGATAGTTTAAATCATGGCATGACTTACATGCCACCCAGACACATGACCACTATTGCTATAGCATGTGCAGCTTGCCAGCCTGAGTTAGTGGTTTGATCTAGATCCATAGGAGGAAAGTATTTTATTGCTGGTGTTGCTATTGTTCCATATGATAGATACAAGGTTATGTAACAGAATAAACAAATCATTAGAAAATTTAGAAAATAGTGTTGGCTAATGGGGCTTTTCTGCCACATTTCTTTAGAGATTTGATGTCATTCTCATTGTATGTATTTGGAAGGAGGTGTAATTATCCTTTTTCTAGCTTATCTTAAACTATTGTGCAATATGCATAGCTTTTGTAGTTTCCTCTTATATCTGTTTTGCATGATACTCTAAAGAAAGGATGCTTGGTTACTATTGTTTGTTTTATTTTAGCATGGGTGGCCAGGCTAGTACCACATTCAAGATGCGGGCTTGAGTGTGCTTGACAGCTGTGCTTTGTTTAGCACAAAGGATACTTTCTAAAGGTTGTTTGCACCCTAAATTTGATGTTAACCATTTTTAATATTGGTTGAATTTAGATTAATTCAAAATGATGCATGCTTTTTTTTCTTGTGTTGTTGATGTAAAAAGAAATTCTGTTTTTTACAAATTACTATTATGTAGTGAAGGTTATGTTATTTGTTTTATGGCACAGATTATTTCCAATGCAGGATTTAAGCCCATATACTCAGCTTTTTATAATGAATTTAAACTTAGTTTTTCTGTTCTATTTATCATTTGCTTACTATTATTTTACTTATTTCGGTGTTCTATTTCTTGCTTTCCTATGCTAAGTATCCTGTATGTAGAAGAGCTTTTGTGCAACTTTAGCATATGTG
>BOPN01000064.1:731334-743834 GCA_017312705.2 Penaeus japonicus
TTTCAGCTGCAGCACTTTTAGAACTCTAACTTGTCACATTTCACTTATATTTCCTATTTCATAGTGAAAGATGATACACATCTGATTCTTAACTCATTGCAGACAGGTGTGATGCAGGTGTTGGGGGAGAGTGGATCACTGTTTTTTTTTATTGTACTATGAATAATGAGTGGGTCATGATGAAAATTGCAATCATTATTATAATTGCTGTAATATTAACCCACTCACGACGGGGGCATTCTAGCCTTGAATGTCACAATGCCGGGGCTTTCGAACGCTTAGGCCTAAATCAATTAAATGGCTGGCACAATACTGTGCCGCCCGGCAACTGGGCTTTTGAATGTGCGGTACAGTAGTGTACCACCCGTCCAGAGAGGGTTAAGCAAAATGAGTTTCACCATAATATCCAAAACCTAGATGGCACCACTTTCTCCTAGCACCAAGCAGGAGAAAGAGCCTTGAAGGGCACCCATCCACATTTTCTAGCAAGTACCATCTTTTTGAGAGCAATGGCACACGGAAAGATGCCGACCTCTTCTTCTAAAGGATGTGTAGGTGACTCAAACTATACCCAGTTTCTACAGTGTACCCCTGTGCCAGTAGGCTGCCTTATACTGTGGTAAGCACTCAAGGTCATAAGCACAGGTTTCCTTCCTCTTCCCTACCTCTTGACATTATCATGTATGGTTATGATTTTCATATTTTTTCACTGACCCTAAACAATACAATAGAACAGAAAAAAATGACCAACACAATGAGTGACTGAAAGAGAGTGGGAAAAGTCAAGGTATGTTTCGTGAACCTGCCTTGCTCTGAAATAATACCCATCCCGGAGGCTGGGCAAGCAAATCTATGCCTGTCTGCAATGAGTTAATTTATGAAAGGAAATCTGTCAAGACTGTTTTGTTGGTTTGCTGATTGAGAGAAGACATCACATCTATGATAATTTTTTGTCCTAAGTAGTTCTTAGAAGAAGGTTATGTGGGAAAGCTTAAAAAAAGATCTTGATGAAATTATATCTTAGAATGCTCCTGTCCAATTCATAGCAACTAATCTAGGCAGAATTCTCTCACCAAAAAGGCATCTCAGCTAGCCAACATTCATCAATGACACTAATTAGTTTAGTATATGAATGAGCAGTTTCTATATGCTATGAAGGTGTTCTTAACCCGATATCGCCTGGGTGGTTTTAACTCTGCCTGGTCTTAATGCCAGGGTATTTCCATAAGCAAGCCAAACACCTTGGGCTATTCACCTGCTATGGCTGCGGTTACCTGCCATACAAAAAGCCACAACGTGATAGCATATCCTCAGCAGCAAGTACTGCCACCATGTGGTGTGATATCACGACACCTGTTGGTAACAGGTTTAAGAGTTCTCAAAGGCAGTCAAGGTCAAGTATATGAAATTACTTTTGATTGGAGGGGGGGGGGGGGTGTGCTTGCATGCTTGCTTGCTTGTGTATGTGTTTGTAATTGATATTTATAATTATATATACAAATTTTTATACTCTACTGAAGCTACAATTTACTATATTGTCTGTAATTAAAATCCAAAGTGTATCTTCTTTTTGATAGTTTCACATGTATATGAGAAATAATTTTTTGACATCTGTATTACTAAAAAAAAAATTTTTTTATGCCTATATGATAAACTATTTATAGTGACTTAAGTTATGTTATGAGATGAGCATTTCATATGTGACATATTCTGCTAATCGAGGAACCACAAAACCAGTTTCATCTAATATTTCTCTAAGAACTTTTTAACCTAGAAAAAGAATTGAGAATTACTTTATATCCTTTATATCTGTTCATGCTACACATTATATATTTTTTTGTTATTGAATATATTATATGGATAAGAAAATGTAAACCACATATCACTACCTTACTCATTTATTTACAGTCATATTTATATAAAAGAAACAACTTCCTGATCTGAGAGTGTTTATTGGCCTTCTTGATTGAAAAAGTATGTAAATTGTGTTCCTATGTATTTTCTGTTTCATTCTTTTGTTATTCGTGAGATTGGAAAGCATATTTAATATATTTAAGAGTGGTGTGGAATGAAAAGGTTTCATATTTCATGAACATCAAGCCAAAATATATATATATATATATATATATATATATATATATATATATATATATATATATATATATATTAACATGTAGAAGTGAGCAAAGGTGTTTATTTTTCAGCTGTTCAAACTGAATAATTTTGAGTTATTTTTTTTCCTCTGCAATCATATACTAAACTGTAGTAAACTATTTTTCTACATGCAGAGTTGGGAAGTAATGGTGGAACTTTGGGATTTTGACATGCCCTTCACTTGTACTTTATATAATGGAAACTGTAAACCATAAGAAAATGATTACTTTTTTAATTGTTAATTTTTTGGACCAGTACCACTAGTAATTTTAGGGACAGTTCCTACTGGTTGCAGTAATCAGTGCTCTTCAATATATAAGTTTATAAGTAGTGGATAGTTTTAAAGTCTGAAACCATTGGCAGTACTTCCCAACCTATATGTAAGGTAATTTTTTTCTTCTTCTTCTTCTTCTTCTTCCTTAAAAATAATTTTTAGATGTTTTCATTGTCCATAGTTAACTAGTGTAACTGACAAGAGGCATGTAGATGTATTAATAGCAGTAATTTGCATGTGTTAATCATCAGAAAAAATATTTGGCCCAGCCTTTATTGTTTATATGGATCTGTATACCTCTGCATAGAGTAATATGAATTTGATATTATAAACTGATATTCTTTTTATATAATTTACATTCTTTGTATGAGGCAGTGAATCCTTGTTTACTGTAAATTTCCTACTTCTGTAAGTAGCAGACTGTGGTGTCAGAAAGGTATTTTATCACAAGAAGCATTGTACATTTTAATAAGAAAATGCATTTATAGCCTTTTCATTGATTTGTATAATATCCTTCATTCTCTCTTTTTTTGTTTCATAATAATTTTTTTGAAATGGTTCAAATTTGTAAGATATACTGATATTTTTAATATAGCATATATGCGTGAAACCATATGTAAAGACAATAAAGAAAGTGTTCAGAATTTTGAAAGGTGGCTTTACTGCAATTTTAAATGAGTTTTACAAAATACAAAGCAACAAGATAATCAAACAAGTCGTATTTCTGTAAAGTTTACATTGCAGTGATAGAAGTATTGCTGTGATGGAGTGTGTTATGGAAAACATTTTGTCTAAATGTAGTGTGTACACAATAGAAGGATTATTTGAAATTTACTGATTTTTATGCATGTATTATTTTTGTTAGCAATTTGATGCTAATATTTCAATTATCAGTGCACTATTTTAACAAAAGGCAGTTAATCACTTAGGTACTCTGGATTTTACCATAGAAATTTAAAAATAATTGTATAACAGTATATTGAAATTGCTCTAAGTCGAAATTTTGGGTTATATATAGGTTCACCTCTGAAACCTCATTTAGAAGACAGACAAGGTATACCTGTAGCAAAGAGGTAAAACACATTTTCCAGATATATGATATACAGTTATACTAAACCCCCAAACAATGCAGTAGTTCTGTTCAATGGAAATATCTTTAGACAGAATGTGAACTTATAGGTCTTCAAAGTAAAGGATTGTAGTTCCTTGGTTTAACCTGCTGATGCTGGGAGTGTATCTGTAGATGCGCTGTCTACTATGGTTTTGTATTACAATTCTTTTTACACATTGATCATCCCACAAGGATTCAGTCCCTGAAGAGTTAATTAGTAGGCCAAACCTACCTCATCTGCTTACCCCATTCCTTAAATACTTTGGGGGGTCTTTCACTTTACTAGTCTATTACTTTTATTATTACTATTGGTATAACTATAATAATGATAATAGTAAAAATAACATTGATAACAATTATTATATTAATATAAATAAAACCTTTTTCCATGGAAATAAAAGGAATGGGGATAAACAGAGGAGATCCAGTAGAACTACTAAGGAACCATCTGTGTAAACAAAAATAATGATATGGATAAAACAAAACCATAGTAGTGATGCATGCCCGTAGCATTAATGTTAAAAAGTCTTGAAAAGCCTTTTTATGGAACAAACCCTCATTAGATTTCAGAAATCAAGCAGGCATGTCTAGTCCTAGTGTGATTTTAGTTTAGAATTCTAAGAGTTTGTATAATGCAGCAAAGGAGAAGATAAAATCTCACCAAAAAGTTCAATATGGCAGCTTTTCAAAGAACATGAATGTTTCATGATGTCTTATATGGACACCTAATGTGAAGAAAAGAATGATATATGATTCAGAATTTACTGCATATTTTGCATTAAGTATGTTTTGAATCTAAATCTGTGTCCATATGATTAGACAATATTATTACAAATGGAAAGTGAACTGTCTGAGCTCTTCATCAATGGTCTGTTTTTCTAGTTGTTACCTATTGATCACCAGTGTTGTTATCAATATCTTTTTTTTTTTTTTTTAAATTAATAAAGAGTATTGATAAAATAGAAGCCTTTTGCATGGTCAAGGTTAAGCTTGATATCAAAAAGACAGAATCATAAGGATTTTGCCTTTGTTTTAGGGTGGGAACTAATACTTAAGAGAAATACTCTAATGTTTATGAAAAAATTGCATTTCATTAACACTGAAGAAAAAAAAATGCATTGCACTTAATTGTTTAAAGTTGTATAAAAATTCTTCACTTTATTTTAAGCATGTATTTTGATGTTTACAGCAAGACTTATTCATTTAGAATGGAAATTGATTATGATTGGCTGTATGAAATATGTTAAAGAATTATGTATTGTGTAAATATGTATTATTTTAAAAAGCCCATTTTAAATTATTTTGTCAGATCTGTTTATACAATTACATTATCTCTGTATTTTGTCAAAACTACATTAATATACCTAATAAATGTAATATTATAATTTGGTTCATAGTGAAACATGATATATTTTGATGATGTATTGTAAGTGATATAATTGTGTGTGTGTGTGTGTGTGTGTGTGTGTGTGTGTGTGTGTGTGTGTGTGTGTGTGTGTGTGTGTGTGTGTGTGTGTGTGTGTGTGTGTGTGCGTGTGTGAGTAGAGAGAGAGAGAGAGGGAGGGAGAGAGAGAGAGAGAGAGAGAGAGAGAGAGAGAGAGAGAGAGAGAGAGAGAGAAACATGCTAAAATATTTGAATGTATGTTGCTAAAATGAAATTTGCTCAATGTTAATAGATCTAGACTTCAGAACACTATTTTAGTATGATTTTAGTCTTGAGGAGAATTACATATATTAGTCATGTACATTTTATTAAAATTAACCATTCATAAAAGCAGTTAAATTAAACTTAAAATGTTTGTGAAAGTAATACATGCACTCTCAGCAGCATGTATATGATAACTTGTGCAGGTTATTAATTATATAAGTAAAGGAATGCAAATGTAATTTTTTTTTTGTATAATTAACCTAAACCCCCAAAGTTTTTTTCTTCTTCTTTTTTGACATGGTTCTTCACCCATCTTTATTGAATAACTCGTGCCACGTTATATGCCAGTCTCCCAACACACACATGCACACTCACTCTCACTCACTCTCTCTCACTCTCACTCACTCTCTCTCACTCTCACTCTCTCTCTCTCTCTCTCTCTCTCTCTCTCTCTCTCTCTCTCTCTCTCTCTCTCTCTCTCTCTCTCTCTCTCTCTCTCTCTCTCTCTCTCTCTCTCTCTCTCTCTCTCTCTCTCTCTCTCTTGCAAAGAGGAGTACCAATTACATGACAAAATGCACAAGAGCACATATCATAGGCCTAACCCCGTGCCACATCATAAGTGCTGTAGGCTACCTGCCGAAATGTGCTAGTAATCCGCGAGATATATTTCCCGCTTGTTGCACCTAAAAAAAAATATATATATATATAGATATTTTTTCTCCCAAGTCAAGTAATCCCCTCCTCAGCATACTGGGCACGGCGTCCTTAACGCTTTCCATGGTGAGCTCACATCTACTTTAAATTTTAACCTCGGTTAAAAGTATAACAAAACATTTGTATGAATGCCTAGCATCCTACCCACCCTTCCCAAATATTAGTGATCACCCATCGGTGCCCTGGGTTTAAAGAGATACCAGTCACCTACTCAATCAAAGAACAAAATTCATACGAAAACTTGATTTCAAAAAGTCGTAAGTTCGGATCATGGATGACACATCAGTACTGGGCTGATCTTGTTTACACTTCTCTCCGCCAAACTCATATTGTTTCACATTGTGACCATCGACTACCCTTTTGGTCGGTCATAGTATTCCCGACTACAAAATGTCCTCCGAAAATACCAAGACCCACGGATTGATCGCCGTCTCTTCTCTATGCAAGAGCCCATTTCCTAGTCTGTGTGTGTCGAGGTCCAGTGTCACCTGCAGGTAAACGACCCTGTACCAAGGCCGGTTACATGCTTAAAAGCCTTTCCAGACGATGTTTTCCCTTGCATCTTAGCGTGGTTGGACAGAACGACGGCGATGTCAAATACGGCCAGAAAATTACAACAATGACAACCCACAACACGTAGAGCTCACACAGGAGGAAACCATGCCGTCGCTACAGGGTCGGAACAGTTGTGTACATCCCAGGCTTAGGGTTCCTAATGGTAAACACCCTATTTTGACGCAAATTCGTTCCCTCTTCCCCATTACATCGGACGACAGAAAGCGCACTTATAACCCACCCTTCAACATCAAACTGAATGCAAGCAGCCGACCGCCATTTCTCTGGGAAATTCATCATCGCCAATGCCAAAAACTCTTAACAGTCAAATATGCTAAAATTGAACAAATGGGTCTTTGACAGAAGACATTGAGCTTCTGGGCATCTCCGTTACGTCTCGTCAAGAAAACTGACGGAACTGGATTACCATACCGTGATTACCGACGCCTGAAACACGTCACCAAGTCAGACCAATACTGTCTACCCAACTAACAAGGGCTTCACCTCCACATAATCTCTGATCTGGGTTGTTAATCTTTCAACACCTGGCCCCACTCCCGCAGTTGCTGCCAGATTCGTTTTGGCAGCAATTGGATAACTCCACTGCTGACGTTCTGAAACTCGAAACTGATCTCGATTTTTTTTCCTCGAGGACGGATGCAGACAGATAGGTCTTGCCCTATCAGCGACGCAACAACTCTCGATCTGTTATGCAAAGGAGGAGGCCCATCAGACCTCCACAGTATGTTTGCAACGTCTTCATCTCGATTACTGGTTTATGCAATTACAAGAAAACCGAAAATAGGCGGAATATCTGGTTTGAATAATTACATGTGAGTTAGGGACAAGTCAAGGGAATCTATGAACATTACAGGCGTTTAGTTTTATACCTGGAAAGGGCATGGCAAGATACATGATTAACTGTCCACGTGGACTTCCAGGCTCCGTCTCTAACATCATGATTATATATGGAAAATATGTAAATTGATTTTGTTGGGTGGAAAGATGTGCGATACTCCTTCCCTTATATAAACGTTAAATACCTTCAGTAAAACACCTGGTGTTACGAACGTGAGTGACGGCATTCACATCACACAGCCCACCTTTTAGCCCTTTTTTATCCTTCAAAATACCATGTTCATTCTCCAAGATACTGCTACAAAGAGACAATCTCTGCATCTCCCCAAAGGCATTTTCCGTTATCATTGTTAATGAATCAGTAATTTGTATTGAATCCACCATTCTCTTTACAGTTTCCTCTTGTAAAGTAGTCTCCATTAATGACGAATCTGTAAGTGATAATGAGACTTTGCTGATCTTCAAAGTCTGAGCCATAAGTTGGGAGTGCAGTGTATCTTTTCTATGATTAATCACTGTTCCCATCGTTAGACCTGCATTTGAAAGAACATTTATACCTACCCAAATGGAACGTCTTTTAATGGCAACAAAAATCTCTTGCCACTGCCATATGTTCAGAAATGGTCTCTCATTTGTCTAATAGCCTCTGAAACTTTCTCTGTGGATAAAAGATCCTCATCTATTCTTTATGATCATACTTCTGTATTCCAAGTAATTTTAATCTATCCTCTGTATAGGCGTAAAACACCAGCTCCGTCCCTCGACTCCATTAGGAGCAGACACTCCGACTAACTGAATTTCATATTGCTAGTAGCTCTCCATTTTTTTATACTTGCTATCAGACAGTCGCGAATGATACCTCTGTAATATGCTGTATTTTTGACATGCAAATCCATAATTCTTTCTAAAAATATTTTTCTTCGTCCTCAGATTATAACGACGAACTGTATTGTTCGGCCTCTCTCATGGATAGGCTCTATATAAGTGGCTGGAGGTAATTAATGTCACCATTGACCTACGATAGGCATTCGACCTCGCCGATCACACCTAGTACTCGAAAATACCTTCCTTTCCTGTCGGAATGGACCTTTAATGAAGAAAATGAATAGATACCCAAAAAGGCAAAATGCAGAAATCAAATTCAATATATTAGCCGACTGTCAAATAGCCCTGAAAATTGATATCCTTTTCAGTCGTGCTTCTGATGTGAATCTGTCTGGGATGGTTATAGACGAAGATTGGAAATGATTCACTAACACCAGAAAAATTATTTCAAATTGCTAGAAAAAAGTATTATACGCTGTTCAAGCTGCAGTTATTAGGTGTATCCCAGGAAGGCGAAGTCTTCCTATGGACGACCTCCATACGACCTGTTAGTGAATGACTGGCCCAATTTGCCTTTAGTCTGGCATCTCAAAATTTCCAATACTCAAATTTAAAAGGTTACTGAAAAAAAAACTTTGCGCAGAATACTTGAATCAAACTGAAATGTTGCGCTAAATCAGTTGAACATCCCCTCCCTATAAGATAGGAAAAAGTTTTAAACAGGAAAGTTTGTCAGTAACATTGTAAGATCAGCAAGACCTGACGGATTTCTGTCAATCTAAGAAACACGTAGACACTAATGATGTAAATGCCAATATCCATGTTCAAAATGTTATAATTCCATGACAAGTGACCTTATTCTACCAGACATTAAAATTGAAGAGAAAAGCGAAACAACAACTCTAAGAAACATTTGATATTATCACTATTGAATGAAGTAGAATTTTCTTAATAACGATAAACATAGACGCACACGCACACGAACACGCACACTCGCAGGCACACGCACAGACACACACACACACACACACAGATATATATATATATATATATATATATATATATATATATATATATATATATATTAATAAGTGCGGAAGTGTATATACACCATATATGATTTATAAACAGAAAGAGTTTTTTCAACATGACATGAAAATACTTTTTGAAAACTACTGTTTCTTGACATGTTATAATCTTCAGTTCAGAGAGATTTGCGAAGACGTCCCTTCGCCCGGGCTATATGCACGAGGCGGCCCGGCAATGTTATAATGAATGACAACATTCTTTCAGAATTACCCATACTCTCGGAAATATAACAAATATATTTGCAATTATCGTATTCACGGTGGAAGAGTTTTTTCCAAACAATATATACGATATAGATAATGCATAGATGAAATAGAAATACGTC
Organism: Penaeus japonicus; assembly: GCA_017312705.2. Lineage (NCBI taxonomy): Eukaryota > Metazoa > Arthropoda > Malacostraca > Decapoda > Penaeidae > Penaeus > Penaeus japonicus. The sequence goes on from BOPN01000064.1 coordinate 740,888, forward strand.
ACTGGAAACGTATTTGCACGATCTGCTTTGAGTTCGTATCCCCTCAAGATTGTTTACCATCAAGCTCGAGTGTGATGGTGTGAATTCTGGACTAAAAATTTAAACAAATAACAAATCCATCATGACCAGCAAGCCGCAGAAAATGCCCAAAGTGGCTAAGGTAAGCGTATATTCAATAAAATTAATTTTGGATGGAGAATATCAGTTGTATGTCCTTATACTGATTAAAGAAGAAATAAATGATCATGCCAAGGGTATGATAAAAGCGGCATTTGTTGTTTTTATTTTTGGAGCTTTTATATCAAAATGTTCTTCAGTATGTAATTATTTGCTTGGATAGCTAAAATGTTGTCACATATGGAGTTTATGGTATTATGTACCTCGACTACAAGCATATGTCAAAATTTTTATGCTGGATTGCACTTTCATTGATAAAAAGTTTACTATTCCGGCATAACTGTGAAAGTACTCTCCAAAACTGAAAAATAACATCTCCCAATTTATAGTTACATTCAAACATACAGACAAGTAGAAATATTAGCAAATATATTATTGTACTTGTAGCCTGGCATGCAAAGTTTGATTCATGCAGGCTAGATTTTGCCCATGCAATGTTGTTGATGTCCTTGCCATCTGGCAACCTTATGGCTCTGCCATGCAGATTAAAGATTAATACAAATATCCTATTGTGGAGATTATGTTAATTTTTTTTTTTTTAATGGAAATATTAACCCAATCCCGGTGGGCCCAGCGAGAACTGGCAAACCCCTATCCTGGGCCTATGTAATATCGCCTCGGGGACGTCACACTGGTTTGTCGCCCCATCAGGCAATTTGCCATGTCACATGGGTGTGACACACTGTCATCATTGGGTTAAAGTCTTCAAATGTGCCATCCTTAACCTGGTAATGTTGGGGCAGTTTTGGCTTCAGCCAAGGTGTGGTTGATAAGTGACACCTAAAGGTCAAACACACTTGTGTATGTGAAGAATCCTTCATATTAATATTTATCACATGGCATTTTAAAAATATATCTGAATATTTTGGTACATGTTCTTTAGTTTAGAATTCTGCAAAGGAATCTATCAGTGCTAAATCTTTTGATTCACTCATGTTGGTGCAAGATCGTTAAAGGCAGTTTGTCTGGGCATATTTCACATTTTGAAGTCTAGGGTGTAAGTTTAATTTGAACCTTCCTATTAATTTGTTTGAATATAATTAACCCTCTCTCGACGGGTGGTACACCATTGGTATCGCGCATTCAAGGGCCCGTTCGCAGGGTGCCGGCATACGGCGTCGATCATTTAATTGATTTAAGCCTATGCGTTCGAGAGCCCCGGCATTGCAACTTGCAAGGCTGGAATGCCCCCGGCATGAATGGGTTAATATCATTCATATTTTACTTGGTAAATGCATTTTTTCATCCTTTAAACATTGTTTATTCCTCAGGTGAAAGACAAATCTCCTGCTGAACTCCAAATCACAGCAGAACAGCTGCTTAGAGAGGCTAAAGAGAGAGAACTAGAGATTGTCCCTCCCCCTCCACGCCAAAAAATCTCAGATCCAGAGGAGCTCCAAGAATATCGTTTGAAGAAGAGGAAGGCATTTGAAGATAACATCCGTAAAAACAGAGGAAATATCTCAAACTGGATCAAATATGCCAAGTGGGAGGAAGAGCAGCAAGAGATTCGACGATCAAGGTAGGCTTGATGCAGCTGTGATAAGCAGTTTAGTTGACCTTTTGACCAGTTTGACCTTTTTTTCCTTCCTATTCTTTTCTAAAACATAGTATATGGTAATTCATTGTGTAAAATTGTAATGCTTTGATAACAATTTTGCTAATTTTTCAAATACCTTTTTATCTATAGATCAGTTTATGAGAGAGCACTGGATGTAGATCACAGGAACATTACACTATGGCTGAAATATGCAGAGATGGAGATGAGGAACCGCCAGGTTAGTAGTCATTCAGTCAGATATTTATTGTGTTATTTTGAAAATTGTATTTACAAATTTCCATTCATAGCAGTGATTGATATTACTTCTTTGTTTTAAATGATTGCAGGTGAACCATGCAAGAAATGTCTGGGACAGGGCAGTGACCATTTTACCTCGAGCAAACCAGTTTTGGTACAAGTTCACATACATGGAGGAAATGCTGAAAAATATTGCTGGTGGTCGTCAGGTGAGGTTTTGACTATATGTTTTCTTGTTCTCAATTCAGTGTTTAATTGCTGTTATTTAATTATACCATTTAGACTCATTCCTAATGCCAGAATTAATGAATTAGATTAGGAAAAGAAAAAGAGGAATTACAGATATGATATGAAAATAACTACTTACAGATCTTCGAACGCTGGATGGAGTGGCAACCAGATGAGCAAGCCTGGTTGACCTACATTAAATTTGAACTACGTTACAAAGAATTAGACAGGGCCAGGACAATCTATGAAAGATTTGTTTACGTCCACCCAGAACCTAAAAATTGGATCAAGTACGCCCACTTTGAAGAAAATCATGGCTACATTCAGAGTGCCCGACGTGTATATGAGCGGGCAATACAGTTCTATGGGGATGATCACTTTGATGAAAACCTGTTCATTGCCTTTGCCAAGTTTGAGGAAGGCCAGAAAGAGCATGACCGGGCAAGGGCCATCTACAGGTATGCCCTTGATCACATGCCCAAGGAAAAGTGTCTGACTCTCTATAATGAATACACACGTCATGAAAAGAAGTACGGTGACAAATCTTCCATTGATGACGTCATCTCCAGTAAGAGGAAGTTCCAGTATGAGGAAGCTGTGAAAGCCAATCCCCATGATTATGACACTTGGTTTGACTATGTGAGGATGTTGGAGGCGGATGGCAATGTGGATCTCATACGGGAGACGTACGAGAGGGCAATAGCTTGCATTCCTCCTATAAAGGTGTGTTTGTTGTGTTCTGCT
>BOPN01000064.1:768834-773834 GCA_017312705.2 Penaeus japonicus
TTGATTTTCAGAATCATATGTTTTTTTGTTGTTTTTTTCAGAGTTGACATAGAGACAGCACTAGTGATGGCACAGATTGAGGGTGGCACAAATCATCGTTTAATGCCTGATGCCACTAAAATTGGCATCTTTATCAGTCAGTTCACCAAAGCTGTTGCTGAAACACCATTTAAGTATGTATTAAAAGATGATTTAGTTGATGACTGACAGTATAATAGACTAAACTATAATAATCTGTTCATAATCAGATTATAATGACCATTCAGGTAACATTCAACTATACATAAATCTGTTTATTCTGTGACTATATTTTATGATGTTCACATAACATCTCATTTCAAAGAATGTATAATGCACTCTAACCAGTGCATGACTGTATTCAACAAAAAAATAACTTTTCTCTTTCTTACATAAGGAAAGATAAAGGGGGAGCTTCATTTTCCTGGTATGCAGAAGGCAGCAGTACTAACACAGTCAAAATAGATAAATCTGGAGTCGGACTCTTAAAACTGTGGCACCAACAGTTGCGTCAGTTTAATAACGTTGGAGTAGAAGTTGCTCAGGCAATAGCCAGAGAGTATTCGTCACCATGTGCTTTAGTAGAGGTCAGTACCAAAATATCTTTAGTATGTTTTTGAAGTTTGTTGTATTTATTTTGAGTATGCTTTATATACAAAGGGTTATGTAGGATTGTTAAGTCATTGGGAAGACCTTTTAAGAGATGTTTAATAATCATTCAACTTTGGTTTAGTAATGATGGTAGGTGTAGTAGTAATTAGCTATTTTATGCTTCAAAAAGATTCTTCAAAGTATTGCCTTTTACTCAATTATTTTATGTTAACAATACTGATGAGAGAATTCAAGAAGAGGGACTTTTAAAGGGCTGTTATCAGAGTGTACCAAAATTTTTGCTAATTAATTTTTTTTCTACAGGCTTATCAACATTGCAGTTCAACCAAGGAAGCATCCCTGTTACTTGCAGACATTCCAGTGAGAAGAGGTGCTGGGCCACTTGTCTCAACAAGAAAAATTGGTCCAGAGCTTTCAAAGAAGGTCCACTTGTTTTTTACCACAATACAACCTGAAGTTAGCCTGGGACAGAAAACCTAGTATTGCGAAGATTTCAGATGTATTTGTTATTTGAAGATGAAAATAATTTTCTTTTAGTACTTTATATAATTTTGTCTGTTCCTCCCAAAGCGGAAAATAAGAGGATACACAAATAAAATGTGCAATGGCATCTCTAAACCCAACATATGATTCCCTACTTTTTTATACTTACTTTTATTAACCTCAAATTCCCAATTAGAGCTTTGTATGCAGCAAATAGTCAAAGCTTGCCAACTATTCTTAAAAGTAGTGACAGGTTTGTAGTCTTTGAGTTAAAGATTTTCAGAATTGTCTTTTATAATTCTTAAATTTTCTTCTATCTCTGGCAGTTACTGTTCAGCTTCATTTAGCAGGTAACTATTTGGTTTCTTGTACATTGCTTAAACCTAGAAGTCACTAGGTTCTTACTACAAGAAGAATGGTAAATCTAGGAGTGGTAATAGAAAAGCTTCTGGTACATCTCTATTGTTCTCACTGCTATTGACCTTATGTTCAAGTCAAAAATAGAGACCACTGGATAAGGCAGTACTTATACATGTGTAAAGTTCATATGCATATAGAAAGTTATATATAATTATAAATACTTTAATGGGAAGAATAAAATAGAAAAATGAATGTAATACAAGAAAGTAATGAGTATATATTTTCTATTTTATCGATTGTATAAATTAATTATAATATATAATTTTGTGATAAATGCAGGTTTCTCATGTAGTTCTGCAAAATATCCATATCTATGTTAAATAAAATTGCCTGTTCTCAGGTATTTTTTCAATATTTTTTGCTTTCCTCTCTTGTGAATTTTAATTAGTTTTTCTCTTGTCGTGATGAATATACCAAGTCTGAATGGATCCCATGAATATTCATTATATGTCTCAAAATATTGTGCCACTCCAAAACAACACTAATAAAAGATGAAATTAGAAAGCCACTAACCAAGCTATGAGTACAATGACAAGTATAATTTTACTTTCATTATTTGTCATGTAATGAATATTAGATATTTGTAATGTAGGAATGACAGTCTGGGACATGGAACTTATATACATGTCAGTCCCTCTTCTTTCTTCTCTTCTGTACCTCCCACTTCATTTCCTGGCACCTACTTCCCCTTAGTGTCCTCATTTCGCTCTATCCTTCTTCCATTTCTCTTTATTTATCTCTCTCTTCCCTTTATGCACAAGAGGTTCCCTGTGCTGTATGTAATCTACTATTCCTGATGAAAAAAAATCTGAAAAACAGTTTTAAGAAGGGAGGGATATTTCCAAGACAAGATGTACATCAAAGGAGACTCTAATGCTCCACTTGTTTTTTATTCAATTTTACAATATGATTTATCCTTTGTTGGCGCTTGTTTTATCTGGCTATTATTAATAAACGTCAGAAATATCTTTGTTACATTTTAATGGGTCATCATTGTTATGTAACCATTCTGGCTTGTTTATCTGTTTCTTGGCTTGGCTCTAGAATCACAAAAAATCAGACGAAATTTGATAACAATATAGGTGCGGATTGCAAGTGGCCCAGGGACCTGCTGAACACATTTTGTTGGTGATCCTCTGGGAAGATAAGTAGGTTTTGGAGTTGGTGTCCTCTTAATAACAGCAACCAGTGTGCAATCCATGGCAAGAAAAAAGAGATAGTGTCACAATTTTATCGATTTTTTTTCTAAATACTCTTGGGTTTCTAAAAATATGCTGTTATTGTTGGATATGTAAGCAATAAGCAAAGCTGAATCAACAGTGAAAAATGGAAGAATAGAAAGTGGTTTTATTATTTTATAAAGTGTTGTTTGATTGTTTGATAAATTCCACATGCATATATACATTGCAGTTCTGGCGCGCATGTTCGTTAGTATGTGATACTGTTGTTCGTGAATGAGGTGGCTCAGAGTCAGTTATTACGAGAGAACGATGGACTTTTTGAAAATTGATATAATGGCAAATTGATCACTCATGTTAAATACCATAAAACTGGGTCAATTTAATTCCATGGTTTCCTTTTCAAAATGAACAAGGATAATCTGATTTCACCAACTTTAAGCTGTTCTAAATATACCATGAATAATGTTTTGAGATGTTTAACAGAATTTATATTTGAAATATACAATTGAAGTGAATGCATAATTTTTTTAAATTATGCCGTAAGGATGAATAGAAGTGAATTTTCAATTTGAGAGCCGAAAGACCCAAATCACTTAAGTGAACAGAGGTGTATGAGCCAGCTCCCGTGAGAGACTGGAATTCCCTACTAGTATGTGAATGTGTGTGCATGGTGGTTAGCAGGGATGCTGGATAGAGGGAGCAGAGCAGGGCCTTTCATTGGGGGGGGGGGGGGGACTTCAGGAAAATTTCAACAATTTTAACTTGTTCTTGACCAAGTTCTAAACTGTATTTGTTGAGAGTGGCAACATTATTTTTTTACTTATTATATTATGTTCAAACTAAGTTTATAGTACACATCAAAATAATACAATTCTTGCTTCTGCTGTTACATTTCAAAACAGGTAAAATGGCTGCATTTTCAGACCTCCCATTATCTGTCATTTGGTTTAGACGAACAAGAAACACCTCTGCGCCAGAGGTCATTAGGAAGTTTTGATATGATGCTCCTGTATGTTCGAAAAGGTTTCAAGGTGTCTTCAACCTCGAAGAGATTGTATTTTGTGAAATTTGCAATGCTTGAACATCAAGTTTCAAGATGACGAAAGCTGATCGAAACAAAAAACTAGCTGCGAAGTAAGTGGAGAAAACAGCAGAAAAGCCAGCTCAGGCGAAAATAACATCCTTTTTTTTCTCACCAAACTACCAGCAAAAGCGAGCTTCGTGAAACCGATAAAGCAGCTTCATTACTGAAGCCTGGGTCAAAAGAGAAAAAAAGAAAAAAGAAAGAAAGAGAAAAAATGTGTATATATATTTTTCTTTTTTTTTTGAATGATGGTAAATAGTGAAAAAATTGGAAAATACTTCCTTGCAGAGTGGTTTGTTGCATATAATTGGCTTGCGTACAAACTCAGAAAGGGAACTTTAATTTCAAATATGGAGAGGGTTTTGACGACTGGAAGAAAGGGCAAAAGAAAATGAAGGAGCACAAAGAAAGTCCCACTCACACAGCTGCCGTCTGTGCAATGGAAAGAGCCAAGAAGTCATTAACCTCTGAAACTTGAAAAACTGAGTCTAAGGATGCAAGGCTTGGTTTCCCATTCACACACTTCAAAGATATTTTTGCGTCAGAGCGTTGTAATTAGAGGTAATGCTGATGAAGATTCCACCATATATCAATTCAATTTAGATAAAGCAGTGACTGACATGGGTATGCACTTCTTACTTAACGAGAAGTATTATGTTATTGCACATGATGTCTTTGAAGAGCAAAAACATGCTAGTCCTTGAGGCAAGAAGAGATTCGCTTCACAGGATTCGGCAATGAGAATTCTTATGCTCGCTGACGAGTCGCCCGACCTTACAAAAAAAGGAGTATCTTCCTTTCTTTATTAGAACATGTGGTGAAGATTAACGAAGTTTCCGAGGATTTTATTAGCATCTTCGAATGCTGCAATGGCCTAACGTCAGATGCTCTCCTATCGTATGTAGAAGATATACTCCTGAGATGCCACTCTGATGGGTCACAGATGGTAGGCATGGGTTTTGATGGAGCTTCCACTATGCAGTCTTGCAAGTATGATTAAGGATAAAGTTGCGACAAATGCTATTTTCATACATTGTTTTGCGGACTAAGAACTTGTTAAAGATGCCATAAACTAGCGTTGCTCTCATCACTAGAATTTTGCAAATCACTTTGCGGTGTAGTGGGTGCACCCTAAAAGAATCCTACTATTTGAAGACATCCAGAAAGATATTATGAATGTGCAGGCGACCAAGGAATGACAA
>BOPN01000064.1:778834-781334 GCA_017312705.2 Penaeus japonicus
CTCTCTCTCTCTCTCTCTCTCTCTCTCTCTCTCTCTCTCTCTCTCTCTCTCTCTCTCTCCCTACACACACACACACAAACACACACACACACACACACACAAACACACGTGTATGTGTATATGTGTATATATATGTATATATATATATATATATATATATATATATATATATATATATATATATATATATATATATATATATATATATATATATATATATATATATATATATATATATATATATATATAAATATATACACACACACACACACATATATATATACACACATATATTTATTTACACACAACATATGCGCGCGTGCGCAGATAATGATTAGTGCATTATACGCGTACATCTGCGATGGGAACACGTAACTATTTGTTACGGTTATGAATATAATATAGAGTACTGAACCGACATAACATCTCGTTCACATTACCTGTCCATCTAAACCTACCTCGTGCTTAATACACGTGAATGCATATCGCTTACTTAGTTATCACTTATAATATTATATAGAAGTACTATACATATAATACTGTCTATTTACGCTACACCGCAAAGGAGCACAAAAGTAGTTTACAATATTTTAGAGATCAAGGGTTCACGAACTGTCCCTGACTAAAAGATTTTCAGAAGAAGGAGAAATACAAAGACAGAGACAAAAATTTCATCTCCATTTTCTGTCACGTGCCAGCCCCAATTATCAAATTCCAGCATGTAGTTTCACGTACCCGGATGTAAACACGCCGTTCTTGAATTCCAGGAACCGGTACACTCGCTCACGTAGTCTTGGCGCGGAGTCAACGTGACAGGTCAGTTTTCTCGCAGCTGCAATTCAAGACGTGAGGAGCTTGGGACTTTTGTTGTCACTGCTTTGATGGGGAGAGTCATTGCTAGGGCGAGGGACAACCATTTGGGTGAGCTTTGATTCTTATGTAAATGGCGGAAAAGGTAATTACTCGTGAGTAATGTTATATTTCTACGAACAGTGTTGTGGACTTGCTGTGGACTTTGTATATAATTTTGATACAGTGCTTGAAAAGCAGGGGCATATATTGTAAATATTATCCACCGACAGACCAGTCATTTTTTCATACTTTCTAAAATATGGACATATTTTGCATAAAGATTGAGGACTTTCATTAGACAGATGTCTTTTTTATTCTATTTTCCGCGCTGCATTCAGTTATCATAGATGGTTATTGAAACATAAATCTGCCATTTCTATATATACACGAATATTCTCCCCACAGCTATATGCAGAAAGTAACTGCCAGATATTATTAATTACAGAACCTCACAGTGCATGTTCCTGAACCTAACCAGAAGAGAGTGTTTTAACATAATAAACAATAGTACAAAAACATATATGATAATATTCCTTAGTGTCAGACTCAGACGCGGGTGAAAGGGATGTAAGAGGAACGTTTACACCAGGCAGCTAGTGGAATGTATGCATGGAAGAACTGAAAAAGTCAACAGATCAAGTGAAGGAGCAACGTCGTTCACTAAAAAGGTAAGAGGCTCTACTACCTATGTCTTTGGTAGCCTTCTTATATATCATGATGTGAATGTTTAGCAATTTATCCAGAAGATTATTGAAAAATAAAAGATCATTCTAGAACATTCCAGTAGATCCGCCAAAGCTAAACACGACAAAGAGTAATAAATCTAGATTCCGTATATGAATATATTTTCTAATAAATACATTTCAAATAGAATAGCAAATAAATGAGTAAATAGATGGCAAAAAATCTATATACATCTTCCAATCAACAATGTAATTGTTCCGGTGTAAACGACGAATATTAGCATCAATCATTCTATTCAAGAATAGAACCGTAGATCGAAATACTTTCATATGCTTCGATCTTTTATAATAACCGAATCTCAGTTATTATATTCTCGAATCAATTGATAGTGAAATAATTCATCAGGCTACCTAGCGATAAAATTCTACTTGCTTGATTTCATAGTCTGAACAAATCACCGCAATTATTGATCCACATATTCTTTAGTGTATCCCTGACCTTGACCAAAGTCTTACAGGTCTGACGAACCCACAGGACGCAGTCTTTTTTTATTTTTGATCTCCTCCCCTTTTGGGAGCTCTAACAGGTTCCCCGCGCCTGTTAGTGAACGAACGGACTTACGGATCTTCGAAGTTTTGTAAAATAGAAAATATCTGAAAATGCAAAGAGTTAAATTGCTCAGCGAATTCCTTTGCCGCGTTGTTAGATCAATGACATTCCTTTCGCGTTCTATCGGAAGACACAGCTGTCAATCACGTAAAATATGCTACTGTTCGACTGATTTACTCACACGAAAAAGATACGGTGTAGATTCTGTTCCATGAGGTAGGCAGATTTTAAAACTAATCGTAAAGAATAAACTTGAAAAAAGCAAGCGTGCATAATTGTTAGCATAAGATCACAGACAGCTGCAAATGAATCGTGCCAAGAAGAGATTCACCAATGAACGATGACAAATAAAACG
>BOPN01000064.1:791334-793834 GCA_017312705.2 Penaeus japonicus
TTTATCTCTTTGGATCATTTATCAAACTATAGAAATTTCTAGGCTTGTGGGTTGGGGATCATAAAGTCATTGTTTAAAGTAGTTGTAGCTTAAAGAGGGCACATATTGCATATCTTTATTGTAAAAGAGGAAGTGAAGATTATAAATTTAATATTATAGTATTAGTTAATTTCACCACCAATTGAATATATATATATCTATATGTGTATACTTGTAACTTTTCTCCTCTTGCTTTTATGATTTTTATTCATATTATTATCTATTATTTTTTCAGTCGAAATGCATGATGTATTTGAGTCGTCTACTTTCATCTTCTTAGTTTTTGAATTATGTGAGCATGGAGAACTTTTTGATCACCTTACAACTGTGGTCACCCTCTCAGAGAAGAAAACAAAGTGAGTGATGGGGTTTTGTTTGGCTTAGTCAAGTGAGGGAAAGTGATATAATGGAAAATTTGCTCAAGGTATTGAAGACTTGGCTTACTAACTTCAATTTATGGTTATTCAAAGTATTTTTTCCAAGTGATGTTTTATTTGTTTACAAGAAAATTGAGCTTAATGATATGATTATGAAAATAATATATATGTTGTTATTGATCATATAGTCATATAATGAAATATGTTGCACAGATTATTTCCATGAAAAATATTTTATAGATAATGATTTTATGGGTTGTTATTGTGTAATTGATGGTTGTACAAATGACTAGTTATGATTAGAGCTAATATGTTGCTATTGATTGCATGTAACTGGCTAGATGATGATCATATAGATAATGATTGGGTAGATGATTATTGATAGACTGCTTATTGTATTGTTTATGACCTTGACTTGACTCTTCCTTCAGGGTGATCATGAGACAGCTGCTTGAGGCTCTTGCGCATGTCCACGGCAAGGGCATTGTACATCGTGACTTGAAGCCAGAAAATATTCTCCTAGATGATAACTACAATATTAAACTTACAGACTTTGGCTTTGCAAAGGTGTTAGCCCCCAGCGAAACCCTCACAGGTAAGTTGCAACATTTTACTAATGGATATTTTAGGTATTCCTGTCACACTTCTCTACAGGTGTCACCTGTTTTCATTTTTGGTTTTCTTAATTTCTTTTCCCTCTATCTTTAAACATTCATTAAAGTGAGGAATAGGTACTGAAGAATTATTTGTACAGATATTGGCATTTTGAAAATCATATCCATATCTTGGGGTTACCAAAAATTTTATGCAATTATAAAATCAATCTTTCTATTGATCATAACTATATTTTTTTATCATTACGCTTGTTGAACATGATTTTATTATGTTTTTAGATGTGTATCTAAATGCTGCTATAAATATGTGTGATTTAATGTGTGATATACTTTTTTTCTTTCACTTGAACTGAAATATAAAAGATGTTTTATATTATATTGATCTTAAAACCCATGTCTTTGTCTTTATTATATTTTTATGCATTGATGGTTCAACAAGCACTTTGTCATCAAGGAGTCTATGAAAAGATCTAATCAACCATACCTGTTTACCCCTTTCCGTGAAGTTTTATCAATGGGTTAAATGTTATATAGGATGAACCTCTTCCTCAAAAAGATTTGTTTATTGATTTTCATTTTACAATACTCTACATCAAATATAACATACACATTAGTATCCATGTGTGGTACTTTATTGGAAATTCTGTAACTTTAATCCTTGTATTCACAAAATAGGTAGTTTCTTAGACAAGTTTTTGGAAAGTTAACAATATTTCTCAATTTCTTAACCCTTCTGTTAAGGGCATTCTTTCTACTGCATTTTTTTGTTCAAAATACAAGCTAGTTACTCATCCATTTGTGTGACTAAAGCATTAGTATCACTTTGCTAAGTATATCATATATAGACATATTATACCATAAGTCTAGAAAATAATAGAAACTAGAACATCTTAAGATGCCCAGCCCAGGCTGATCATCTTAAGATGTGGCCTGTCTTGAGAGGATTTAAACAGGTCTATAGGTATTTTGACATTTAATGTTATGTGATGGGAAGGTACATAGCCAACAGAAGTAAGTAAGATATATTACTCATTCAAGTTTTGACCTGTGCCTTCAATTTATGAACATGTATTTTAATCCCTAAAGGATGAAACTGCAGTTTTTGCACTCAAGTGTAGTACAGAGGATAAAAATGGCAAAAGTCTTCCAAAAGAAAATATCCAAATTATCCATACTAGAAATATAAAAAATTAGAAAGCCATGTATATAATATAGATCTGAACTCAGCTGTCCTTTAGGGGTTAAGTTATTGATATTTGTAGTTAATTTCTCAAGGTAAAGTTTATGAAATCCTGTTGTATTCTTGGCATGGGCATATTTTATTATTATTATTATTATATTTTTTTACAGCTATGATATTTTGTAAAAGAACTTTTTTATTACTTTTATTTAGGTGTCAAACTAATCTTGTAGGACCCTGATTAGTTGTAAAGGACTTTTATATTCTTATTAGTTGGTAGCTATTTTATT
>BOPN01000064.1:801334-836334 GCA_017312705.2 Penaeus japonicus
TTATTGCATATGAATATGCATACACATGCAACACTTCACATACATACTTGTATAGGGATATTTTCACATGTTTGCACACTCATTCTTACATGCCCACACACAAGCTGGCATTGTCCACTGCTCGCAAGCTTGTTTCATAACCTAAAACAAATCCCTATTTAATTACAAACCAACCTGCATTTGTGTTGAGAACAACAGTCAGAATTAGAGGCAGATCTTTCTTGCTTGCCTTTAAATAAAGTATTTTTTTTGTGTAAGATTAACATGGAGTATTTATGATATCTGAGAAATATCTTCAAGAATGAGTTCATCACTTTTACAAATAATTAAAGTGTTACAGATGCATTATTAGGCAGTTAAGAATGTAATTCATTCTTGCTGATCTGTCACATATACTGTTTAATACCCTACCCTATTATAAAGGGAAGAGTGGGATTTGCATGTATGTATAAAATTTAATTTCAAAGACAGATGTAATTTCAGACATTTTTAATTTAATATAAACTCTAGTTATAATTATAGTTTAGGAGCCATTTAACATTACATAGAGTAGACATATGTATATATTCTCAAATTATACTTATTGTACTAGTATGATACATTTCAGTGAAGTGGATGTTCTAAAGATCTTTCTGTTATTATTGATAGATCTGATATCATGATAATAGATTTGAGATAATCTTGTGATTATAAAATCCTCAAGGTTGGTGCTTTTTCAGTGCTTGGGATAAATTGGATTGCTTCTTAAGCTATATACAATTTTTAATTGACCTGGCTTTTATCATATTGCTTATAAATATTATATTAATTTCAGCTGTATATTTCAAACGCAGTAATTGTGCCATGTTCTTTAACATTTGCAATGTTTATTAAGAATATTAGTAAAATAGGATCAAAATTTGTTGCATCAAAGGTAAAGATTGATTAGATTCTGCTGCATATGCCAACAATCCTTGAAATGTTTAGAAGCAGTTTTTCATTTTTATTCCTAAAAGCATAAGTGTGACTAAATGGTTTAGTCTGTGTGTGTGAATAAGAGGTTAAGTAATCAAGTAGATTAATGTCATAGAGAGAAGTTGAGGGAGTGAATAAGTAAGTATGTCAGAGAAAGAGAAAGTTAGAGAAAGAGTGAGACTGAATATGAGTAATAAGAGTAATGATGTACATAATCTTAATGCCTTCTCTCTATCAGGACAATTGATATTAATTCAATTTTTGTGTTGCAGATGGGCATGTGGTGTAATAATGTACACTCTGTAAGTAGAATATACTTTTATTAAGTTTGTTATTTACTGCAGTTCAGTTAATGCGTCAGTTACAAAGGCCTGTGTGCAGTGGGTTAAGTTATCTTGAGTCAGTCTGTTTTCTGCAACCAAATTCCTTTTATAAGGTGATAATAATGTGATTCCTGCTTAGGTGAAATAAGCAGCCTAGAGGTCAATTTTGAGTTTCACTTTCCATGCATCAGCTAACCATTCAGGTTTTTACAACAAGTTTTCAGACTTGAATTTGAATAGGTGATGGCATAGATTCCTTCTTATAAATACTTAGGAAAAGTGGCAAGTAATTGTAGCATCACCAAACCCCTGTTGGTAATGAGGCAAAGGCACTGAGGTGGGTGTTTGTTTGTTTGTTTTCCAGTCTGATATCTGCTTTGCAGCTTTGATTTGAGACATATGTAGGCAATCATCACCTAATTTCAACTGCCATTTTGTTCATTTCTTGTGAGTGTCACTGACCTCACTTCAACAGGGAGTGCCACAGCTACAGTTTAAATCTATAGGTGCTCAATATTCTCTGTTCTCTGTTCAAATATTGTGATAATCTGAAAAAAATATATAGTAGTTGTTATTGATTTTAGTAGGGGGAAAAAAATGTTACATTAGGTTTTATGTTTTTAGAATTTGTTCAGAGAAATATGATGAAAGAAATTTCACAATTAGTTTGATCATACTTCATCTTAATAATTGAAGATCTTAGCAGAAGCATTAGCATAAAGAACATGAAGAGGTATTGTGGCATCATGACTTCCTCTACATTTCAGCTTAGTTGGTTGTCCACCATTCTGGCACCGGAAACAGATGGTGATGATTCGTAATATAATGGAAGGGAAATATTCCTTCCAGTCTCCTGAGTGGGATGATATCACAGGTATTATGAATGCTTATTTTCTCTCTATTGCATTTTTTTCTCTCTCTCTCTGCCTATATGTCTGTTTCTCTGCCAATGTCTATATATCTGTCTGTTTTTTTGTTTGTTTATCTTTTTGTCTCAATGTGTATGTGTGTGTGATAAGATGAGTCAGCACTCATAGCTGGCAGAGGCCGGGCCGCCTTGTGCATATAGCCCGGGCGAAGCGACGTCTTCGCAAATCTGTCTGAACTGAACTGAATAGATAGAATAATTATACAATAAAGGCAATAGCTTATTTAAACAGTATTCCAGTGTTCATAACATTTAAAGTTTGAAGCCACTGGGAAGTAAAAAGAAACAACAATAAGAGAGGATGATAAATTCTTATTTAATTTTAACATACATCCAGAAGTAATTAATTTACACAAGGTAAACTAATGAGCCATATAATTAAGTATAGGAAAATTGTCAATTAAATCATCTCCTAGGCTACATGTACAATATATTTTTTTGAAACTTCATATAATTTCTTGGTGTGTGTGTCTGTGTGTGTCTGTGTGTGTGTGTGTGTGTGTGTGTGTGTGTGTGTGTGTGTGTGTGTGTGTGTGTGTGTGTGTGTGTGTGTGTGTGTGTCTCTCTCTCTCTCTCTCTCTCTCTCTCTCTCTCTCTCTCTCTCTCTCTCTCTCTCTCTCTCTCTCTCTCTCTCTCTCTCTCTCTCTCTCTCTCTCTCTTTCATATCTTATGTGGATATTGATGTCACCTTTAGGATGTTGCATATTTTTTTTATAAATGATATCATTTTCTTATTTTTTGTAATCTTTAAATCTTATTATTTTCATGTACAAATAATTATATATGTAAATATATATACGTATATATATTGAAAGAAACACACACACACAAAACATACAATTCAGAGTATCATGTTTTCTAATACCTTGCTCAACAGATTTTTATGATTTGATATAATATGATAACCTGTACAATAGATCGTTAGTCTTACACTAGGCATTTATCCATCAGTTTTCTATGCTTCTTGCAATTCCTCAAATTCATAACTCATATTCTCATTTCAGATGCTCCTAAGGATCTCATATCAAAACTCCTGGTGGTGGACCCGTCGAAACGCATCAACGTCCAAGAGGCTCTAGCCCATGACTTTTTCCAAATTATGGTATGTGCACTTGTGAGGCCCAGGCTGTGGCTTTTTTCAGACAGGTTGTCCTTTTCCCATTTTACAAGGGATTCCCGTGCATTGTGATGAAGTGGGCTTCTTCCTTTCATATTCTCTCTCTCTCTCTCTCTCTCTCTCTCTCTCTCTCTCTCTCTCTCTCTCTCTCTCTCTCTCTCTCTCTCTCTCTCTCTCTCTCTCTCTCTCTCTCTCTCTCTCTCTCTCTCTCTCTCTCTCTCTCTCTCTCTCTCTCTCTCTCTCTCTCTCTCTCTCTTTCTCTCTTTCTCTCTTTCACTCTCTCTTTCTCTCTTTCACTCTCTCTTTCTCTCTTTCTCTCTTTCTCTCTTTCACTCTCTCTTTCTCTCTCTCTCTCTCTCTCTCTCTCTCTCTCTCTCTCTCTCTCTCTCTCTCTCTCTCTCTCTCTCTCTCTCTCTCTCTCTCTCTCTCTCTCTCTCTCTCTCTCTCTCTCTCTCTCTCTCTCTCTCTCTCTCTCTCTCTCTCTCTCTCTCTCTCTCTCTCTCTCTCTCTCTCTCTCTCTCTCTCTCTCTCTCTTTCTCTGCTAGTGAACCTCAAAGCCAGATTTATCCTGTGCTTGAATTTGTATTTCACAATCAGCCCATGCTGCATTGCCAATGGCTTATCTTGTAGGAGCAGCCTTCAAAAAGAATTGCTGTATTGGGAATTATATGTCTTACTGTATGTACTGATTTGGATTTTTCTCTCTTGCCCCTTGATTCTTGCATGTCATTTTTGTTTGATATTTTCAGCAAGTGGATGGTTATGCTAAATTGATATGAAATTTTACTTGAAAGATTGATAAGGAACCTGCTACAAGATATGTCAGCAACTATTTTTTTATTTTTTTTAAACAAAGTGTATTTTTTTACTTGATTGTGGAAGTCATAAATACTTTCCTTTTTTCTAAAAGAACAATTAGCTATTATTAATGTCAAGTGCTCGTAAGACCTCATAAAATAATATATTTTTATAATTACTATGCTTAATCTAAAGGCATTTTCAATGAAGAACAGTGTGTATTTTGTCATTTTAGATTGTGATTTCCTTTTTAACTAATATACAGTATAAATGATTATACAGTCAGTGTGCAACAAATGCACACCCTCACACTTAACCCACACCCAAACCCACTTCTGGAGCTACACCCACATACCCAAACTCACATATATACCTGCACACACACATCTACACTCACACACATACCTGCACACACTCACCTACACCCATAGGGTACACTCTTGATGCTTTTGTGCTTAATGATAAATCTGGTAATGGAAATGGCTTTGGAGGTGAGCACTTGCATCATTTTCAAGTAGGAGATTTCAGTAAGAAAAGTTTCAGTATGAGAGAATAAAAATTATATTCAAAATATGTAGGATATGATGATCAGTTTGAATAAGACTTTGTTCATTTATGCATTTAGTATTATTATTACTGAATGACTACTTTTTATCATGTTATGTAAAGTTGTTAGCATTTGATTTAGTGAAATTTCATTATCTAGTTATTTCATAATTGATAAGGCATGTTTGTATACTTTATTTTCTGAATTTTAGAAAAAAAAATCTTTACAAGTGACAGATGCATAATAGAAGTTAAGTTTCATACCCCAAAATACTTTTTTCACATGTTGAGTTTCACACTTTAGACTTTTTAGAAAGTTTTTGGTTTTGATTTTTTTCCCATTCTGATAACCCAGTGTGTATGATAACCCATTCCTGATGTAAGAAGCTATGGTCATTGCTGATGTAAGGAGCTATGGGGAAAAAATGAAAGAAACAAAGAAAAAACAGCCTGAGAGAATATAGGCATCAAAGTTTTTCCAGTCAGCTATTACATATGAAGCCCAAAACCAGTTGCTTTTTTTTGCTGTGTTTCTCCCTAACCTTTGTTACGTGGGTTGTTTGAATATCTATGCCTTTATAATGCTTTGTTTATGTGCATGATCCTTTTTTTGTAGCGTCTCATTTTACTTGCGTCTTCTAGCCTAGCCGGAGTCAAATTATTGGGGTCACTCAGGTGGAAAAGGTGAGTCTATAGAAACCTTGTTTTTATTTCCTTTTATAATGTTTATTGAATTGGTTTTGATTTATATATATATATGTTTCTCTTCATTTATTTTATTTAAGAATATATTTATTCCTATTATTATTATTATTATTACATGCATGCTTTAAATTTCTCTCTCTTTCTCTCATTTTTTTTTCATTTACTAAGGGTATACTGCATTTTGCTTTCAGTTTGTCCTTGTCAAACAAAATATTATTTCATATAATTTACCTTCCCACTTCATTATTTTCAGTATTGGTGTTGGTAGTATTCCTGTTTATGATTTTGATATAGAAATAGCTTCTTGGTGTAAATAAGATAAGTTTGTCATTTCAAGTATTAAGATTTTAAAAATATTAATGATACTGATGATTCCTCCAGCAATACAAAGGCCGTCCGTTCAATGCCAAGAAGATGTTCCAGTTTGGCATCATGTGTGTGCGTGCAGTGATCCGAATCCAAAGACTTCGCTTTACACCCGAGCCTGTGTCTCTTGCTGTCACCCGGGTTGATCCGTATAAGGTTAAGGCTCTACGCAAGGTACATTTTTTAAGAGTTAATGTTTTGTATGTAATAAATTCTTTTTCTTTTCTTTTTTTGGTTGTATACCTTAGAACTGCTGAAATTTATATATATATATATATATATATATATATATATATATATATATATATATATATATATATATATATATATATATATATATATATATATATATTGGTAATTGATAAAAAATTCTCATTATATATTGATATTACTAAATGGACTCTGGTATGCCCATGCACAGGTTATCGATAACTGCGCCTTCCGTGTATATGGCCACTGGGTGAAGAAAGGAGAGGGACAAGACCGTGCTGCACTTTTCCAGAACTACCCCAAACTCGACTTCCCTCGCGGTCCTATGGATGTGCCCCTCATCGTTGGCCAGTCCTAAACAGAATGCATGTTATATTAAACATTGTCACTTTTGTAGTAAATATGTCATCTTGTACTTCAGTTAGAAAACCACTATTGATAGTAGATGAGAAATTCAACTACAAACTATTGGTTTGTTTTCAGCTCTTGGGAAATTACTTTTATTCTTCTTGTTTTCTTAATGACTCTACAGATGTGGTTCTTTGCTAATTATCTGTAGTGTGTCAAAGGTTTTATTATTCTTCAAGTTCACCTCCTTTCAAGCATATATTTAAGAAGCAGATGATTTTTTCCCCTTTTTTTTCTAAGTTTTAGTTTTAGTTTTCTGCCTCAGAAGGAAAACAGTACCATGAGCATTAATATCTCTTATATGAACTTAGTAATGTATTTTATTGGATGGTTATATTTTGATATATATGTATAAATATGTGTGTGTGTAATATGTATATGTATATATAAATGTATATATGTGTATATATATGTATATATATATATATATATATATATATATATACATATATATATATATATATATATATATATATATATATATATATATATATATATATATATATATATATATATATATATATATATATATATATATATATATATATATATATATATATATATATATATATATATATATATATATATATATATATATATATATATATATATATATATATATATATATATATATATATATATATATATATATATATATATATATATATATATATATATATATATGTATATATATATATATATATATATATATATATATATATATATATATATATATATATATATATATATACGTATATATATATATATATATATATATATATATATATATATATATATATATATATATATATATATATATATATATATATATATATATATATATATACACACACACACACATATATATAAATATATATACCTCCATACACACATGCACACAAGCGCACACATACACATACATACACACACACGCACGGACATGTATGCATGTAAAAACAGACACACACACACACACACACACACACACACACACACACACACACACACACACACACACACACACACACACACACACACACACACACACACACACACACACACACACACACACACACACACACACACACACACATATATTATACTCATATTTTACATGCATGCACACATTGCATGTGCATTGTACATGAAAACAGACAAATGATTCTCATATGATTAGAATGTTTGAAATATGACAGGTACAGAAAGGAAGATGTATTGTAGGATTTATTCTTGACAGCAATAATAATCTATTGTAATTTGTTTTTAAGTCATAATTAATTTTTGTTTTATGGAAATTCTTTGTGTTGTAAATAAATAGATTACACAAGTTAAGGCACAAGGATGTCTATGCAAAATTTATTTTGATAAATTTTATTACAGCAATACATGATTTGGTCCATTGTATTGTATTTTTTATGTACATAATGTATTATGTATGGCATTGCCTTTGCCTTTTCTTGGAAAATGGCAAGATTTGTGATGGTATTTGGACTTTCATGTTGTTGTTTTAAGACGTGGCTTGAAATACTCCTGATTCTGCTCTTTGATGTGTTTTTTGACTGTAAGGTATTGTTACTGATTGTCATTATTATTGATATTTGTTTAAGTTCATGATTATGAATCGTTCATATTTTTAAACGAGATATTCCACAACGAAATTTGATTTTTTTTTTTCTAGAAGTAATTCTTTATTGATCAAGTTGCAGTAGCAGTATGTGATGAGTCTGTCTTTACATTTCTTAGATTGTATTTTCTTCACAACTTATTGTTTTATCCAGTAATCTACCTAATTCATGAATATAAAAGTTCATTTAAGGCTTCTGTTCCAAAAAACTAGAAAATTGTAAGATATTGATATGTTTTTGTAATGTTGTATGAGTTTGATGCTCTTTACCTAGATTCTTTTTCCAGATTTATTTATTATTTGGTATTATCATTAATTTTTGATTTGATATAAACAGAAAGGCATTTTTTTTTTCTGATGCTTGTACTCACAAACTTTATTTTTCTTCTATTACATTATGATTTCTTGTTTTATGTTATTGATTTTTTTTTAATGGCACAAAGGAATCCAGTCATATTTGAATTTATGTTGTCACATTCCTTGCCTCACATTTAAGATTTAAGGAAAGTTAAAGCTTCATCCTCTCGTTACCTTCCTTACCTTCCCACCCATTTACCCCCAATGCTCCCTTTTTTCGTCATAACATAAATGATAAGCTTTATTTATTTGTAATCTAAATAAGTGTTTTACATTTAAAGAACATGTCTAGAAGCCATGATTTTTAGTATTATTATATTTTTAGGATTATGGTCATAGTGTTGATTTCTTTAGATAAGCATTATCCAAAGCATCTTCCAAGAACCAAGTCTTTGAGCAGTTTCACTATCACAAATTTTCTTGTATGCATTGAGTATCGAAGGAGGTGTGTGCATAATTGCGTCTTTCTCTTCAGTGAGGGTTAGTACTAAAAGTATATATGCAATTATTAACAACAATTACCTTCATATTGTTTGGATACTAAATAATTTACCTTTTTTAAGATTTGCATAATATGATTTCAAAGAACGTATTTTAGGGCAAAAGTTAAAACCTCTAAGATGGAATTATTTGGAAAGTTTTTATTATTACAATCTTCATCATAAGTAATATTATTTGAAAGTAGAATGTACATGATAACTATTAAGAAGACTAAGAGCTCTGCAGTGATATACCTTGGGCAGTTCTCTGTAATTGCTTTCATGATTTGATATTTTTACATGAAAAATTTATTGCTTTCAGTAATCAGTAACAGTAGTAAGAAAGATAAAAAATAGGTAAATATGTGGTTCTTATAAATGTTTCACACTTCATAGTATGCACAAACTTTTCAGGGAATGCATGCTTTAAGTAAAGACAGGCAGTAGTGATGCAAAAAATACAGGATATATTTACCAAAGGGCAGAAGTGCAGATGTTTTCATTATCAAAGATGCTGGAGATTGAACAGTTGAAATCACTGAATGGTCTCCCCCATTTTGTTGAATATGTATATAGAATCTCATATAAAATTGTTCTTCATTAGATGTTCCAGTGGGTCAAGAAATGAAGCCTTCTGCTTATTGTGACTTTTTTATTTGTTTTATTTTTTAATTTTTTATTATTATTATCTCTGGTATTAGGACAGTTATGGTCATTATCATCATCATCCTTGTTGTTATAATTATTATCATTATTACTCCTATCAATTATATTACTATTTGTATTATTGCTAATACAATTGTCATTAATTATCTTTACTAATTTTGGAAACAGTATTTTGCTCATAGGTTTATTATTTTCAACACTATTATCACATTGCTATGTATTTTTTATTTTTTATTTTAATCATGCCAATTATAATTTTTACTTGTAAAGTTACCATACCACTGCTGTAAGAACTGTGGTTATTGCAATGACTATGAATGTATCAGTATTTTCTGAGTCAATGATATTCTAGTCCTTTATTAAAGATCATCTTCAGATGATTGTTTGTGATTTTAATAAACATACTCCATACGTCTGTGTTTTCTTAACAGTTGGAAGTCTATATTTTGTAGGATATACTGTATATGTTAGTGTTTATGATGCTTATTTTGAAAAGGAGATTTTTAATTTATGGTCTGGTCATATACTCTTGTATTTAATTTCATGATTTTATGCCCTCTATCTCCCTCCTATTCTCTCCTTTCCTATTCTTTCTCCTCCTCTTCTCTCCTTTCCTGTTCTTTCTCCTCTTCTCTCCTCTTCTCTCTCCTCTCCTTTCTTCTCCTTTCCTCTCCTTTCTCTTCTCTCCTCCCTCATTCCTCCCTTCATTCCTCTCTTCTTTTCTTTCCTTTCTTGTCCTCTGTCTTGTATTCTCTCCTGTTCTTTCTGTCCTCTCATCGACCCTCTTCTCACTTCTCTCCCTTCCCCTCTGTAACCCACTGCTAGCAGTTGTAAACCACTTGATGCCCTGGTTGTAATCCTCTAGCTGCCTGAGGTTGCGATCTGGTGAATAAGACAGACAGATGTTCACGTTCCATGGTCTTTATGAGTGGAATCTGTTAATACACTTGGCTCCAGCAGAAGGCCGGAGGACAGAGCTATTCATTCTGCCCATTCTCTTGTCTGTCTGATCTGCCTTGATCTGCTTCTGTGTCCTTCTTAAGTACAAATCTGGAGTCGCTATCTACGCCTCAGAGCTTCTGCTAGCAAGCACAGCTGCCAGCGACAGCTGCAATTTCAAGGCGAAAAAGGACAAAGGAAACAGGACACATCAGGTGAAAACAAATTGCCAGTGATATAGTATTGAAGTAAGTGGAAAACATAATCAATGTCTTAGGTAACATAATACGCAATATCAGTGCCTTACACTCTCTTCTCTCCTTTCTATGACCTCACTCTCCTATAGTCTCCTCCTGTCTCAATTCTCCTGTCCTCTTTTCTCCTCTTCTCTCCTCTCTCATCTCATTGCCTATCTTCACCTTTTCCCTAAAATGATGATGGACTGATTGCAGTAATATAAATGGGGACTGATATGATATTACTCAATTCCATTCCCGACTTGACTAGGGTAGTCAAAGTGGTCCACTTATTGTGGGCTTGCTATAAAGTATAGTGATTCTATGAATATTTATTATACATCAAGAAACCCAATCATAATTTAGGACAATGGAATGGCACCTGAGGTGGCCAATCATATTCCAGGGGTGATAGGTGCTACCCCTAGGCTACTCCCTGTATACACTTTAGTAACTACTAATACTAATAATGATATTTAATACAGCAACAACGATAATGTTAATAGAATATTAATTGTAATGATGACAGTAACTATAGTGATTGTAGCAAAAACTCCAGTCACAATGATGATATTTGCATCAACAATGCTAAATACTTGGATGCTGATATTGAGTTATTCAGTCATCAGTAAAAGGATTTTTCAATACTGTTTGGCAGATTGTAGATTTATTATGATAGAAGGAACATATGCAGCAGTAGCAGTAGTACGAGTAGTAAAGGTAGTAATAATAGGAGTCATAGTTAAGGGTTGGAGAGTGAAGACAACTTTCTCTTGTCTGGACGTTCACGATTATATAGTAGTGTTACTACCATCTCCAGAGCTAATGGTGCAGGAACCTCAGTGATGGAAATTGAATGGGTAAGAGAGCTCACCAAAACATGCACCCACTTGATGTGGACATACAGTCAAGGAATGTGATACCCTGGTATTTCCCAACATCCTCAGGCTTCTCAAAGCTCAACAGGCTTTTCTTTACTAATGCATACATAGCAGTGGACCTTGAGCAATCTGTGGATATTTTCTCAGAAGTGCAGCACAGAAATCCTGCTGGGAAATAATTTTGAAGTGTAACTCATTCCCAATAAGACATGTTAATCAGGCTTAAATGATAATATCACCTTAAGCCTTTGTTTAGCTTTAAAAAGTGCAGTCATATCTGCATGTTTGTTTAGTGTTGAGACTTAAATAAATAAAAAGAAAACTCTGCAGGTAATGTGGAAGAAACTTCTTTTTCTTCTACTCCTTTAAGGTGGGGGAAGGCTGATTTGTTTTACTTGTTATCTATAGCAATGATCCTTTTTCTTGAAATACAAACCATGCGCTAAACCTTTGACCTTGTAGCTCCAATGGAGGTCCATATTTTGAAGAAAATTATCCCATTTTCATGTTTATCTCTGGACCTGTAGTTATCATAATGATAATGATATTATAATTACTACTACCACAAAAGATCATGATTATGTTAATGAGGAAATGCAAACTTATGCATATAAATCAAACGAGAAAAAAATCCATAGGGAACATTGTTATTATTATTAATTTTATGCTTTGACATTCCTCACGAAACTTGATGCTTTGTAAGTTCATTGCCGCAAGAGCTTTCATCATAAAGGGAAAGTTTCTGAGATCTTCCTTAAGATTCTCCACTCTTGCAACTTGTTAATTAATGCTCCTAAAACAACTGCTGTTATATTCTCATTCGTCTTCATAGATTGCATTCTTGTAATTTTACCTTTTCAGTACGTTGTATTTTTTTACTGCTTTTACTTCTTTGGGACCAATCCTACAGTCACATGGGATTGTATCTCCATTATATATACTGATTAGTCTTCTGTATTCAGCGACTTGGTTAGATGAAAACCATGCAGCGATCTCATTTTCACCGATTCTATCACACTGCATGCTCAAGCTTCACGTCAATGCCAATTCCTTCAGCAACGTATATGTCTCATATCCTGTAAACAAAGCCAAAAAAAAAAAACTTTTCTTAAATCAACCTGTACCTGTTTTTCATAGTTACCTTCTAAATTAAACTTTTCCATGTTAATTGTGTTGCTATTTTGTTATTTTCTTTACTTTAGTTAGTATTAATGCTATAACCAATGGCACTGTTATCATTATTATTATCATTATCCCATTATTCATCATGATTATTATTGTTATATCTACCGTTCCTGCTTTTACCTTTATAGCAAGAGTTACTTATCATAATAAACATTATTCTTGTAAAATCTAGAATCTGTTGAATGATATTGGCAAATAATATCTCTAGATAACAGAATGGCCAAAGTTTAGAGTCAATATATTTGGCGTCCCTCCACAAAACTCTACGGGATCCACCGACGTTTTCAGTAATTATTTTAATAAGATATCAATGAAATCATAATGATAAAGATAATAGAAATTATGATAATGATAATCGAAATTTAGTAATGCTGATGATGATAATAATGATAAAGATGATAATGATAAACTTGATAGTAATAATACTAATAACACTAATACTGATGAAAACTGATAATGATAATAATGATAATATTGTTATTACCATCATTATTATTATTATTGTTATTATTATTATTATCATTATTATTATTATTATTTTACTATCATGATAATTATTATCATTGTCTTTGTTACTATTATAACCATTTTAACATGATTATTGTCATCATCATTATCATTATAATCTTTTATCAGTTACTACTATCATTATCATTCTCATTTTCATCACTATTATAATCCTTATCATTAGTATAGTTATTATCATTATTATAGTTGTTATTATCATTATTATTAATGTTATTATCATTATTATTAATGTTATTATTATCATTCTCATAATTACTAGTATTGTTATCATTATCATTGTAGTAATGCATTAGCGCATGTCACCGCCCTCAACTACCGAACAGCCCAGTGTCCCTCTTAACCATTCGTCCGGCCCCCGCTTGTCTGCGGTGGGCGGAGCCACTAGCCGTCGTGGCTGCCATGACGGGCTCTCTGTCTGAGTAATTGCCACACGGACAACAGCTCGTCCGTCTTCCTTTCAATTCTCAACGCCGAATAGTCTAGAGCCAGCGATCTCACAGAGCAGACGTGTTTTTGTCCTCTCTCGTGACCTAGTGACCTGACCTTAGGTGACTTGATAATCCTGACATTTAGATCTTTCGAATCTATCAGATAAATAATGAACCAGTGAATAACGCTTTGTTTACATAAGTGCCATCATGATTACAATTTCTATACTGATAAAGTGATAGCGAGTGAAATTCGCACCCGAGTTAATCACAGCTTTAGCGCCCGACCTGGTTTTGGATCGGAGTGTCTATTTGACGACGCCCCTCGTCAACATAGTGAGCGTTCACCTGTGTTGACCTTTGTCGGACCTCAGGCATGCCCTGAGGCAATTCGGGGAATACCCTCGCTGGGCAAATCTGACGTCATAGTTAGTGCTGCCATACCGGCGTCTGAGGCTCCGACCGACCCAGGATTGGACATGGATACCGAACCTCTGACAAGTAAAAGGCCAGTCACATTTAGCAGCGAAGACATCACTATGGATAGCGGCAACAACGACGACCTTAACGGGAACTGCGAAAACCCGCAAAAGAAAATGAAGAAATTCACAAAGGACACCGAGGCAGAACCGAAAGAAAAGGAGAATGATATTCCCTCACAAGACGAAACTGACTTGTGCAGAACAAGAAGAAGAAGCATCCAAAGAAACCGAACGCTGAAGTCGGACCACTGAAAAACGGAAAAGTTCCCAATAACAATCGACGGCCCTTACGACCTGCAAAATGTGAGGAAGGCTACATACCTCAAGATCAGAGGGTAAGGCTAGACTTTCCAAAAGATACAGATGGCTGTTGCATGCAACTAAACAGCATCATGGCACTAAAATTATATTTAGGAGAGATGAGCACACCTACATAATGGTTGAGAAAAGGAGATGTAATTGAAGATCTGAACACGGAATACGGCGGAATCAAGCTCCACGAACCAGCGGCACCCAAGGCCAAATCGCCAAGGGTCGATATAATTATTTTTGGGCTTAATGTTCATCGAGAGGTGAACATAATAGAGGCCCATGAACACCTGGCGCCTGAAGGGAAAAGAAGCAGTGGTAGGCGAATGTACAGGACCCGAGCCTCCCCCGGAAAAGATCTGGGTCCCTGGGGCCTACCGTCCACTGCGGATTGCTTACTACAATCCTGCACGAAGCTGCTACAAATGCCAACGTTGGGGGCACGTCGCTGAAAAGTGCAGGTCAAAAAACCTACTGGTGCGGCATATGCGCAGGAAACCACCCCGCACAAGACTGCAACGACGAGATTGAAAAGGGTGAAAAAATACGCGAGCAATGAATAAACTGTTATAAAAAGGATGTGCGAGCATGGCATCAGGACTGTCCAAATAAAACCCTATATCGAGAGCAAGGGACCACAACAACCACCAACGATGCAACGAGCCAGGCTGCCGCGCTAAGCGAGGTACCTCGCGGTAATGCGTGGCACCAGGTGCGTCGGAGCGATGCATCTCATCCCGAGGGGCATCAGATCGACAAATGGCCGAAATTAGGCCACAGCCAGGCTGCTCGGCCAGTCGAAAACGTTAGTGATAACGCCGAAGGACCAGCAGTCACAAACCAAGACACTGCAAAACAGGCCGGAGAAACTGATAGTGCTTCTGCAGTTATGTGTAATGAAATAAGAAAGTATTGATAAAACGGTAAAAGATATGTCAGAAAAATTTGTAGTTGCTCTCGAAAAAAGTACGAATGAATTTACAAAAACCGTTGAACTAAGAGAGATCATTGAAATACAAAGATCCGAGATTAATGAATTGAAAAAAAATATAGGAATAAGTGATGAAGGGAATGCACAAAAAAATGAGCAGGGGATGACGAAGGACGAAACCGAAAGCTTACTGAAAAAAACTGTCCCTAGATCATTCAGTGGGAAATCAGGAAGAAAACTAATAGGAAATAAGAACTTATCCGAGAAAAAAAGAAACAGGAGTCCTATTCAACTTTAAGATGGTACACGAACATATTGAAAAAAATTAACGTATCCCCAGTTTAAGAATAGATGTGGTGACGAACTATAAAGGGATCACCCTCCTGAGTTGGAACATTGCCTCACTTAGGAAGCGATTACCTGATCTGCGCGGGAAAGTGCCTAACGATGTAATTTGTCTACAGGAATGCAGATTATCTAAGGGTGAGCCTGTACCCAAAATATTGTCCTATATAACGCATAACTCGTGTGTGATGTATGTCAAAAAGATTTTGCCGCATGCAATTTTACCTCGTAAATGTCAAAATAAGAGTACACAATTCCATGGATTTAAGATCTATATTGGAACCTCGACACTAAATGTGATTAATCTGTTTGCGCAAGCAAATCTATTTGACATGATGCGTTGTCCGAATGCATTCACTCAGAATCTACCGTTATGGTTGGAGACTTTAACGCGCGCCACTCTCAACTCGGTGATCCCGTTCGCACCAATAGAAATGGATCGAGACTTTTACGACTAATAAAGTCATGACTTTGTACAGCTGATAGGTGATGGTGAGCCCACCCATAAATGTGGAGGGATTCTTGACGGATGTATTGGTTTTCATTTGTATGACACCGGGCATACATCCAGGATTACTGACGGCCTAATGTCCGATCATTTTGCTCTATTGTCGGAGATAAAAGTTCCCTGTAATGTGCAGCTTCAATGATGATTTGGTTTCTAAGATACACAAGTATCAAGATATTGCAACCCAGAATGCAAAGCAAACTCGCGTCCCTCCCCTGTACCTATATAGAAATAACCGAGATTTTCTATTATCAACCTTAAAACACACTGCTCGAAAGATTAGTAGGGCATACAGAAGATACAGAACAGCTCCCTTACTGGAACTGTTTCAGAAGGCTCTTCAAACAGTTCGAGAAAGAGTCGCATTATTGCAACAGGAAAAGTGGGAGAAGTTTGTCAATTCATTAAATAACTTAACACCAATAGGAAAAGCATGGGAAGGTATTGATAAAATAAAAGGTAAAAAAAAAAAACTCCGATCGCACATCCAAATCCTCGAGAGAAAGTAAATGAGCTCATCTATAGATATGCTAAGATATCCAGCCCTGACTCACTGAACAGTAAATCGGCTGCTCTTTTACGCGAATCTTATACAGGTATGAGGGAATTGATTGACTCAATGATTGAGCAGTATGATGATTGCGATGTTTCGTTTACTGAGACCGAGCTTGATGCTGCCCTCACCAGAGGCAATTCAACAGCTCCTGTCGAGGATGGCATCACGTATGACTTCATTAGACTACTCAGAAATGTCCCTGGTGATCCTGTTCTACGACTAATCCGACTCATTTATGAAAAGGATGTGCTACCAATATCCTGGACGCAGAGTATTATAACACCTATACCAAAGACAAATAATCCAGGGGAATACAGACCGATTTCCCTAACCAGCTGTCTGCAAAACTTTTGAAAGAATCATTCTAAATCGGGTATTATTTAGAATTAAAGATAAAATATCGCCAGCTCTTTATGGATTTATGCCAGACAAGAGTGTTCAAAATAAGACCAAGAGATATAGTCATAATGTAAAAGACCGAGATAAGCAGTTCAATATAGATGGTGATAGTATAGCTCAGGTTGAGTCATTTCGATATATTGGAGTAAATATTCCACATACGGCTGAAGATGTTGAGGTGATCAATCAAAAATGTAAGAGTAGAGTGGCTGCCTTACGAGCAGTTGCTGGCAATAATGTAACCGGGGCAAACATACGAATTGTAAGAATGATGTACACAGCTTACATAAGACCCCTCATTGATTATGCTGCACCTGCTCTAGTGGCACAGCCATCCCGAACAATTAGAAGGCTAGAAGTAATGCAAAATGTGGCAATGAGGATAATCCTGGGATGTCCAAATACTACTAAGGTCTTGAACATGAGGAAAGAACTCGGATTGCCAAGCATTACTGATAGGATCACAGAAATCAACACAATGACAGCAATAAAATTATTAAGATCGCCAGATGACAGTATAGCCAAAGAATCCCTGCTGAATTGCATGCTCAGAGCTTCGAGGCCATAACATGACACACTTCGACATCATCAAAGTAAGTGTCCCTCCAAAAAGCAATTTGAAAATAACGCCCACCTGAAAGCAAATTCATGAGATTAAACAAGAATATGAGTCGTTAACTTCACCCACAGGTTCAGCCGCATGCGCTGCAATCGTATGCGATGCCACTGGAAGGATTAACGATGTTGGATTCAGACTCAACAGCTGGGCGTCCATCCTGCAGGCAGAACTGTTTGCTTTACTTGTTGCTCTTAAGATAGCCGATCGCACGGGGGATAGTACTCTCATCATAACAGACTCCCCTCTCCTCACGTCTTGCTCTAAATTCATACAGAAATGATAACACGGGACTCGTGTCAACAGCCAGGCATAGGTTAAACAGATTGTTTCTGAAGGATGTAACCACTAAAATACTGTGGGTACCATCACACATAAATCTAGAGTTACACGATATGGCTGATGCTCTATCTAGATCATGCAGTCAT
The DNA here is from genome assembly GCA_017312705.2 of Penaeus japonicus. NCBI lineage: Eukaryota > Metazoa > Arthropoda > Malacostraca > Decapoda > Penaeidae > Penaeus > Penaeus japonicus. Next base: position 819,587 of record BOPN01000064.1, read on the forward strand.
ATGGATACTATTGAGTATGACATTGGTGTAACGACTGAGCATGTACGTAAGATCATAAAGAAAAAGCTCTCCACTCTGGCTGAAACCGAGGGAAATGTCGAGCAAGACACAAGCAGATCAATCATTCACCATAACGCTATGTCCAAGACAAAGCATATCTACGGCAGTACAAACCGAGTCACGAGGCAGCTTGATGTAGTGACTGCAAGGTTACGGCTTGGCTACAAATATTACTGGGAGTATAGTGTTTCAAACAATACTGAGGGAACTGAATGTAAGTTATGCAGTCAACCCTACTCACACACTCTTGACCACTATGTAATGATATGTCCTCTAATTGAAGAGTTTCGTGAAAGGATTGGACGTAAAACATTGTACAGTATTGCAACATCCTTTATAGAGGACGACATTTTATCAGATATATTACGTAAACACAAGGACTTTGCCAGTAATAGATAAAATTGTAAAGCCTTTCTAGAGTAATATACATGCACTACTATGTCTTATGTATAGCTTTGCCCTAGCATATCAATTGACAGGGTCACAGTAATATCTACTTCACCAACAATGTAGGTCTTAGAATCTAACATGAACTGTACAAACCATTTAGGCATAGTTCCTATGTCTATTCATGTGTATACATTGTATATAGTATGAATGAACTTATCAAAATCAAAAATCAATCTCGACGCCGAAGGCATTGGGGATTTGCCGGGACAAAACCGCGAATGGACCACGATTGATATGAATACTAAGGAGAGACCTTCGTAATGTTGTTTAATCTTATTTGAACAATAAACCAGTGATTTCCTTCATGTTTTCTCTTACATTGATCATTCTCGGCTCGCTATCAACCCCCTGCATTCCTGCATCATTATTCATATTCATATTATTACTGTTACTATCATTATCATTATGATAATGATTATCATTATTGGTGTTATTACAATTACTATTAATATTGATATTACTATCATCATGAATATTATGATTATTATCATCATTATGTTGTCATTTGTTATTGTTCGTATGATTCTTATCTTTGTTATTGTTATAATTATTTTTGTTATCATTTTTATAATTACTGTCATTGTCGAAACCGACTATTATTAGCATTATTATTATCAGTATTGATTATTGTTGTTTTTGCTATCAGTTTTATAATTGTCGTAATTGTTAATATTATCATTGTCATTATTATTGTTATTATTATTACTATCCTCGCAATTGCCTTTACTACCATTAGTAGCAGGAGTATTATTATATGCACTATTATCATTACTAATACTGTTAATATCATCAATTGTATCACAAATTAGTTGATATCATCATCATTGATATTGTGGTTCTTTGTAATAAAAACATCCTCACAATCACCAATATACTTTCTGATTTCATCACCATTATTATGATCAATACTGCGCATCACTCTTATCGCTGTCAGTTTGAGACGTCATCGTTGCCTTCGTTGTTGCTATATTCTTTCGTTTTTATTTCCGAGATGAAAAAATAGACACACACAATTAAACAGACAAAGAAAGAAAGAAAGAAAGACACTCACTCACACTCACACTCACACTCACACTCACACTCACACTCACACTCACACTCACACTCACACTCACACTCACACTCACACTCACACACACACACACACACACACACACACACACACACACACACACACACACACACACACACACACACACACACACACACACACACACTTAAACAGACAAAGAAAGAAAGAAAGACACACACACACACACACACACACACACACACACACACACACACACACACACACACACACACACACACACACACACACACACACACTTAAACAGACAAAGAAAGAAAGAAAGACACACACACACACACACACACACACACACACACACACACACACACACACACACACACACACACACACACACACACACACACACACACACACACACACACACACACACACACACACACACACACACACACACACACACACACACACACACACACACAGTTACTATATAGTTAAACGAATATGAAGAAGAGAAACCCAAAACAATGTGAAAGTTGTAACAAGAAAGACATGGAGCACAACATGCTTACCTACTACTGTAAAACAGATGACCAAAGAAACGACCACATACCAATATTGAGGCAACCCTTAAAAAACATTGCTAGAGACCCTTTGCTAAGTTCTCAGTGTACAATATCTAGAACAATATCTTAAATGTAAATAATTTAATTTAATTGTTTGTAATCTTTAAATTGTGTTTAAGAGTAGAGCACACATTTTGAACAACACTATCTAATGTGAGTAATTTCATTTGATTTTTTGAATGTTTATATTCAAATTGCATCCAAGACTGAAGGAGCGAAACAACTTAGATAGCAATAGGCATTTTTCTCTAATTTCAAAGGTGATACAGTGATGAAGGTATGTCATGTTATTGCTTTTCATAGAAGTTTGCATTTATCTGTGGACATTTGCCCTTGCATACTACAGTTTGTTCACGTTTGTAAAAGCAAGCCATGTCCATGTTCATTTATACACAGTTACATTTCTTATACAACGTAACATTCCAATGATGCTTTTTGAAATATTATTGTTATTTTTTTCTTGCCTCTAACAACCAAATTATGTGATCTACTATCATAAAACAATAGTGAGGGTTAAATGAAACAAATGTTTTCAAAAGTTATTCTTCATATGCAGTTATACAGCCTTGTGTAAACTTGTCTGCAGATGCATGTCACTCAGTAGCAGACCACTATGAATAAATCTCTCAAGAAAACTTTCAAAGTGCTTACAGTGAACATTTGCTCTATCTCGAATAAGAAGTTCAAGAAGCTTACAGTATATAATTTACAAGTATCAGATAACTTTAAATATTACTAATATTATAATAGGCATTAGGTTTTAGTTTTTTTTCTCTTTATCTCCAAGAGACAATTATCCTAATAATTTGTCTTTTATTCTTTATCAAGTTCTTTTTTTTTTTCTTTTACTTTAACAAAGTTCTCTGCCATATGCTCCTTATGAGTTTAAGTAACTGTTAAGTTACATGCCAACTAACAATAAAACTTAATTATAATTTGAGGTGGATATGAACGTGCAGTAGATTGCTCTGTATTGGCAGCAGTTACCTGTTACATGCAGTGACTGTTTATTATTCCAAGAGTGAAGATATAAAATGCAAGCCCACACTTCCATTTGTTGCATATCACAGAAAAATCAACTGCAGTCTCATCCAATTCACTTAAAAGCCCACAATTGTTGTATAACAAAATGTACACACCTCAATATACATATGTGAAAAAAGTACAGCACACTCTATCCAGATGAAGTTTCATCAGAAGCAGTCAGCTGACCAAACTGCAGACCTGCAAATCTTAGGGAAGTATCTGCAGCAGAGTTAGTGACTAGCAGTTTACCAAGCAGCTGCTGAATTGGAGATTGAGCACTTGCAAGAAGAGAAATAAAAGTGTAATGTAATCACAGTTCCTTCACACATTATTCTGCTTTTCAAGAGTTAATAAATATTTGTGAATGATTGTGGTGAGATGAAATATAGTGATACTAATATCAAAACAATGGGCTTGAGAAATGAAAAGTTGATGTAAAGGTCTTACATTTGGTTCTTCAAACTTCTTTTTCTTTGCCTCAGAAAATGTAAACAAATTTTGCAGAGAGCAAATGCATGTATGATCTACTATGGTCTTCATAGACTGCATTATAATTGCTCTACACTGCTGATAACAAAACAAAATACATGTTCACTGGTTTCACCTATTAGTTTTATAAAGAATGAACTCACAAGAAACAACCTGGTGTTCAAATGCAAGTTACTGTTTCAGCAAACTTTGCAATTTTTCATCTCCATTACAATTGGTAGTCCTGAAGAACATATGAACAGTTGATTAAAGCCCTTTTTAAAGTATAATCACAGACAAAGACCAGAAAAAATAAAATGGGGGTATCTTTATCAGCTCTTTACTCTGAAATACAATTAAGTCTGTTTTGTCTTTTTTGGTAATATCTTTGAGATTGAAAGTCCTACACAAAATTGGAAAAAATAACTAAATAATTATTACTATTATTATAACAATATTGATAAAGTATCTACCTACATCCTATGTTCTTCCTCCTTTTACTCCTATTATTTCTGCAAAGAGTATTCACCCTCCCCCAGTCCTACAGACAATATTTCACCAGGCAGATAAACCATCTCAAGCACACGTTTTAAAATCCACAAAATAGCAAAACAGCTGTTTCTATTTGTTTATATTACTTGTCTGACAAGGCAGAGATCCTTCCTAAATATCTTATAATAAGAAATGTGACTTTTATTTGCACGACTAGTCTTTTTTCCTTCTTCCTATTCCTCTTTTCCTTGAAATCATTTCCATAAATGATTACTATGATCCAAAAGCAAAGCTTACTGAAAAATGTCTCTTCAACTACAGCTTTTGTTATCCTTCAAAATCTGTTGCCAGAAGGCTATTGACTGAAGAAGATAGATAGATATAATAAATGCATATCACCCATCTTAGAGAAAGTATTTGCTATCTTATCCAAGTTTTATCTACCCTCCCTCCCCTCCCAATAAAGCTCCAAATTTCACTTCTTTTATTTTTACATCACAATAAACACTGATGTGTCATGCACCATCAGTTAATATAAAGTTATAAAGTATAAATTCATCCATATATTGTTTTGCAATTTGCTTCTTATCATCAGCACTCAACTGCTAATGTCTAGATCCTGTTACAGCATCTAACACTTTTATGTATATCATATCATCTATATCACTTAAATACTCAAGCAACCAATGTCTTTGACGATGATAACCTCTGAGTCTTCACTGGGGTTTGAGGCTGGGTCATCTGAGTCATAGCTTGCCTGTTGCTGCCGTTTCCTGTCGTTTGCTTGCTGTTTCCTCAACTGCTTCTTAATCTCCTTGCGTTTGGAGTTCGACAGGTGCTGAGGGAATGTGAACTTCAATGTAGTTATATTATATACAAATTTGACAATATACAATTCAATATACTTTATATCTATCTAAACACAACACAACACACACAAAACACTTATTTACTGTTCAGACAACATGGGCTTCACACCCAAATACATATCATTGGCCCTCTAGCATCTATAATTTTGGAGTCATGCTCACTCTCACTCTCACTCTCACTCTCACTCTCACTCTCACTCTATCTGTCTATCTCCATCTCTCTATCTACCTCTATCTATCTATCATCTATCTATCTCTATCTATATATCTATCTCTACCTATATATCTATCTCTATCTATATATCTATCTCTATCTATATATCTATCTCTATATATCTATCTCTATCTCTCTATCTATCTCTATCTCTCTATCTACCTCTATCTATCTATCATCTATCTATCAATCTATCTATCTATCTCTATCTATATATCTATTTCTGCCTATATATCTATCTCTATCTATATATCTATCTCTCTCTATATATTTATCTCTATCTATATATCTATCTCTATCTATATATCTATCTCTATCTCTCTATCTACCTCTATCTATCTATCATCTATCTATCTCTATCTATATATCTATCTCTACCTATATATCTATCTCTATCTATATATCTATCTCTATCTCTCTATCTATCTCTATCTCTCTATCTACCTCTATCTATCTATCATCTATCTATCAATCTATCTATCTATCTCTATCTATATATCTATTTCTGCCTATATATCTATCTCTATCTATATATCTATCTCTCTCTATATATTTATCTCTATCTATATATCTATCTCTATCTATATATCTATCTCTATCTCTCTATCTACCTCTATCTATCTATCATCTATCTATCTCTATCTATATATCTATCTCTACCTATATATCTATCTCTATCTATATATCTATCTCTATCTATATATCTATCTCTATATATCTATCTCTATCTCTCTATCTATCTCTATCTCTCTATCTACCTCTATCTATCTATCATCTATCTATCAATCTATCTATCTATCTCTATCTATATATCTATTTCTGCCTATATATCTATCTCTATCTATATATCTATCTCTCTCTATATATTTATCTCTATCTATATATCTATCTCTATCTATATATCTATCTCTATCTATATATTTATCTCTATCTATCTCTATCTATCTCTCTATCTCTATCTATCCCTCTATCTCTATCTATCCCTCTATCTATCCCTCTATCTCTATCTATCTCTCCCAACGCTTGTAGGTCCTATAAGAAATTACCAACTTACCGGCTGTGTGCGCAAACGCTGCTGGAGCTTCTCCTGGGCTGTCTTCTTTTGGTAACTTGGATGGATGGAGGTTGGGGGGGGTGCCAGGGGAGTGGCAGCACCTTCCCCAAATATGCGAGTCCCAGTCCCATTTGGTCCCCATAAGCCATTACTGCTGAGTGTAATTTGAGGGTTTTCTCCTGGAAGATTAGCAGCACATAAAAATGGAAGTAAGTAATAGCAATGCACATAAAAATAATTCAGGACTTAAGATGATGATGTTGACAGTGGTAATGAGTAATAACACATCAATATCAATAAATAGATTTAAAAAAAAAGGGGGCATGAAACTCAACCACAGAACACTCCACAAACCCAAACTACAACACACACCTCTCTGCTGCAATATAACATAGTTCAGCGTAGAGTCAATGGCTTCGTCAACATCATACTCATGGGCTTCCAGCTGGTACCGGATCAGCTGCAGGTCCTCACAGCCAGTCTTGTCTATGACCATCTGCTCCTCTTTAGAAAGACCCTCATACACTGGCTCTGAGTAGTCATAACCTTCGCCTGACCACACTGAATAGTCCTGGTCATAGTCCTGGCCATAGTCTTGGCAGTAGTCATCACTGTAGGACTTCTCAGGTGATTTGCTCCCATTCTTCTTTTTGTCTTTGGTATCATTTGAGGATTCCTGAACCTGCAATAAGAAAAGATATCTATGTAATTTTGTACTGTTATTGCAATGTAAATCAGGGTCAGCAACCTTTTCTACCTTCCAGGACTCTTCAGCCAATTTTCAATTTTGCTAAAACAGAAACACACAGAGTGATGGAGCAAGGGGAGAAAACATAACTTTTTCAGTTTATCCCATTGCATATATGACACTGACTCTGGCCTGATGACAAGCATGATGACGTACATAATGTTCAGGGATTTTGGATCATTGTGTGATTTTATTGTGCTATGGGAAATGAGTGAGTGATGATGACAATTGCAGTCATAACTAGTATAATTGACGTAATATTAACTCATTGGTCGCGGATGGCATAATTTGCTGTCAAGGCAGGCATCGGTTGTAAACGAGGATGGCCTGATATCACATCAAGATATGGGATGACCCGAGCTTGGAAGGCATGATATCCTGCAGTGGTTAGAGATAATGGGGGAACAAGGGAACGCCCTACTACCTTATATTTTCTTATGCTACGTCATTTAGGAACTCGATTCCGGTGTAACATATGTCACCTTCCACATGTCACCGCAAGTACAAAGTGACATAGGAGATTATTACCTTAATTTCTGTATATATGAGTGTTAGTATATAACGTACATACATTTGTGTGTGTGTGTGTTTGTGTGTGCATTCTCCCTCTCTGCACACATGTGGATGTATTTACACTCTCACTCAATCTCTCTCTATTGAGTATGACATTGGTGTAATGACTGAGCATGTATGTAAGATTATAAAGAAAAAGATATCCACTCAGGCTGAAACCGAGAGAAACGTCGAGCAAGAGACAAGCAGATCAATCATTCACCATAACGCTATGTCCAAGGCAAAGCATATCTACGGCAGTACAAACAGAGTTACGAGGCAGCTTGATGTAGGTACTACAAAGTTACGGCTTGGCTACTAATATTACTGGGAGTATAGTGTTTCAAACAATGCTAAGGGAACTGAATGTAAGTTGTGCAGTCAACCCTATTCACACACCCTTGACCACTATGTAATGATATGTCCTCTAAATGAAGAGTTTCATGAAAGGATTGAATGTAAAACATTGTACAGTATTGCAGCATCCTTTATAGAGGACGGCATTTTATCAGATACTACGTAAACTGTAATAGATAAAATTGCAAGGTCTTTCTAGAGTGATATACATGCACTACTATGTCTAATGTATAGCTTTGCCCTAGCATATCAATTGACAGGGTCACAATAATATCTGCTTCACCAACAATGTATGTCTTAGAATCTAACATGAACTGTACAAACTATTTAGGTATAGTTCCTATGCCTATTCATGTGTATACACTGTATATAGTATGAATAAACTTATCAAAATCAATCTCTCTCTCTCTTCCCAAACCCACCCACCCACCCACCCACACTCACACTCACACACTCACACACACACACACACACTCTCTCTCTCTCTCTCTCTCTCTCTCTCTCTCTCTCTCTCTCTCTCTCTCTCACTCTCACTCACTCACTCACTCACTCACTCACTCACTCACTCTCACTCACTCACACTCACTCACTCACTCACTCACACTCACACTCACACTCACTCTCACTCTCACTCTCACTCTCACTCTCACTCTCACTCTCACTCTCACTCTCACACACACTCTCACACACTCTCACACACTCTCTCTCTTTATCTCTCTCTCTCTCTCGGCTTGAGGGTAAACCTCAATGCATCACACTAACCCCATTATGTTCTTGCAGGTTTTTTTCACCAAGGAGATGATGAACATCATCATGGAAGAAAATAACAAGTAAGTTCCCATTCCCTTTATTTCGAAAATTATTTAAAAAATCAACATGTTCTGAATACACTGTCATGCTATAAAACACTATTGAATGTTTATCCTCCATTACAGGTACGCTGAATGTCACCCAGGTTTGGTGAGAGACCACGAGCGGAGGTGGATGCCCATGACTCTCCCTGAACTACAAGTGTGGATCACACTATGCTTGATGATGGGCATATCCCCAAAGCCGCACCAAGCCCAGCATTGGTCCAAGGATGAGCTTCATGAGGCACCTTTTTTTTTTTTACAAACACATGCCTCATGATAGATTTGACCAAATATCCTCTTCTATTCATTTTTCCAGTGATGATGCTCGCAACAAAGACAACAGCCGGTGGAAGCTCAGCTGCATAGTCAAACTTCTCCAGCAATAGTGTAAAACAATATACATTCCACCACAATGTATTATTGTTGATGAAAGTTTTTGGAAGTTTAGAGGCTGGCTAAAATTTATAACCTATGACCCAATGGAAAGAGCTCGGTTTGGGCTCAAAATTTACAAACTTAGTGGCTCATCTGGCCACATATGTGGTTACACTCATTTTTTCAAGTTCTATATGGGTCAGGATAGGGGGACACTACCAGCATTACATAACGCCATTGCCGACTTGGAGTTGGCAGAAGTTCTCAACAAAGGCTACAATATATGTAGATAACTGGTACACTTTCCCTACACTTTTCCATTGGCATGCAGGACTGTGCAGGCCAGTAGGAAGTTTATGCCTCGTGACTTTCAGGGCAGGTAAAGGTAAATGAAATTGAAAGGAGGAGCACATCAACTGGCATGCTCTGTTTGAAGTGGATGGACAAGAAACCCATCCATATTTTGTCCACTCTCCACACTTTTGAAATGGTGGAAACTGATAGAGTGAATAGGAAGGGAGATATAAGTTATTAAACCAGTAGCAATAACAGACTACAATGAAGGAATGAAGGGTGTAGTTGTTGGGGATCAACTGGCATCGTCTTATCCAGCTGTCAGATGGAGTTTCAAATGATACAAAAAGGTTTTCATGTACCTTTTTGACATGGCCATGGTCAATGCTTTTCTCCTGTTCAAGGAAGTAGGTGGGGACATCAAGCAGCAGCTGATATTCAGGCAGGAAGTGGTGAGAGCCTCTTGCATCAATATCTCCCTGAAGCACCACAGTATAGCAGCCAAGGACGTCTAGCAGCTACAAATGCTACTCTCCAGCTTCAGGGGAGAAGCCCACACATAATCCGGGAGATAGAAGGAAAGAAATACAAGCGCTGCCATGTGTGCTATACACATGGCAAGCGAAAGATGGGTACTTTGCAGATAAGGCACTGGGCCACAAAGGCCCATTGCCTTATCTTCAAAGTACCCATCTGTGTCTTCGGGTGTTTCAAGGACTACCACAACAAAGTCAACTATTGAGGTGGCAGTGTATATATGTATATAGTGTATTTTTGTTTATATGCAAATACGTGTAGATGTTTCAATCCCATGTAGATGTTTTGCTCACAAAAGTTTCTAGAATACGCTATGGCATTGGTAGAATGAAACAATTGCCGATTAACCTGCCATTTCTATTGTTTTAGAAAAAAACACAAAAATTAAGTTTTCTTTTATGTTTACTATCAAACAATGTTACGTAGACTCATAAGTATAATCATATCAAAAAGAGCTAATATAAAAAGTTACAAATTATTTCATTACATTATCACATTGCTGAGCTCTTCAAAAGACTTGCTATCAGAGTCTAAAATATAGGAAAAACAGGTTATTTTCATATCTCTAAAGTTTTCCTACAAAATGGGAAACCAATGTCAAACTGCTTTGAGCCCCGCCTCTTACACTGTGCAAGCATAAGATAAATACTGCTACGGACCTCCGGGCTATATATGATATTGTCGCCACAAGGCTGTATACACTAATTTTTTAAAAATGCGACCAATGGGCTATGCAAAATAGGTTTCACCTAACATCCAAAACCTAGATGGCACTACTTTCTTCTGGTGCCAGCTAGAGAAAGAGCTTTGAATGGTACCCATCCATAGTCTCTAGCAGGCACTATCTTTATAGAGTGATGACACATAACAAGGGGGGAGGGGAAGATTTGTCCGTGATTTATTTATTTAAATATTTATTGAACTGTAAATGATATTTGATATTAATATGTAGAATATTTATTTATTTATTTAATAAATGTGTAATGATTATTATTTACTATTAAATGCAAATGATTTTTATTTATTTAATATTAATGTAATTTATTTATATTTATTAAATTATATAAATATTATTTACAAAATTTATTATTTATTTATTTATTATACTTTATTATTTATATATTTATTAAATTATTATTTAATATTATTTATTGTCTATTATTTATTTATTTATTTATTGTACCTATTATTTATTTATTTACTTATTATATCTAATATTTACTTATATTTATTTATTAAATTATTTATTTATTTATTTAATTACTGTACCTAATATTTACTACTACTAATGCGTCTACTAATATCAATACTACTACTATCATTACTACTACTAACACTACTACTAATAAACAATATTAAAACAAAAACAAAAACAAATGCAAATTTATTTATTTATTTATTTATTTATTTATTTCATTTATTTATCATATTTACTTACTATTTATTACTTAATATTTACTTATTAAAATGCAATTATTTATTTATTAATACAGTTTATTAAAATGATAAACAACTATTATCAAGAAATTATTGGGCATTAAAAACAATTATTTATCGTTAAAAATGACAGCCTATTAAACAATGAGATGATGACAAAATGAATTATTTAAAATGATGATGATGAATATATTAGCTAAGGAGCATTAATGAGAAATAGCTGAGAAGAAGGAGAAGAAGGAGAAGGAGAAGGTGAAGAAGAAGAAGAAGAAGAAGAAGAAGGTGGAGAAGGAGAAGAAGAAGAAGAAGAAGAAGAAGAAGAAGAAGAAGAAGAAGAAGAAGAAAGGAAAAGTGGAGGAGTGAGGAGGTAGGGGAAAGAAAGGAAGAGTAGGTAGAACAAGGATAGTTAACCCACTAATGACGGGGGCATTCCAGCCTTGCATGTTACAATGCCGGGGCTCTCGAACACTTAGGCCTAAATCAATTAAATGACTGGCACCATATGGTGCCACCAGCAACCGGGCCCTTGAATGAGCGGTACCGTAGTGTACCACCCATCCAGAGAGGGTTAAGAAATGCTATAAAAGGTAAATTGCATATAAGTTTAAAATTACTTACAGCTAACTTGATGCTTGCGGGACTGGTCGTTACATCTCCAATTCTGCGCACACTATTGTAGTGATCACCATTGTGATATGATATGTGAAGTTCACGAATATTTTTTTTCCCTTCAATTCCAGAAATCTGAAAAAAATAAAGCAAATTAGGGGCCAGATTCGACTTAAAAATAAATATAAAAATGAGGAAACAGTAATAATAATTCTAATTAATAGTAAACATTATCAAAATGTCTCTGTAGGGGCATCAGTGATGGCAGATAAGCCACAAATTTCCCCCACTAGTATTATATGTTATGGTTGTGAGGGTATCTTTTGTTTGTTTGTTGATTGAGTCAGTTATCAAACACCTTGTCTCCTAAGCACTATTCACTGGGTGAGGGCTCTTTAGATTCCCCAAGAACACAAAAAACAACACAGTAAATCACTGTGGAAATTGACATGTACAGAAATTATCAAAATATACAAGTTGTTTAGCTGGTACCTGAGATTCCAGTGCCACTCGTCTTACCCAAAGTACTACTTAGAGGATTCTGACTTATATAACAAGAAATTACATTGTTTACATTACATTGATGAATTTGAGGTCAGGTCTGACCCAAGGTCAGAGGTCATTACTTACAGGGCAATTAACCAAAGAAGTAACTGTAGTCATTAATTACAAATTAATTAAACTCTTAATTCACTACAGTTTTAAACATATCAATGCATATCAGACATCAGACCAACAACTGATTCAACTACAATTATATGTAACAATTGTGAAAGACAATACTGCCTCCACAGCAGCATTTCATTATCATCTGATTAAGCATGTGCACTCCAAGGATGTGTCAATTTATTAGATTTTGATGTGCATCAACTGGCTTCAATCTCAAAGACAATTAATCCTTGAGAAGAGTTTGCTTATATAATGTACAGAGCCCATAGGCTGATTAAAAATATTAAATGTTTTCTACATGCATTTTAACTGTATATACCTTAGTACCAATTATGCACTAGTTTTGTTCTTCATCACATTCATCATCTTCTCCTGTTATCACTGTCAAATAGGTATTAATTCTAGCGAGAATCTTGACCAGACTCTGCTTGTTTATATAGGACATGTTTATATATATATCTTTATTTACACTATACTACCATAGCATTATTATATAAATTGAATGATACTATACAGCAATAAGCTTCACCATATACAATACTGTAACTATACATTAAATTTGCACTAATAGTTCTCTTGTTATGTGACCAGAGTGTACACAGAAGTAGTGGACTTGTGCATGTGTTATTGCTGTGATGCACATTTTTCCATCTGACCACACCATAAAAAAAGAAGTAGGATGACTAAAGAAAGTATTAGCTTTATCAAAAGTCCTCCATGTGCATCACACAGGAAGGTATGCAAAAGTAACATCTTGTATGATATATAAACAGGATAGACAGATAAAAAGATTGACACACACACACACACACACACATACTCAATCGTATTATCATCTATATATATCTATAGATCACCACTAGCAACCAATATATGTTAATACCCTTACCTGCCAAAGGGGGGCATTTAGTTGATGAATTACAATGTTAACTTCATGAAGGCGTGCAAAAGCAACAATACAGTCGTTTCCAGCATAAGTTCCAAGTTCAGCCAAGTTACTCACTGAAAGAGTAAATAGTTTTATGGAGTTAAAGTATACATAAATACATTAAATGTGTTGAATCTGGATTTTGGAAATTTTCTTTTTAATAAATTTCTGCACAAGTGAAACCAATATTTCACTTAGATTTTTGCTTTCTTGGTATACTTTTTGTCTTCTTTATCTATTATTTTGTTTCATTATTATTATCTTTTTTTTTTAGGTAAAAAGGGCTCTGGCAAGCCTGGAATCTTTATTATTTATTTTACTATGCATACTAGGTTCTACCAAGTTTTTTTTGCTCATGACTGAAACAAAGAATTTTGAATGGGGGATTAGTTCTTTTTTATCACACAGATCAAGAGTCATGCAATTAACAACATTTTATAGCTAAAAAAAATACATGTGAAACATGCCTGTCATGGAGGGGTTAATCTGCTTATTTCTGCAATGAGTTACACTTATTTGGGATATTAAAAATGTTCAATTCTGAATACTGATATTGAATCTATGTTTGTCTTTTGATGAAAATAAAAATATGATTTTCTTTGCAAAAAAATGAGAAAAAAAGATTGACTGAAAATTAATTTGCCCTGGCTTTTACATCCATTCTGAGGATTAAAATTAAAAATGTTTAAAGGTATTGTAATAGCTCATTTCACCATCATATTTCTAAAGACCATCATATTTCTAAATTCAGCATAAACTGCTTTGCTATGGGTTTATTTTCTGGATAGAATATTACTATGAGAACTGTTGGAAGAAGACTGTTGTACAGATAGATAAATAAATCACTTACGGTGCCTATCAAAAGGAACATCATCCTCAACAAAAGGCTCAAAGTCGTTGCGATGCTGGCGCATATACGCGACAACATCTTGTCTGTGTTTTTGGTGTGTGTTTGGCGTTCCATCTAGCTGATCTCCTAGGGCACGAAATAAACAATTTCTGGAACATCAAGATTTGAACTGAAATTATCTTTTAGCTATATAACTTAAGAGTTATATCAATATAAAACTAATAAATTTATCTAAAGTAAATATTACTGGAATATGCTATTACTACATAGCAGTACCAAACCTTTGTGATAGAATATAGTAAATGTAATTCATGACTTACTGCTCCAACATATATGCATTTTGAGTAATATAAACCAAAAGATAAAGTTTACAATAAAAAATACATTTAAATCAATATTGATAAATTACTACAACTCCCTCACAAAGAGCTAACTAATAAATTCAAAATAACTTCAGAAAAGACTAACCCATCTCCAGGGATTTCTCTTAGGGTTAGCCCCATGGCTACAAGCTGTTGCTTCAATGAAACAAAACTTGGGTCCTGCCCACTCTGAGAAGCGCGGGCTTTCCGAGCTGCCCGCTGCGCATTTCTGATAGCTCTCTCTTCGCGCTTACGTGCCATCTGCAGTATGAAAGAAAATGGTCAATATATCATTTCAAATGTATTGTAAAAACCATTCATATAATCAAATAACAGGTTTCCTTTTTTGTCTGTAAAGATGCAACACATTCTCCTATTTAGAAACTATATACGATGCCTTTATTGTCCACTTGGCAGCATAGAAGTTGGTAAAAAAAAGAAATGGGAAGGGGAGAGGAAGAAAATCATGAAAGCAATGACCATTTAGCTAAAGAAGAAATATTTCCAGATGGGATATAAATGTTAATGAAAAAACACAACAGCAACTAAAACACCAATAACATAAGGAACTTGTTATGACTATGTAGAATCTTTTAGGACTAAAACTGCACAAATTATTACAATCTTATAATTGTTATTCTGAAAATATGACAATAAGTATGATACCTTTGTGTGTCTTCGTGGACTATAAAATGGAATCTTCCTCTGCTACACTTCCAGAATACATCTAGTACATTTGCACTAAAACAATAACCCTCTTATTGCAATGACTTCTCTAAGTATTTGCACAATGTTCAAGTCACGTAATGTCCTATTTCATAGAATATATTATGA
This sequence comes from Penaeus japonicus, assembly GCA_017312705.2. Taxonomy (NCBI): domain Eukaryota; kingdom Metazoa; phylum Arthropoda; class Malacostraca; order Decapoda; family Penaeidae; genus Penaeus; species Penaeus japonicus. The sequence continues at coordinate 835,282 of BOPN01000064.1, forward strand.
GCACTAAACTGCACTTGACTATATATATAAATAGGTGACCCCACTTCCCACGTGGGCAAGAATGTTCTAGAGCTTTTCCCTAAAATGCATTCTAATTCTAATGTCGATCTTGAATGAGTCTTCTAAATATATCTTACAAACTCGTTCTTATGAACTTCTATGTAATATTCAAAGCATTTTCAATCATATCACACTAATATAACAAGTGTTTCATGATAAACGCTATAGAAATCACTGTAACAAGGAAAATTTAAATCATTCTTTCAACCTTCATTTTTCAAGTATACCTAAAAAAGTTTATCAACTTAGCTGCAAAATATGACCCATTGGAATATAAGAACTACCGTAACAAGGAAAAACGTGTAGCAATGTGAATTGGGTGGCAAGATTATGGTGGCGTGAACTCCCATCCTTCTTATACTCTTTACCAACATCGAGGGACTCAAATACCGTGTCTTCAAAATCAGAGCTTTTGGGTCATATTTTGCAACTAAATTTCTGCATTTTTTGTAGCATGTTTGTAAAAGATTTGATGGTAAATTAAGGCTGAAAGGACTGAGTGAACAACTATCCTTTGGATTTGGAATATGGTTGTTACAGCTGTTTTTACAGCATCTGTCATATTACTTTTATGACCACAGAATATTCTTTTTGGTTGTAATCTATTGCACTTTTGTGAGGTATAATTGAAAAAGCATAGAATATGAATTAAAAGCTCAAGAGAATGAGATAAATTTAGTATGGTATATCTGGGGCGTGCCATCCAAGATCAGCGCCAGCATCAGGAGGCACAAACGCCAAAGAATGCCTTTGCTGAAGCACAACAAACAGGCTCTATGGCATTGCTTCAAGCAGTCTGATTTTGAACAATTACCAAAATTACTTTTGTTAACCCTCTCTCGATGGGTGGTACACCATTGGTATCGCGCATTCAAGGGCCCGTTCGCAGGGCACTGGCATACGGCGTCGATCATTTAATTGATTTAAGCCTATGCGTTCGAGAGCCCCGGCATTGCAACTTGCAGGGCTGGAATGCCCCCGGCATGAATGGGT
>BOPN01000064.1:841334-843834 GCA_017312705.2 Penaeus japonicus
ATGGTTTACCGAACGACTCAACAAATAGGATTTAATTGGCTTACAGGTCTGAAGGTCACGAGGACAATCACAAACAACTACATCGCTAAAGTTATTAACTCCTGCCTTAAAAGAACATCAAGACGGTCAATCAAGAGTACTGCAACATGGAAGATAAATAGTAAGAAATTACTAAAGACAAGTATAAATCGAAGGCAAAGTTGTGAGAACGTGGCACCGTCGCAGGGGCGGAGACTCGCGTGTTGTGGTGGATCAGCTGGCAGAGTCAAGACGTGTAGTGAGTGAAGAGCAGCTCTTAGGCAGAGTGCGCAGTTAGTTTCCTTTTCGTCCGGACCCCCTTTAGATCTGGGGAGTTTGGATCTTCATCTCCTGTGTTCTTGAGGTGGGATCTGTTTGCCGGGCCTCCCAAGGCCTGTCGGCCGCTGTCGACAGGGCCTCCGAGTGTAATGTCAATTGGAAGTGGAGGAGGACCTCGATTTATAAGCCGCGGTGGGGGTGTGGGGTTTGCCTGTTGGAGGAGGGGCCCGGTTGTGGGCGGCGGCGCGGGCTGAGGCAGAGGGTAAGATGTGGAGTGTGAGGGCTCTGGTGGAGAGTGCTGTGGAGCAGGGCCGTCGAGTCCTCCAGCACGCCCAAAAGAGGCAGGTCACCCTCGTGCCCCGTCAGCAGACCCGCGCCCCTGACGCTCGCCACAAGCTGAACAAGGTGGGTCCTCACACAGGTTGCAGCGTTATTTGTTATGGAAGGGAATGATGATAATGTTTAATTGTATTAATGATTTATGATAATTGTTTCCTTTAATTTCATCATTACCAGTAAATTGTTGTTATGGCCACTGCCCCCACATAACTTTTCTGTCATGTAATTGTCCAGAATGAGTGATACTCTCCTTTAAACGAACCAAAATGACAATGATTACTAAATCATTTAATGTGTGGCAGTAAAAATCATCATGCAATAATATTAATATAGGATACCATACAGTTGTGACTCGCATAACTGCTGTGGCAAAGACTAACAAAACTCAACCACAAATAATCTTGCAAGATAAAGATTATAGACCTCTCTAGTAATTTATCATCAAATAAGGAACCAGCTTTACCAGTCCAAATTTTAACTTGCCAGAATGTAAGTGGTGAAATTTTGTTTTCTTTTTCCAAAGATAACATCTTTCAACATCAGTATAGATACAATTTTCATACTCATCACTGTCACCATTATTACTATAATAATATTAATGATGATCTAATAGGTCTGTTTGGAGACATATTCAGAACTGACTTTTACCCTTTGAACTTTTACCTACTTACCCCTATTTTCTCCATACCTATGCCTGGCTTACCCTTCTGTGCTATATGATCTCCATCTTAACGCATGCTTTTCATTGCTGGGCATAGAATTTTACAGAAGAGGGATCCACACAAACAGACAAGATCTTTTATTTTAGCAATATCATTATTGCTGCCAGATTGTACATGTTGATTTCTTCTATAATTTTAGATCATTTATAACATGTAGCTTATATGGCATTTTCAGTCATGTTTTTTACACTTTCACTTGCATTTTTATGCTATAGTAGATTTTTAAAAAATTACATAGGTAAAATCAATAAAATAATACTATCTAGTATTGACTTCTGAAGTTATAGAAAATAGTATGTTATAATTTTGGATTCTCTAAAAATAGTGAAAAAAACAATGGAAAGATCACAGACAGAGAATGACACTAGTATTTATAAAAAAGAGACTGCAAAGCAAAGGTAAATCAAGAATCACTTATCAAAGTCAGTAGATCTGAATATCAGATGAAGCTTGACCTCTGTGCTTTACACTCCAGCAATGGTCAATAAACCTTTGCCAAATATATTCTACAGGATAGAGCATGTAGACCTTCCAAGCAATTCTTCGTCAAAGTAGGAACTAGTTCAAACTCTATTTTCCCGAGTATACATGTTGGAGGTTTGTTGGCCTCTGCTTGAGCATGGTTTGATATGATTCATTTGTAAGGTATTATCTTATAGGTAATTATAAAGTAAATTTCAGAAAAAATATTTTCATAAGTATTTGGCATTTATCTTATCTTTGTTACAGGTTAAAGTTTCTATTGTTTTTACAATGTTTACATATATTGTTTTCGTATCTGTTCAATGAGATATGAAGTTAATAGACATAAAATATATCTAAGAAATACATCTGGACAAAGGAAAATAGATCATGCTACATTACAAAAATGCCATGCTTTAGTTTCTTATTCCATCTGTCTGGCTATAGTTTCTTATTTCATGATAAAATGGTTGAGGATATATATTTTTTTCTAACTTTGGCACAGGTGCATAAAATTGTAATACTATACAGCAGGCCATTTTATAGAAGTTGAGGACAGGATGTTTCAGTTTGGATTTTTAATGTATTCCTCCCTCTATCACTACTATCATGTAGAAGACTAGTAAACTTTATATCTGAATTTTTTCTAGTTATTTTTATTGTGTGGGTAAACGATGAAA
>BOPN01000065.1:20000-40027 GCA_017312705.2 Penaeus japonicus
ACCATCCAGTTGTAACACGACTAAAACAGGTTATTCACACAGTCCCCATCCTAAAAGTACCCAGGAATACTAGTTGTGAGACTGTGGTCTTGCAGGACTTCTTGCTATTTCAGGTAAATGGACTTTTACGCATTTTCATTTTAAACACTGAATGCTGTTCTGACATTTATTAAGTTTCTCTCATTCTAGATCTGGTTTCTTTTTTTTCCATTCCACTTTTCCCTCTGTTCATTTATCTCTCTCCTTCTACCCCCCCCCTCTCTCTCTCTCTCTCTCTCTCTCTCTCTCTCTCTCTCTCTCTCTCTCTCTCTCTCTCTCTCTCTCTCTCTCCCCCCCCCCCCTATCTCTCTTACTCTCTCTCTCTCTCCCCTATCTCTCTTACTCTCTCTCTCTCTCCCCTCTCTCTCTTACTCTCTCTCTCTCTCTCTCTCTCTCTCTCTCTCTCTCTCTCTCTCTCTCTCTCTCTCTCTCTCTCTCTCTCTCTCTCTCTCTCTCTCGCCAACCCTATTCACACACCTTGACCACTATGTAATGATATGCCCTCTTATTAATTAAAGGGTTTCGTGAAAGGATTGAACATGAAACACCGTATAATATTGCAACATTCGTTACAGAGGACGGCATTTTATCAGATATATTACGTAAACACAAGAACTTTGCCTGTAATGATAAATTCGCAAGGCCTCTCTAGATTGATATACATATACTATAATGTCTTACGTATAGCTTTGCCCTAGCATATCATTCGACAGGGTCACCGTAATATCTGTTTCACCAAAAATGTATGTCTCAGAATCTTACTGTACAAACCATTTAGGTATAGTTCCTATGCCTATTCATGTGTATACATGTATACACTGTATACAGTATGAATAAAGTTATCAAAATCAAATCTCTCTCTCTCTCTCTCTCTCTCTCTCTCTCTCTCTCTCTCTCTCTCTCTCTCTCTCTCTCTCTCTCTCTCTCTCTCTCTCTCTCTCTCACTTACTCATTCACGCACTCACTCACTCACTCACTCACTCACTCACTCACTCACACACACACACACACACACACACACATACACACACACACACACACACACACACAAATATGCATTTTCACTGTATTATTTCTTTATGGTATATTACCCAGAAAAAAACAGTAGTGAAAAATCCTCCTGCATATTCTTGTTTGTTTGTTTTTTCCTTCTGCGTTATGAGTAAATGGAACCATTATACAATTTACTTTTATTTATTTATTTTATTTTTCATTTTTTTCAAAAGTAATGCTACCAGTATAATCATGCTGCTAACAAAACAAATAGTGGATCAAAAATAAGAATATTCAGGTAACTTCATCCAATCAAACTTAGTGTGTAAGGCAGATGAAAAGAATAAAATAGAGAGGATGAAGAGAACAGAAAATACTCATTCCACCATATAAACACAATGGAATGAGATGCTGGGGGGTTTACTGTGAGAATTCTTTGAAACAAGTTTCTTTGATGTCATAAAATATGTTTTTTTATTACCATAATTTGGTGTTTCATCGACTGCAGGAAATTTAGGTGATTTGTGTATAAGGCATATCATACATTTATTTAACAAAATCAAGAGTTAATCTAGGCATACATGCACCATCTCTCTCTCTCTCTCTCTCTCTCTCTCTCTCTCTCTCTCTCTCTCTCTCTCTCTCTCTCTCACACACACACACACACACACACACACACACACACACACACACACACACACACACAATTTTATATATATATATATATATATATATATATATATATATATATATATATATATATATATACATATACATATATACATATACATATATATATATATATATATATATATATATATATATATATATATATATGTATTTATATATGTATATGTATATGTATATGTATATGTATATATATATATATATATATATATATATATATATATATATATATATATATGTATATATATATATATATATATATACATACACATACATATATATATATATATATATATATATATATATATATATATATATATATATATATATATATCCAAGAAACAGGAGAACTGCATTTCAGTCCCAAAACAAGGTTATACTCATTGGAGCTTGAAAAACTAGCTCTGTTCATAATGATTGATAACTTTGTATAATGGCTTTGTATATGATTCAAAATGATATATTATAAGGATAGCTTTTCCATTGTAAAAAATGAATATAAAAATACAAAAAAAAAAAAAAAAAAAAGATGTTACAGGATTAACTGCAATAATACACATTACATAGCACCCAAACCTTTATTAATACATAACACTGAAATTTACTCCAGATTCAAACTTGTACAGTCAAAGAAACAATAAAACAATGTAGGGTGAAATTATACATACCTAATTGGGACACGCAACTTTCCACCTTCTGACCAAAACAGCACAGTACATATTGCTATACATTTTTGCAACTGTACAGTATTATTTCCACAGCTATTTACAAGACTGCAAACACAACCAGAATATCTTAAGTGCTATAACGAAATTCTCTTACATGAATACATTTCCCCTGTCCCCAATTTGTGCTTGCAGCAGTTTTACCTAGATTTTTTCCCCATAGAATTAACTCACTGGCATAACGTAAGTACTCCATATTTTTTTTCTCTTTTTTTTAGGAACTAAATTAATCATGGCAAGTGCCATGTGAAGATTTTTTAAACATCAGGAATTGATTAGGGAATACATTCAGTGTTTTAAACTGCCTTGCTTTGGATTAAAAAACTCATGAATGCAGAAGGAATTACAATACAACACTACTGAGCTCAGCCACAAACTGATGGTAGGGAACAATTACTGTACCATTTGTGATATGATCTATTCCTCTATATGATATAAGCATAGGTGATGGAACCAGTAAATCTAACACAAGTCTTTTTTTTAAGAACTCCAAGTCACATTCCCTTGCTACATCACACTCTGCCATCATGAAAAAAAGATTGGAAAAATGAAACAAAAGCTATTTGTTCATCAACCTGTCAACTAGGTATATGATCCGTGGTTTTCTTGTTTTATTTGCTTGTGCAGCGTTGTTGTTGTTAGCATCAAGTGACAATCGGAGAATCATTTTCTCTTTGTCTGATAGTGCCGTGCATTGCCTTTTGTACATATATTGAGTGTGTATATATACACATACCTACATACATATATACATACATACTTATATATATATATATATATATATATATATATATATATATATATATATATATATATATATATATATATATATATATATATATATATATATATATATATAAATTCTTTTTATGGATGGAAACTAGTGGCCAATATATATACACATTTTTATTTCATTGAAGGTTTAAAGATTTAAAAAATAAAAGAAAAGAGATAAAGTGGTTGAAGGTAGAGGTATCAGGTTTAATGTTGTAGCTTCCTGATTGTCTACATATTAATATGTGTGTTTTATACTTTTCTAAGTGTAAGAGTTGATCAATGTATTCTGTCTGTACAATACAAACCCATCACCTCGTGAGGCTGCATCACAACCCAACAGTATAGGTACCATAGATCATATGTCAGTAACAGGAGTAGGAGCAATGAGGAAGGGGAGGAGGAGGAGGAGGAAGAATAATAGGAGAAGGACACAAAAGAGGGAAACAAAGAAGAGAAAGAGGAGGAGGAGGAGGAGGAGGAAAAGAAAAAATAGGAGGAGAAATAAGAAAAGAATTAGACACAGCAAGGAGAATGAATAGAAGTGAAGGACTTCCCGGACTGATGCTTTCCCTTCCCTTACACTTTTAATTTTTCTCTTTTCTTTTCTTTTGAAAACCAAAAAAATATATATATATATATATTAAATCCTTTCCTATACATACCATTATTTTAGAGTGTTTGATCTACATTCATTATTAACATTATCATCTTAAATTCTTTCTTCTTGAAGATTTGCACTTAAAATGATCTTATAAATGTATAGGAAATCAAACAGCAACTCTCTTTGGGCAAAGGAAATTTAACACCTTGTCATAGTTCATAGAAACAATACTGCAACAATTCTTTAGTTCAGATACCTTGTTTAATATGCCTTATCACAGACAATTTCTTTTTTTTGTCTTTTTCTCCTATTTTACTTTAAAATGATTTTATATGAACACCCCTAGCCTATAAAACATTATAACAAGAAAGATGTAAATCAATACTGACAACAGAATAACAATGATCATTATAATAATAAAGTGTGTGAGTGAGAGAGAGAGAGAGAGAGAGAGAGAGAGAGAGAGAGAGAGAGAGAGAGAGAGAGAGAGAGAGAGAGAGAGAGAGAGAGAGAGAGAGAAAAGAGGGAAGAGAAAGAAGAGAAAAAGAAAGAGAAAGATAGTGAATAAAAAAAGACAGTTGGAAATGAGAGAAAGAAGAGAAAAAGAAAGAGAAAGATAGTAAATAAAAAAAGACAGTAGGAAATGAGAGAAAAATGCTAGTGCAAGAGCAAGAGTGGAAAGAAGGGGGAAATAGGAGGTGGATGGGGGGAGCGTCAGAGAAGGGGACAACTTCCTGAGCTGGTCCAATGGGAATGTTGCCAAGCAGAGCAAACAATCTCACATCCACTTCTACCTTACAATGAGGGGAAACGAGGGGAGTCTGTAGGTCCAACCAACGTGAGTTTGAATATAAACAGGAGTAGGAGTTAAAAATCTAAGCTTTTTTTTTTTTTTGTTTTTTGCTTTTTATGCATTTTTTTCCCTTCAATATGGACTTACTGTTTACAAAGAGAAAGAGTAAAACTATTCACAGGCAACTGGCACTTTCATTCCATTTAGATTTTTTCTATGGCTAAACTATCTCTGTTCTAACCTGATATGCATCAAGGGATTAGCTGATGTCTCTTCCGGGAAAACTAACCCAAGTTGACATCATCAGCGCACAAACTTACCCATGAACCTAAAGCTCTTCCTTGGCTGTAAGACCTGATCCCCTCCTTTTCCATAATATCCTTTTTGTGTCCTTTTTTCTGTGCTGGATTGTTCTTTTCCGCAAACTGACGTCACCAACATCTCACAACAACACTTTGGATGTCTGTCACAAGTTGGACAATATTCCTAATTCCGAGCCTCGTAAGAATGATTCCGCACTGCTAGGACAAGGGATTTCGTTCTTCTTTCCCCGTACAGGAGATACGAGTTGCAGAAACATTCTTGAAATCTCAGAACTATTGATAACAGCCAAGAATACTGCTAATGTAGGTAGAATGACCACTCCTCGTCTTCCATTGAAAAATAAAACTTGTACATAAATACCATTGAAAAAAAGGGAAAAAATGTGTGGCATTGTCTCTTTCATTTGTATATATTCAACAGTATAAACTGTCTGTATCAATAACTTATTGTGCTTGTCCCTTCTCCCATTATCATTAAAATTATATTAAACCTATTAACAAAACTTCCTAATCAAATGTCTTAACAGCTAGGAATTACATATCTAGGATATCGAGGTAGGGACTTAAGTCAAAAGCTATACAGTTGTGTGTATTATGGCGGGATATGCATATCCAGAGATTTTCCTACGTACATAGAGTAATGCTTGTAAATAAATGCTAAAATATTACCTAAAGCAAAATGTATTTACAGAGATTATTTATTCACTCTACCAGGCTCCTCTGACTGAATTAACAACTTTAAAAGACGTGAATTTTGGGGGAAACTTTTTTTCTTTCTTTTTCATCTAATCATGTTATTGCTACTATTGGATTGTATTTCTTCCTGAAACTGCAGCACCGTAAAGTTTGTTAGTATGCTTAGTTCAGTACAAGTTAATTACACAATGATTAGACCTTGGGTACACTTTCAATAGGAGTGAATTTCTCTTTTAAAAATGCAGTGAAATGACTCTTATTGATGCGTTCCTCAAGGACGGCATTTCTGATCTTGTCTAATTTCAGATGGGCCGAAAACAAACTCACGGTCAAAAGTTACTGACCGGGTGCTTTATCATGTACAAAATGAAGGCAACGAGTCTATTAATATTATTAATAATATTATTATTATTCATTATTATAATTATTATACCTTTCTGATGTGTCTACCCAAGGCTGAGTGTACCAAAGACACTCTACCATTGCTGCCATTATGCTCCCTGACTAAAAATCGACACATGCAATGAATTCTGGAGTCACAGTTTCAAAGGGAGCATTGCACGCCTTAGCTACGGCAGGCAGGCGCGTCAGGGCGAGCCACAGTAGAGCGCTTGGCCTCGTACTTACAATGATCTAAGGCACAGTTCGAGAAAGAGCTTGTTACCAAGAGTATTCTCAGTATAAGGCTCAGAAACCAGTAGAAAAGTTGGGAAGGCATATTTTGGAGCAGGCATACCAACCTAATATTAATGGCCAACTCCTGGCCCACAGCAGCCTTAATTAGGGCCAAGTTGTATGGCATTGAGCTCGGGCATTGTGAAGCTAGCAAACAGATACATGGTAGGGAGGACCGTTCTAATATACAGCAGATTAAAACATTCCTCAAGACATGGTAGACAGGAAAGTATTCTTCACATTGACCTTCCTTCATACTTACAAGCTGGAAAAACTTGTACGTGCTTACTGCATTTGGGCAAAACAAATCTGGTCACTCCAATCCACCGGGTCATAGAGCGATGCTTCATCTCAAAGACTTATTTCTTTATTACTGTATCGAAAGGCTGGGTCAAAATAGTTGTACTAGGCTGACACTTGACATCTCGGCGAGTGTGAACTCTTTCCTGACTCTGAAGACCTTGGACTTCCCGTAACAAGTATCTGTCTTCACTTAACATCATGCTGAGATGTGCCGCTGTCGCACAGTCTCCAATTATGGCTATGTTTAGAAGAATCCACAGTCACCAGAGTGGATGACAGAACCCTTGCCGAGAGGCTGTGCTTAAAAAATAATGGGCTCTCCTCCTCGGTGGAGCTGTCATCCAGCCATCTCACTGACATTGCTGCTTCTGAACAAACCCAACATTAATTGTAGTTTATGGAGGATACACAAAATGGGAATGAAAAATTTGTGCTGTGACTGACAACATAAACTGGAGTATAAAAAAAGATGAATTTTTTTGTCACAGTTGAATACTTCTCTGGCTGATTATTACTTATCAAGTAACACTATCATGAATACTGTATTAATGGTCAGACAGCAATGCCTGCTAATGTTATAATGTTGTGCAAATCAACAAAAAGCTTTAGAGAACTATCCCTAAAATCAACACACAATTAGTTCATATCTAGGAGTACTGTATTGAAAGATTTTTTTTTTATATTAAAGCAGAAGTATCACCTAGGCAGACTTATACTTAAAATACTCAGCTACATTACTAACAGAAGGATGAATATCATAGAAGAAAATGTAATCTACCCGCTCAACAAATATCTACAATTTATGGCCAATATACAAGATCACTTGTATTTACATCAAGGATGAATTATACAGTCAATCTCCTTAAACCTAAGGTAAACAATTTGTACAACAGACTTCTATGACTCAACTAAGCATATGAGGCATAAGAACCTGTGCATGAATTGCTGATCAAGAAATGTCTATTGTTCATCTCTTGCTTCATCTTGACTTTTAAGTACAGTCAACCAGTTGCACAGCCTTTCAACTGGCAACAGTATACAAGAAAAAATGGGTCAGACACATTGAAAATGAGTTAAAAATGCAATGCTAAATGTATTGTTTTCTTAACACGTGCTCTTAACAAAGTGCCAAGCTTGTAGACTTCTCTAGTTCACTACTGCCCTGCTCGCAGGGGCTCATTGACGGCACATCACAATCACCAGCAGCCAGCGTGTTTATATGACGGGGAAGGGGAAGGTTTGGGGAGACCTAGCACTTTGACCACAAACACTTTGCAATCATATGCCACTGCACTGTCCATGTTGCTGCATGGGGGGTTGGGTGCTCACAGAACCTGCTCTATGATAACGAGGACTAGAGGGACATATGGCCAGCACTCTCATAGCATCCGTCGTGACCGCAACTCGACACATAGCAACAGATCGCAGATTGGCTCAGATCCCAAGAAAATAATCAACTTCTCTGTGAAATAGTACACTGACTGCAGTCATGTAACAGAAAGTAACTAAAAGAATGTATAAAATGGCTTAGCTTTCGAGCAAAAATCTTGTCTTATGACTAACAATGTCATTTCCTTTGCCCCACATAGTCATCCTGGTTGAAAAATTTCTGACCATAATATGGGAAAGTTTATTTGACTGTAACACATAAACCAGTCACAACTACATGTAATTATTGGATGAGAAATGGAAGTAATATTCTGTGACACTGAGGGGTGAGGAAATATTTGAGGAAGCAATGCAGATATGGGACTTAAACACTAAAATCAGCAAGCAAATTACTTTTTCCATATCCGGTTCATGGCTTTCCCATGTTCAACTATAATGTATAATGTCTTGAAAGAATTTATCAATAAATAAATCTAAAACTAATTCCATTAAATACAGGCAATTAAAAATACTAAAACATTGTCAATGTTGGTAGCTAAGTTGTAGGCAAAATATAACCTATTCAATATGATACCTGCTTCAGAGTTCATCACTTGGATTATATACTTTTAGCAGTTGCAAGTAGAATTTCCCATAATAAATTTAAAGATTTTTACAGGTCTTACTGTAATGGAGGAATGCGACGTTGGCTATAATAATACTTTTTTTCTTTAGAACAAACACTTCCTATTTAAAATATGAATAATTTCCAAACAATAACAAGATATACTAAATTATCTCTTTAGATCTAAATTTACATTAACAGATTAGTTATGTTCCTAAAATGTCCTATTCAGCATTTAGTTTCATAACTAATATATGGCCATTTGTGACCTTCCATTAAAATGACTTTATTGATTAAATTCTTTCTTACTCAAATGATTTGCAGATAACACCTTGTGAGGTAGCAGTTCATTGTCAGGTTTCCTCAGTCCTACAGTCTACTGCTATTGAATCCTACACTTAAATACAGGTATCTTTACATACAGGTAGTCATTCTGTCTTTATGAAATCAAATCCACTTGTCGGACCCTTTTCCCCTCACTGTCTGTCTTTCTCTTCAGGTCTTCTTTGTAAAATCAGGCCTTCCACCCTCTAATGGTCATCCTCAGGCTCTTTCCAGTCTTCTGAGGCCCATTCAGGCAACTTTGTCTCGTACTGCCATCCTGGTCCCTGTTTAAGAAAAAAATAGTGTTAGGACTGATCTCATTTCTGCCAGGCCTGGTGGATTTTGGACTGACTGATGCGTGTTGTAGTACAATTTCTGTTAATCTGTTGATACTGTGCACTATTCATTTATTTATTTTTTATACATAGATGGCTCCACAAGGGCTTTGGCAAATACTAAGCCTAGCTGACATTTGGGCAGATTTTTAAAAAAACATTTATAACCACTATTATTGTTATTAACATCATTATTACTATTGATGTCATTATCATTATTATCATCATCATAATGTAAATATCAATAATGACATTTCTTTTTTCTGTAAATTCAAGGAATGGGCTAAATATGTGAGGTCAGCTATGCCTAGTAACTGACAAAGTGCTTGTGGAGCCACCTGTGTAATAAAGAAAAATAATAAAACAAAACAATAGTGGACAGTGCATGTATACACTCACTGTGTCAATAAGATATAGATAGGAAAGACCTAAATATCCCATCACTGTCTGTAAAAGTGCACTCATTCATGTTATTTTATAAACTCAAACACCATGTTTGCAACTAGAAATTAAGACCACTTACCATGTACTTGAGAGCATGGAGATACATAACAAGGTCTCTGGGCTTAGGGTCACGGTATCTCACTTTGCATTCATAGCAGTGCTCATCTACTGTCATGAGCCTTGGCTGGTAGCCATAGTCTTTGTTTCCCTCACTGGTCTGAGTTCCTGCCGAAACCACACCAAGGCCATCACTTCCAACAAGACCACTGCTGCAGCCTGGAAATATTTTTAAAATGTCATTTCATAATGCATTTTGTGACAAAAATGTGTAGTTGCTGCATATATGATTCAATAATAATATTTCTATATTACAGTGAAAGTGTCTTGGAACATAAATCTGCTATGAAACAGATTTCAAAATAATTAATCTTGTCTCTTCATTAACTTGAATTGATCAGATATAATTCTACACTCTTTCTCATAATAGTTGTATACAGAAAACCCACATAAGTCATAAAAACTGGGAACCTGTCAATTCAACAAATTTTGGGTAAAAGGTCTGGACAGCAGGTCAGAAAACTGTTCACACTGAGAAGGAGTTATCAATCATAACATTATTTATATTGCTTAACAGCTTATTATACTATAAATCATAGAAAAAAAAAATATATATATATATAAACACAACCTTTTCATAATATGTAAGGACTGCAGTTACTTAAAAATATTTCAACCTGGCCATCTTATCTATACCACTTGATCAAGCTGTTGATGGTCTTATGCAAACATCTATCACCAACATCTACTAAGAAACCCTCCAGATTGCCCTCACAAAGGGTGTCAACCATGCAGCCCTTGGCACATTCTTGCATGTGACACATGGCCCATTTGCTACTGTAACCATAACATGTGTTCTATGTGATTTAACTGGCCTTTGTCTTTTAAGAATATCATCAATATTGTATTCCACTTTTTTTTTTCTTCAAATAAATAAAATGGCATTTATGCATAATATTTTTAGTATATTTTGACCAATCTATAAATGAGTTATTTTATCTCTTATAATACTTATGTTACTTGGTCTACATACAGCGTACTCATTATATCAAGCCTGCTGAAACATCCTTGCCCTAGATCATTCAGATCAAGGCAAAGAAATAATCACAAATCAATCACGATAACTTAACCCTTACTATGATGACTTCTCAAGGGGCCAAGTATTTCTATTTATTTGCTTCTCAAGTCATTTTAACAATAACAACTTAAAACAACTTAATAACTCTTACCATTTATTGTCTTTGGTGGGACTGCCTCAGCTCCTACCATGGAGGGCTGAATGTCCAGTGATGAAGTGAGAGCTTTGGGTGATGCATAACCTGACTGGGCAATAAGCGCAGGGGGAGATGTCACACGGGGGGCATCTGCAGCTGATGGAGACTTCTCCTTGGGGCTCGGGGTGTTGCGCTGGGATCCTCCTGCAAGGTATTGATTCCTTAAGGGATGTTTTTATCTGGTTTTAGGTTTGGAAGGAGAAGCAGATCACTGACGCTTCAAGATGAATAATGTCTATGCTTCTAATGAATACTGTAACTTGTTTACTTTTATATCTTATGTTTGCAGGTTTGAATGAGCTTTCCTGGTTTGAAAACCCCTTATCTTTTAAAATCTTCCTTTTTTACTCACGATGGGGCAGCTTTTAACCTAATTCCTCTTTCCATTGCAATATAGCAAACACTCACTGGAAAACTACGCTGAACCTCTCAGAGTGATTTTCACTTGCTGTATTTCAAGTAGTGAAAAAAAAGGTTTTGTAGTTTTAATAGAAAAAAAAAAAAAAATTATACATGTATATATACAAATGGAACTATGTACAATGTGTATATACAGTGAAACTTCATGATGTGACAGGACATCACTGTCGTGAATGGGTCAAACAACACTCACTCAAAATCTTATGCTTGGAAATAATAACATATAAAAAAAATCTTGAAGGCCAAAAGTAAACACTAGAGCAAACTTACATTTAAAGAGTTCAAAAACCTCTGAATATCCACACTGATATCACATTTAGAAAGAGACCTCTTGATCTTACCAAATGAAATACTTCATACATCATATCATCTTCATAAAAGCTTACCCTCTTCATCATTGTCTGTCTTCTCACGTCCCTTGAACATGGAGTATTCTGCGTCCCCATCCATCCCTAGCCAGTTCTCGGCATTGTGGATCTTGATCAGGTCTTGAATCAGCTGTTCATCTGTCTTGGCAACAATGCCACCTTTGCCCTTGTTAGGGCCAAAGACTGTGTGGTTGTACAGTGGATCATTCACAATGGGGTAGCCTGCAATTCAGAGCAATTTGTTATTTAGGATATAATTCTGAACAACACAAATAAATTTTATCTGATAAATTGGAAGTTCATGAACAAAATCATTATCCCTTGAAGAATGCTCATTCTTACAATCTGTTGCAAATGCATGATTCATACAAAGAAATTAGTTATTTTTTTTAAATCTGCAGATCTAAATCTACATCATGGGACTTTAAAAATCACAATCCTTTCCTGAGCCCTGAGCATGCCTTAACCCTTCTGAAATGCGCTATATATGTTCAGCCTGGAATAGGCATCTTAAGATGTGGTTGTTTTCTATCATTCTCTAGACTTATGGTTTTATATGTAAGCCTACATATGATATATTAGCAAAGTGATACTAATTAGCATTGGGCATAATGCCCTATTTACACAACTACAGGAATAAATAGCTTACTTTCAATAAATGGAAAAGTGCAGTAAGAAACTGATACAACCTCGTAAAAAATGCTTGTTGTGGAAGGGTTCATGTAGAACACATGTCTTTTGGTAATTATCAGAAAAATAAAGTATGCAATACTTTGAGTAGTCTTTCCATTTTTATTAACCTAGACTTTATTTTATTGAAGATTTTTAATTCAATTTAATTGAAAAGTACGTTAAAAACTTCTCATAAATGTTTACCTGAAAGATAAACATTTCAGCTTGATTATTTTGTTGCATTTTTTCTGTCATTATATCAGTCCAGTAGTGTTTTCCTATGCAAATACACTTATGCACTTTTGAGTAGTTCCAATGCTAAAAAGTAATACAGTTATGTGATGTACTTTCATGATTTTAAAAAAATCACTCTTGCATAAGAATGAGCAGCAATAGAGTCCCCATAACAATACATTTTTATGAATGTATCCATCAACATATAAGAATACAACATACAATAAATGGATTATGATTTTCTTGAGGCTTAAGAACTGTGTACATATGATAAAAACTTGAAAAAAAAAATATTGCAAATAGGAGAGCAATAGCATTAATACATTAATCCATGACTCTTCATACTTGTAACAAAATCTCCATATAAAACCCTTTATTACCTAAATACTGAAGGTGGACTCGGATCTGGTGCATACGTCCAGTATGGGGTCGGCAAAGCACCACTGATGTTTTGCCATTGTAAGAGAGTCGTGTGAACTCAGTTCGGCAGTCCTTTCCAGTGGGTGAGACCTTGCACACTCCAATCTTGTAGCTGACTACTTCTATCGGTTCGTTGCATTCAATGTGTTCCCTGTGGAGAGGTTATGTGTTATCCAAGATTTTGACTTGTCTACTTTCTTTTTCTTTAACATTACTATTATAAGTACAGAATTCTATTGATATAGAAATTATTTAAGATAACCTTTAATAACAATCTGAATAATAATTCTGACATATATGGTTGTCTTTATGTGAAGAACTTATGTCAAAGTTAGATGTACAAAAATGAGTGACTTAGGTATAATAGAGGGACTTTAGAAAGAAGTGGTAAGTCAAGAATACAATGTAAAAAATGTGTCAAACAATGCTCCATTTTTTTCATCAATTTCAAAGTTTTTTTTTTTTTTTTTTTTTTTTATTCAGTATTAGAACTAATAGAGGAGAATAACTTAAATAATACTAATAGGATACACATATTGTACCAGTAACAGACGATACATAATAATTACAGAAGCTTCCTACATTACAATATAATGCAATCTCTAATGATGAAATGCACTATAAAATTACTTACTGCAAAATCCTGTATAGTGGTTTAGATGAGAGAGTGAGTGATTGAAGGAGGGAGGGAGGGAGGGGGGGAGGGAGGGAGGGAGGGAGGGAGGGGGGAGGGAGGGAGGGAGGGAGGGAGGGAGGGAGGGAGGGAGGGAGGGAGGGAGGGAGGGAGGGAAAGTGAGCTGGAGGGAGTTAAAGGAAAAGAGAGAGAGAGAGAGAGAGAGAGAGAGAGAGAGAGAGAGAGAGAGAGAGAGAGAGAGAGAGAGAGAGAGAGAGAGAGAGAGAGAAAAAGAGAGAGAAGAGGGAAAGAAGAAGAAAGAAAGAAAGAGAAGAGGGAGAGAGAGAGAGAGAGAGAGAGAGAGAGAGAGAGAGAGAGAGAGAGAGAGAGAGAGAGAGAGAGAGAGAGAAAGAGAGAGAAAGAGAGGAAGAGAGAGAGAGAGAGAGAGAGAGAGAGAGAGAGAGAGAGAGAGAGAGAGAGAGAGAGAGAGAGAGAGAGAGAGAGAGAGAGAGAGAGAGAGAAAGAGAAAGAGAGAAAGAGAGAAAGAGAGAGAGAGAGAGAGAGAGAGAGAGAGAGAGAGAGAGGGAGGAAGAGAGGGAGAGGGGAGAGAGAGAGAGAGAGAGAGAGAGAGAGAGAGAGAGAGAGAGAGAGAGAGAGAGAGAGAGAGAGAGAGAGAGAGAGAGAGAGAGAGAGAGAGAGAGAGAGAGAGAGAGAGAGAGAGAGAGAAGGGGGAGGGAAAGAGGGAGAGAGGGAGGGAGGGAGGGAGGGAGGGAGGGAGGGAGGGAGAGAGGGAGGGAGAAATAGAAAGGGAGAAAGAGAGAAAGAGAGAAAGAGAGAGAGAGAGAGAGAGAGAGAGAGAGAGAGAGAGAGAGAGAGAGAGAGAGAGAGAGAGAGAGAGAGAGAGAGAGAGAGAGAGAGAGAGAGAGAGAGAGAGAGAGAGAGAAAGAGACTAACCTTGGGAATTCTCCTTCCACTCGGCACACATACTCCTTGGTCACCTGACGTGTGCGGATCTGTTGTTCCATCTCACGGGCCTTCTTTGGGGTCCTCCCAAACAGCAAGAGGCCTGAGGGACACTCATCAAATTAACTTGTACCAAAAAAAGGGGAAAAACTCAGCGCATTGCCCAGGTGTCACTGTAAAGGTGAGTGATGCACCCATGAGATGAACAGTATGGAATAAGAGTACCTTTTTTCTCTTTTTTCCAGCAGGCATCTTTGTCGGATTAGGGATACATATGATTGGTTAGGGAGGGTATTACTTATGATCAGGGACTACATGGTAAATATCTGGGATAAGTATTTGGTATCTGGGATGGAGATTCTTTGAGACCACATAAACACGCACAATATACTGATGCACTAAAGACACATTGGTAGAATATGGTGTTATCATGATGTCATTTCATGTTTATTATATGAAACTCAATACAATCTTCCTTCTTCTTTTTCTATTCTTATTGCTAATATCACAATGGGAAAGTTTGTTTTTTTCTTGCATAATGTTCTAATCAAACTTTTCAGGTATGGAGGGTCTGAAAGAAACAGTATTTTCTTTTTTGTGTGTTACAGCCTTCAGTATAGTACAATTATGCTAAATATTAGAGCATCAATATAAAGAGAAATAAAAAAATAAAAATATTTAATTTTGAAGCAATGCAGCTATATTTGTATAGAGGGATTATACTCATGTAAGACTCTTTATCTCTTTAATATCACTAAAGTGTATACTGAATTTCTAAATTCAAAAGAATTATATATGAGCACTTTGTGGTCAACTTTCAGACATTATTCACAATACAAGATAAATTAAAATAAATATGTTAAAATACACAGGAGTACATAGAGACACAGAAGCACACATATACACAAGGAAACAAACACACACACACACACACACACACACACACACACACACACACACACACACACTCAATAAAAAAAAGTAGAAAAAAATGCATGTCATAGAACCCTACATAAAAAATAGTCACTACATCATAATACAGATGACATCCTGAATATATCCTTTATGAAACTGAACTATCATTGCATCAGGATAGATTACATATTCAAGTAAGTAGTAGACATCAGTTATCTTTTAATGATACTGGAAATCAATAATGCAAAACAAAATTACTTAATCACAAAAGAAACAATAGCAACAATGATTACAAAACATAAACTGTCAGCAATATCACATTAAACCCCTGCTTCTTTCAGAAATAAATGCTCATATGATAGCACACATGACAGACCACCAGGCACGTAGGTATCAATAACATTAACACGAGAGAAGTAAAAGAACATCCATTACAATACGGGTACATCAATGCCAATAACATAATGTCATTCACACCAAATATAACATCTCTGATCATCTCATTTCATCTGGTTGATGAGAAGTGTGTTGAACTTGTGGTTATAGTTACTTCGATTTTTATCTATTTATTTGGTTTGGTTTGGTTTTCACCCAGAGTTAAGAATGATCATGAGAGGGACTTGAAAGGAAAATAAATCGCAAATGAATAAGTTACAGCGTTCTTATGGAATGCAGAATAGAGGTACAAGACTCAATGAATATAGGCAATGAAACAGTGATTTGTACTGAGGGGGACGAGGAAGGTGATAGGATGGAAGGGGGTGGGGCAAGTTTTCATAATTGTTATGTCCTGATTTCACCTCTTGAGAGAATAAGAAAAAAAAGTAAGAAAGAATTTCAAAAAAAAAAAAAAAAGAAAAACAAATTAGTCCAGGGGAGGATGTAGCTCACACTCTATACTTTTTTTTTTCTTTTCATCTATTTTGTTTTTAGTATATTCTACATAAAACTACGCAAAGCATGAGCAAGAGACACTGAGGGGGGAGGGGGCAGGGGAGAGTGGCAAAAAGCAGTGGTGCTTTCAAGCCACACTAAGAAGTGGTGTTTGATTCATCTTTGCAGTTGAACTCCTAAAAGAAGTCTTGCCAAAAGCAGTGATTGGTTATTTCAAAATCAAACACAGAAATATCTGGGATATTTACCTTTAGAAGGCATACTTTCATAAGTGGGGGGGGGAAGGGGAGGGAGGCCATGAACAGGGGAGTACCAAAACCCTGTAAGGTATTAAGAGAAAAAAAAGGACAGTCAACAAGCATATTGGTGACGGTGCTGGTGGCACTGCAGCAGGAATCAATGCTTGATGTCTTGAAACATCTACTCTACAAACAGTGAGGTTTGGGCACATGGAAACCAGGTGTTTGGGAAGGGGTTGGGCAGGGCTGGACAGGGCACAAAATGGCATGACATCAGTGCAGGAAGGGATGGGGATCTGCTAGGGGTTGGTTGGGGGAGTGTGGGGTGTGGGGGGTATGCCAACTTACCGCTCGTGAGTCTATCGAGGCGGTGGATGGTTCTGAGGTTCTTGAGATTGTACTCCTTAGCCAGGATGAAGACGACAGTGTTGTGTCGGTAGCGGCCGCACGGGTGTACCTGGACGCAGGGGGGGACAACAACAGTCACCAGAGTGTAAGGTGGCAGTGAAGGGGGAGGCTGGGCCACAGCATCAGGCAGCAGCTCCCACAGGCACGTCAACACCAGCCCCAGGGAACATTTTTTTTGGCAGTTTGTATACTGAAGCACCCATTGTGAGAGAATACTTCCACCTTCGCCAGCAAGTCAAGACCTAGAGCTAATTTCAGAACTGAAAGCCCCTTGCAAGAGTGTGTGTGTCTCGACATGATGATGAAGAGGAAAATATCCAGAGAAAATTGGGACCCAGTAATCAAATGCATCTTTAAGGTTATTATCATCCCTCCTCATGTTCTCCATGAAAGATAAGCACAGTCATCTTTTTTTTGAAGTCCATGATGCAGCATTTGCTTAAAGGGGAAGGGAGAAGGCAGAACCATTGCCAGAACACAGCAGGAAAACCAACTGGTCCAAGGTAAGCTCAAGCAGTTCCATTCCCCTCAAAGCCAATGCAAAAAATGGTAATAACCTTGGACTGCCGCACTGTGGTATGGAGGAGACCAGCTCTCACACCAGCGTTACTTACGGGGAGGCGGCAGTGTCACAACCAAAATACTGGCAGGTGAGAAACCTTTAGTAGATAAGCTTGGTTAACATATTGTAGCTGTATTTCCATGGAGAGAAGGCAACAGCTGAGCTTAATAATAACTTACACCAAAGCATCCAAGAGAAAAAAGAAAGGTATAGGGTGCTTACTTCTCCATGAAAAGCCAACTACAGTGACCTCTGTTTAGACCATTCCACTGGTGCTTGGCCTGTGATGCATAGTGGCTAGGCACCAGTGGCTGAGAGTTAAAAGTGGTGCTAAAACACTCATGGCCAATACAAACACAAGCTCCACTCTTGAGTAACTAACATCGCTAGGACTTCCTTCATTCAGTTGTAAAGTACTGTGCACTTTCTAGAGTTAAAAAAAGAGTTGGTGTGAAATACTTGCTACTCTTCTATAAGAAAAGAATAAAGTAATAATTCAAAAGTAAAGAAAGAAATTAAAGTTTGAATTTCTTTTCACATAGTTGGATTCCTTTCAAAATGAATAAATAATAAAAGGAGACTTCAAAGTAATAAGGAAAGAGAATGTTGTGTAACTCTTTTGGGATGTGTTTAATGAGATGCAAATGTATTTTTGCAAAATCACTTTAAATTTTCACAACTGAAGATTTTTAGAGTTACTTAAGAATGGAGAGCTATACTTCATGATGTGTGGGTTCCACATACTCCGTAGCATTGATATAAATAGATCTATATATCTTTCTTTTTTTAATGTGTCATTATACGTTGATGATTATGGGTTACAGATACAAAATTTGGTGAAATACAGGTTACATATTTTTGGAGGAGTTGAGGGACAGTATTCTTGGGAGGGGGGTTTCTAGAAGAGATTTTTCTTAGGCCAGAACTGTGGTGAGGTCGCAGAAAACCTTATAGCTAGAAGAAGAGAGAGAAGGGGACTCTTGGGGAATGGATGTCTGAGCTGAAGAATTTCAATGAATGAGAGATGTGTGGCTAAAAGAGGAGAGAAACAACAGTAATAACAATAATGATAATAATAAAAAAAAGGACTGTATCACATGAGAAATGATAATAGTACATTGAGAAATACATCATAAATGGGGGATTAGAGAATAAAAACAGGAGATAGAAATAAGAACACGATGAGAGAAAATGTTTCACCATCACCTTTTTGACATTCACAAAGGCAAAAGTTGAGTAAATCTTAAATCATTAGAACTTTGGAAGATGGGATTGAAGGATTCTGCAGTTGTGGAGCAGGTAACACATCAGACATATATGCAGGAGAGAAAAGAGGACATGGAATTCTATCATATGCTGAAGATATCATAGGACTTTGAAGAAACAAAATGGTACTAAAATAGGGGAGGGCCACAGGAGACAAAAAAAGAGACTACAAGTGAAATCAAATGGATGATGGGGAGAGGGGAAAGGGGGTTGCGATGTCAGATAGGATCAAACATGATGTCCGAGAGGCCACGAGTGCCAGTCTGTGCAAACCAGGCGTCGTGGCAATGGAAGAGTAAGTGAATTAAACATGGACTTGCCATGAATAATGTTTAGAGGTATCTTACAGGTTAAATGGTATAAATTAAGATTATTTATATAGGCTCTAATATAATCGTTCGGTGTACATGTATTTATGACTGTGTGTGTGTGTGTGTGTGTGTGTGTGTGTGTGTGTGTGTGTGTGTGTGTGTGTGTGTGTGTGTGTGTGTGTGTGTGTGTGTGTGTGTGTGTGTGTGTCTGTGTATATATACATGTGTGTAAGAGAGAGTGAGTTTTAGCATGTATGTGTATGAGAGTATGTCTAGATGATAGAAAACTGTCCTTGAGATAAATCCAGATGGTCTGAGCTGCTGGGCTACAGCATACTCAGCAGAGTGGCTTCTAAGCTACTGTGAGGTGATCATTTAGTTTGCCCCTTCACTATGAAGCTCCTAATCACATTGGCTGACTTACAAATCGCAAGGCTATGTGATTCCTGCGAAAATGTTAAAAAAGAACAGCTAATCTAAACACTACCACATAAGACATACACACTCATTCCCATGCCGTTGTATGCCCTCGCCGCGATATGCCTCTGACTGTTCACCAGTGTTCATATGTACCTTCTGTAAATACTTTTTATAGAGTGGCTGTCGTGGGGTAACTGGTAACTGGTGACTGGGTATGCTGGTCTGATTTTTTCTGATTTATATATATATATATATATATATATATATGCATATCTATATCTAT
>BOPN01000065.1:40127-60127 GCA_017312705.2 Penaeus japonicus
CCTTAGTCCCTGCCCCTCGGCCCTTAGTCCCTGCCCCTCGGCCCTTAGTCCCTGCCCCTCGGCCCTTAGTCCCTGCCCCTCGGCCCTTAGTCCCTGCCCCTCGGCCCTTAGTCCCTGCCCCTCGGTCCAAGGTCCTACTAGCTTGCTCCTAGGTGGCCCTTCCGCTGGGGATGTGACTGAAGGAAAGAGCAAAGTTGCGGAATTTGGTCGGTTGGATTTCAATGCAAGGATAATGATGGTGTGGGGGTGCTTGGCGCTGGTAATGATAATGGCGGTAGTGGTGATGACGGGAATAAGGGTAATGCTGCTACTGCTGGTGATGATGATAATGATGATGATGATGGTAATGGTGATGATGATAATGAGGATGGTGATAATAATAATGATAATAACAATAATGATACTAATGATAATGATGAAAAGAATGATGATGATGTTAAAATAATGATAACAATAATGATAATGATGATAATTATCATAATGATTCCGATGGCAACAGAGATGATAACAATGATTATAAATGTAATAATAACACCAAGAACAGAAACAACAGTAATAACATTGACAGTATAATAACAGTTACCATTCATATAATCTCAAAATGATCCAATAATAACACTCACTATGATGACATAAGCAATTTTGCTGCTAGAAGAACTGATGTTCATAATAGTGATTCTGATGATGTAATGACATTTATCATCATTGATAATTGCCATTATTGCTACCATGTTTATCTATGTTACTGATAATTATGGTATTGTTGATTGCCTCTTAATCATTATTACCATACCGTAATAGTTATATCCACCATGAAAAGTGCCATGAGAAAGGGAGAGATGAATTATAAATGTATAGTTCGGGATTGATAACGGTAGGGGAAACAAAGACGGAAATATATAATGCATTAAGTAATTACCCTTGCTTAACATGGGCGTAAAAATTAAGGAGCCTTACATTTCAAGGTACATTTGAATATCTGTTGGATATGCATTCGTAATAAATAGCTTTATTGCGCTATTATTATTGTGTTTTTTGTTTTTCGAATCATAGAAGGAGTGCAATTTTCCAGGGGGACGGAAGGGGGGGGGGGGGGGAGGAGGATAAGAATGAAGCATTGATGATAGTATTTTACATAAAGCGAATCATATGATGATGATGTTAATAATGATAATGATGATAATGATGATGGTAATTATCATAATAATGATTCCGATAGCAACAGAGATGATAACAATAATGATTATAATGTAAATAATAACACCAAGAACAGAAACAACAGTAATAATGTTGACAGTATAAGAATGAAGCATTGATGCTAATATTTTACAAAAAGCGAATCATATTTTTTCCATCTATCTATAAATAGAATCGTAGAGAAGAGAGAAAGAGAGAGAGTATTTTATGAATTACATAATATTAATATATAATAAGGAATTCGAAATCACATGGAGTCCTGATTCATATTCAATGGCCATGCTGACTTCTCCTGGATCAAGGAAAGAATAGGGTCGAACCGTGGAAAAGGCTTCAAACTGAATAATAAATAGTTGAATGAAAAGGCCTCGATACTGGATTTGGTCAGAGATGATTTTAGCGAAAAGAATTTTGGTTGAGACTGCGTTAACTA
Organism: Penaeus japonicus; assembly: GCA_017312705.2. Classification (NCBI taxonomy): domain Eukaryota; kingdom Metazoa; phylum Arthropoda; class Malacostraca; order Decapoda; family Penaeidae; genus Penaeus; species Penaeus japonicus. The sequence continues at coordinate 41,758 of BOPN01000065.1, forward strand.
GGTACGGTTTTGATTCTATGGGTTATGATAGTATAATAAGTAGTAGCACTGATTCTTTAGTATAGGTTGAGAGAGAGAGAGAGAGAGAGAGAGAGAGAGAGGGAGAGAGAGAGAGAGCGAGAGCGAGAGCGAGAGAGAGAGAGAGAGGCCAAACAAAGAAAAGATCGAGACAGAAATTGGAACAAGTAGAGACATTGTCTACGATTAATACGACATACATTCTCAAATTTCCACTTTATCAGCTGTGCGTCTGTAAGTTCACGACAGGGGTACAAAGATGAGGAGAGGGGGAGGGGAAGAGGATTGGGAAGGAGAAGGGGAAGGGGAGGGGAGAAAGGAGGAGGAGGAGGAGGTGGGGAGGAAGAGGGGGAGGGAGAGAGCAGGGGGAGGCAGGAGGGAAGAGAAGGAGGTAGGTAGGGAGGAGGATGGACGGAGGAGAGGAATGTAGGGAGGAGGAGGGAGATAGGAGAGGGAGGTGGGGTAGGGTATGGAATGGAAGAGAGGAAGGGAGGTCCAAAGCCACGACAGTGGGGTTTTATGGGGCCATAACACGTAATTGGCTCTCCCTTTTACGCCAACAGGAATATGACGCCGGCGGCTCAATTTCTTTCGGGATTGTGTGTCTGTGTGTGTCCTATAAGTCAATTAATTATCGTGACATACAGGCAAAATTTATTTGGATAAATAAGGAAAAACAGATCGAAGCTTGCTGAGCAACAAACAACAACAAAAATAGAACCAACTTAATGAATGTCGTAAAGAAGTCGTTCCCCCTGCGCTACAAGGGACAGGCTGGATGGCCATTGCAAAACTTGTGCAACTTGCCAAAGTGGGTTTCTTAAATTAACGAGATCATGTAAACAGCCCCCAAGAATCACGGCAACATGAACCTGATCTGACGAGTTTCCAAACAGCAATGGAAGATAATGTCGGATGACTTACTTCCCTTTCATCATCCACTTTATTGCCTTATTGACTGTTTTCCTCTCGGTTTTACGCCATTCGCCCCGTTTATTTGGGGTTTGTTCCTCTCCTTCGTTCGTTTAATTCGTTGCTCCATTGCCTGTTTTCATCTTGAGTGTTGTCAGGCCGAAGGAGATGCGAAGTCGAACGCTAGTTATTCGGGACAGTTCCGAACTTCCTTGGCTTTACGTGGCTTACACTTTGAATGGAAACTCTGAGATGATTTTGAGTCCGCACAAGATTCAGCCTTTGTGTCTGCGTGGAATTACAGATAATGTAATGACTATGACGCATTTAATGGGTATTCAATGTGTTTCTTTGCCGTTTCAAGCTTTTTGCTGATTTTAACGTTTGTTTACTTGAAAAAAGGAATGTTGAAAAATCAACATGACATGACATGAAGGAGTAGGCGATATGATTGTAAAAAAAGAAAGAAAGAAAGAAAGAAAAAAAGACTCGAACACAGAATGAAGACGAAATGAAAATGAAAGTTTATTAACCACTAAATTGAGCAAAGGAGAAGACGAAAAAAATAACAACAACAAATAAATACATGAGCAGATAAATAAGATAAAACCCGAAAGAAGGAGTTGATGCCTTAGCTTATGCAACAAATGAAACCGGAACATCGATTTCTCTAGAAACTTCCAAACCATCTTTTCTTACTCATAGGATTGGTAAAGAGAGGGAGAGGGGAGGGGGAGGGGGAGGGGGAGGGGGAGGGGGAGGGGGAGGGGGAGGGGAGGGGGAGGGGGAGGGGGGGAGAGAATACATAGGGACAAGTCTGTTTCCTTTTGTTGTTGTTTTTTCTTCTCGGACGGAAAGATTAGATGACAATCCCTTGTTAATGCTTTGCGGATTAGAGATCAGTTCTCTGAGGTTTAGACAAGAAAAATACAAAACTGAATATACTGATTGTTGAATCTCTGTTGTTGAATCTTGTTACACTTTCTTGAAACACTTTCTTGGAAACAGATGAATGTATAGAGATAGGTAGATGAAGATGGATAGCTAGAAATAGAAAGATGGAGATAAATAGATCGAGATATATAGACAGAGAGAAAGAGAGAGAGAGAGAGAGAGAGAGAGAGAGAGAGAGAGAGAGAGAGAGAGAGAGAGAGAGAGAGAAAGAGAGTGAGATGGACTAGTCATGAAGCCGAAGGAACAGCAGAGAGGTGGAAGAATAATGGATTAGGTATAGGTATGGACATATGACTGCTATAAAATGTAGACAAACGCGTATATCTCTCAAAATTGTATAAATAAATAAAACATCAATTTTGCAATGACCATTTCCTTAAATAATGATGATCCTCACATCTGATAGTTACATCCGATGACACTAAACCGTCGTAATCCGAAACAATCATAAAATAAAACAGCAAACAAATATGAGGTAATGACAGCGGTATAGTAGGTGAGGATTCGAAGTAAAGGATTGGGCACGAGATGGGCGACTGCACCGGAGACATGAGATGGGGAATGATCGGCTAATGGACAGTGTGGAAAACTCATGACAGAGTGGTGTGTGTGTTAGCACATGAAGATGGCGATGTGGTCATGATGATGATGATGATGATGATGATGATGATAATGAGGAGGATGAGGAGGAGCTCTCCCATCCCTCACCAAAGCCGACCTACGCCTGGTTGCTCAGACAGACTTGCGGTTTTACAGACTGAGTTATAGGTAAGACTTTGCTTGTGACATTGGTGAGAAGAAGAATTAGAAGATGACAATGTTTAGAAGAAGAAAATAATGAGTATCAATTCAATAACTATTCCATATAATGTCATGGACCAAGTGAGACATAGATAGGCATAGCAGAGGAACCAATGCCTTGACCTGCTGTGAGGCTGTTTTTTTTAATAACATCTCTCACTCGATAACATGTTGATCTGTGGCAAAATAGTGCAGAGAAATCAAGTGGTCAAGATAAAGGAAGAGGATCTAACTACCTATGTGTTGACCACTTTGCATTGTGTTGAGTTTCCTTTATAAGGGGAAGAAGGGGCCAAATCTACAAAACCTTGCAAATCACTCAAACAAACTGTTGCGTGTGTGCAAACTACGGTCAAATCATAGTAATAATTACACAAGGAGTTTTTTCAGATACGGGTGCAAGAGGTAACAAGTAAAAACTATCAATAATAATTCATGCCAGGGGAAATTAAAAAATGCAAGGAACCATCATCGTGGAAACAACAGAAAAATAAGACAAAAAAGGGAATAAGATAAGAATAAGACACAAAAAAAAGAGGTCATGGCATCACAAAAAACAACAAATAATAAATAGGTGAAGAGCAAAGTCACTCGTCCATGGCTAGCTATGTAGTGCCACGTCCACTCGGGGGAAATCAACCAAACCTGAAACGTAAACGCCAGAAAGGAAACAATAATAAAAAAGAAGATGGAAAAAAATCAAAGGGTGCAATTAAAATACGCATTACGTTGGTATTCAAATGGTATACCTAAGACTGTATACGGCTACGTAACATGCCATAGCCGTGAGGTGGATACGGAAATCAAAATTAAAAAAAGAAAGGGCCAAAATTGGGGGTCGGGCAGTCAATCGCATGTGTGCCAGGGATCAGGACGGATTCACGGGACTTGGTGCAAAGGATTGGATTCCAATCTGAAGGACACAGAAGGTTTGAATGAGGGGATCGAGGGCGAAAGGTTGGGACGGGTTCGAGCGGCTGCTAAAATGTACAATGATAACTCACTAAGAATAATAGTAACAAGAATACATTAAGGGGGATAAACGCAAATAAAAATCAATAACTGTGACCAGGCTCAATATAGCTCCATGATAGGCATAAATGTTGTAGCATGTACACTGCGGATGGAGGGATAAGGGTGAGGGGAAACTCATGTGGATTTGAGGGTAAAAAAAGGGAATCATTCGCATAAAGAATGGGCAAAAATGGGGCAAAGGGGAGCATCGCCACGCAAAGCTGAAGCGCAACTGGGATGTAATAAGAACAAAATAACGGAAGCAAAAGTATTCATTTCCATATAGCTTTTAGGTTGGAATGGGGAATGGGAGGCAATGTTGATGACCATTAGCTGGATGGGGGAAATGGGGGATCGGGAAGGTAAGAGGAAACATTTTTTACCTAAATGTTTTTTTTTCATAGTGTTATGGGGAGGGGTAGGAATTCATAGTGGGGAGCCTTTGCCACGTTGATATGGTGAGAATTAAATGTTATATAATGTACATAGTATAATGCTGCTATCAGTTTTATTAATTATATTAATTTGCCTAAGTGGAAACGGATGTGGTGACTTGTCAAAGATCAGTGGTCAGTTGAAAACGTTGATTGAGCCTTTTAGACACGGGTATGCTGAGGGTCTCTTTGGTTGGGAGGACGCCTGAAGGACATCGACTCGCTGGGAGGAGGACGTCTGTGCTCTGTAGGACGTTGCTGTTGAGTTGGCCGCAGAGAGCGAGAGAGCTTCATGGGATGATGACAAGGAGGAAAACAAAGGGCCGCTGAGAGCAACAGGGGATGAGAGCTCGACCGTGACACCGTTTTCGGACGAAACGCACTTGGCACGCGCGCGAGTGCCTGGTTACCCCGTGGCCTAGGGAAGTGCTGACCACACCATGCCAGGGGGGGACGGGGCGGGGGTCCTGCTGCCCCACCCCACCTACACTAGGCAGGCAGCTAGCTAGCCGGGTTAAAGCTCGCCGCTATTACTCACCGGCAAGGAACATGGCTTGTCGAGAACGACCAAATCCTCATCTAAATGTAATATCTCAATGTTTCGCGCTAACACCGGCGTCTCATGTCTGCAATGGCAACCATAACACGACTGCGTTTAGCATCTATATTAACCAAAGATTAGAGGGAAAATAAGAGGCACTGCTCTATTATTAGACAATGCAAAAACGCGTTCTAATGGAAAATGCTGGAGGTTTCTGCTAAACATATCCAGGAAAAGCTGCGGCGGGAGGCACCAACACTCTGAAAACACCAAGATTAGCGACACAGGGATGACCAGGCCCACCATCGTCTCGGTTCTTTTGGTTGGTTTCTAGTTTGCTTCTTTTTCGGAAGCCCCAAGTCGATTTGTCCTCTCTGGCTTTTATCTCTCTCTTTTTATTGCCAATAATTCACTTTTCTTTGGGGAGGAGGATTAATTAACAATGTCTCACAACAAAAGAACTTCACCCTCTACATAGAATCTCGAGTGAAAGCTATCATTTATTTTCGGTTGGATATTTGCAGACTCATGATGACTCAGCTAAAAGGAAAACGTAAGAGCATTTGACACACTTTCAAATGCAATATCATTGTTTGTCTAATACTAAGAGCTTGATACACGATTCCCCTGGAATATATATATATATATATATATATATATATATATATATATATATATATATATATATATAATTGTACACACAAAATGTGTCATTTGTGTGTATTATAAAAGGAGAGCAAAAATGATATTGATCATTCAGGGGTCAAGCCATATTACCTCTATGGGGGAATGGAAGGGGGATGGGTCATGCATAGACCTTTTCCTTTCGACTAAATTAGAAAAAGAACTAAGTGGGGAGGGAAAGTGAAAAGGGAGGAATATCACAAAAAAACGAAAAAACAAAAACAGCAACAACAACAACTCGAGTGCAGGGGGTGAAGATATCGGGCTGGTGATGGTGGGGGAAAGGGGGGGGGGGCTACATAGCAGATAGGGGTTGAGGGGATGTTTAACAAACGACTTTGCGGGTTTTACAGTGTCTACAACGTAGTGAGAGATTTAGCAGTGAAGTCGGGAACAACGCTTGGGTTTTCCGGGTACAGAACGAGCGATGCTGGGACTCTCATCCACACTCGCCCGCATCTCATCTCACGCTTATATCCATCCCCTAAAGATTAATAAATAAATAAATAAATACCTGGCCTCTGCTGGTATTTGATTATTTGTTCTTTATTCATCTAATGAGGGATAGTCCCGAGCCGAACACTTCTATTGCGAGCTGATACCATCGTGTATCACCCAATGACGCGGAAGAGGAGTGAGAGAGTAAAAAAAAAAAAAAATAAAATAAAATAGGGCAAAAAAAGAACTAAATCTTGCACGGTGTACAGCAAGAATAATAATAAAAAATCGAAAAAAAATATCCCTCACTCTTCGAAACATGTGTCACTGAACAACAAAGAAAATAACAACCAATCATAAATAACAATAACACATAAAACATCAAGTGAGAAGTGTCGGTGGTGGGCGGAGGTCTGTGAGGTGAGTTGCGGGCGTGAATGAGAACTACATCTAATATTGTGATGGTCTTTTTAATCTTATGTTTTTTGGGAAGAGGCGTTTTTCCTTCAGGCGCCACTTACAGGGATGGAAGCCGGCTTGTCCACCACCACAAGATCTTCGTCCACATGTACGATGGGGATCTGCTCGCTCGTCACCGGAACTTCGTGCCTGAAACCAATGACGCTCACACCTACAGCACGCCCACACACGCCCACGTGGCTTGGGTGGGCGGAGGCCGGTGATGTGTTTGTGTGTGGATGTGTGTATGGTGTGTTTGTATGTGTGCGTGCGTGCGTGCTGAGTGCAAGGTTCGAGCACACCTGGGGATGGTGTGTCGCACCACACTCTTTCTTCGCGATGTGAAAAGGGGTGTGCTTTGTGTGCGTTTTATTTTCACGCTTGACATTCTCTCTCATTCTCTCTCTCTCTCTCTCTCTCTCTCTTTCTTTTACTTTTATCTTATCTTACCTCCCCTCCCCCCCCTCCCTCTACCCTCATCCTACATTTACTCTTTACCTCTCCTCCTACTCTCGCTCTCTCTCTTTCTCTCTCGCTCCCTCTTCTTTTCTCTTTCCTACCCCCTTTCATCTCTCATTCCCTCTTTCGTTTTCTCTTCTTTTCTCTTCCTCTTTTATTTCCTACTCTTCCTCCCTTTCCCCTTCTTCTCTTTCCTCCCTTTTCCTATTATCTTCTCCTCTTAACACCTCTCTCATTCCTCTTCCTCTTCCTCTTCCTCCTCCTCCTCCTCCTCCACTTCCACTTCCACTTCCACTTCCACTTCCACTTCCACTTTCACTTCCACCTCCACCTCCACCTCCACCTCCACTTCCATCTCCATCTCCACCGCTACCTCCCTCTCCTCTTCCTTCCTCATCATCCTACCTCCCTCCCCCTCCCCTCACTCCATCCCTTTTTCTTTTTCTCTCCTCATCCTTTCCATCTCTCCCTCCTCCCCTTTCTTCTTTCCTTCCCCTTTGCCCTTACTTCCCGTCCCTTCCTCTCTTTGCCTCCCTCTTTATTTTTCTCTCTTCTCCAATCCCTCTCTCCCTATAAATAATTTTCAGCTCTAACTCTCCTTTCCTTCTCTTCTCTTCTCTCTCTCTCTCTCTCTCTCTCTCTCTCTCTCTCTCTCTCTCTCTCTCTCTCTCCTTAATAATAATTAAGACATTAGAATATAACAATTAACATATCTACATTACTTGAATAAGCACAAAAGTATGTTCGTAAAACATTTTCAATAATTAACTACATGATAAATATCTACAAATTAGCAATTTTTTATCCAAAGTGACTGAACATAGTTAGATTTGAAATATTTATACAATTTAGCATATTAATGCCATACTCAGTAATAAAAGTTATTCTTAAAGATATAAAATATAAGATTTCTATAAAATGAACATGCACATGGTAAAAACAAACACTTTTCCATAAAAAACAAAAGCACTTTGACAATTCCAAAAATTTTAAATCCTGTCTTCACAACCCAATTAGAAATTGGAACTAATTATATTCTTTGGACTGTCTTATTCATTTCTATGCTTAACCTTCTTTTAAAATAATTTCTTTAAATGCCTGATTTCAAAGCTAGTATATTCTATCTGTTTACCTAAGTCTGACATATTCATTCCCTTTCTATTCATCTATATCTCACCAACTTTGCATATTTACTCATCCTTTTGCTTGACTTTATGGATTATGTATCAAATCATGTATCAACTTATGTATGAGCAAAGGTATTTTTACGTTTATCTATCCATCAATAACTTCGCTTTAAGTATATCTACCTATCTTCTAACTTATCTACATCAACATATCTACCCGCCGTCTGTGTACCACCCTTGACTAACTCATATTTTCCCTTTCAGCAATATAAAAGTTTCAATTCTTTCAACTTCTGAAATTCAACTCACCCCATCTTTTTCGTGTGTGTTCTTTTTTCTCCTTTTTCTCTCACAAGGAACTCATTTACATACCTGTGCACGATGTTTGCGAGCAAGTCATTGTGTTTGAGCCGGTAGTCCACGTCCACTTTCTCGTAGTTGACAGTAAGGGTGCCGCTCTTGATGCATCGCTCCTGGGAAAGGGGAAAGGGGGGGTCGATGGAGGAGGGAAGTGGGGGAAGGAAAAGAGAGAAGATAAAGGAAAGCGAAGGAGGAAAGGGGAGAAGAGATGGGGACGCGTGAGAGGGTGGGAGTCAAGGTGAAAGAAGGGAGATGGAGGAAGGAAGTGAAGGAGGAAAAGGGGGAAGGGAGAGGGATAAAGATGAAGGAAGAAGCGAGAGAAGGGGAAGAAAGGGAGTCGGGAGGAAAGAGGAATAGAGTAAAGGAAGGAGAGAAGGATAAGAGTGAAGGAGGAAGAGAGAGAAATGGATGGAAGGGAACCGATGGAGATTGAAAAAACCGTGAAGGAAAATATATATGAAGAGGGGAGGATCGGAGAGGAGTAAATAAAAGAGGATGAAGAGCAAATGAATAGGAAGGAAACAAAGACAGGTAGAAGGAGAACAAACGATGGGAAGGAAGAAAAGATGAACGAAGAAGGGTGTGGAATATAGAGAGGGAATAGGGTAAGGTAAATTATAAAGGAAAAACACAAATAACAAAGAGGAAACGAGGGAAACAAAGCAACAGCAGAGAAGGAAATGGAAACAAGAACATGGATAAATTGAAATACACAAGGGCGAAAGAGCGATAAAAGCAGGGTACGAAAAAGGTGAAAAAGCGAGGGTACGCGAGAGGGGAATTGGCCCAAGCGAAAGAGGGGAAAGGCAGAGAAAAGGAGAAAAAGAAAGAGAGGGGGACGTCAGTGGAAAAGGAATTCGATGTCAGAGAAGGAAAAAAGGGGGGGGGGGGAGAAAGAAAGTAGAAAAGAGAAAGAAAACAATGATATCAATGACATTTCATTTTTTTTCGAAGAAATTCGTATCTTTATTCAAACTTCAACCGTTTATCGTGAATCAAAGTCAAACATACAACAAAAACAGCAAATTAATCAATAATATACCAATTTACTACGATGCTACGAATGAGCTTAATTTACACTTTAGATCCGATGACACCGTGTCGCTTTTAAGCCACGTGACAGCTGGGATTGCAAATTCATTCTGAATGTTTATGCAACGAATTATGGGTTGCGATTTACGAGCGCTTATTTAGAAATGCTATCATGAAAGTTCCAAGCTAAGCTGACGATTTTTCTCTACTTAAAAAAACAAAAAAACAAACATACTTTAGGTTTCACTTTTCCCTATGTATCTTAAGAAAAAAACGAAAATAAACTTGACGATTTTTCTCTATTAAAAAAAAAAAAAAAAAAAAAAAAAAAAAAAAAAAAAAAAAACTACTTTAGCTTTCACTTTTCCCTAGGTATCTTAAGAAAAAAAAAAAAAACGAATATATATATATATATATATATATATATATATATATATATATATATATATACATATATATTATAGTATTTTAACATATATACACATCAAATCGGATATCCTACAAAACAACATACACCCCACGGGCTATACTTACATACTCCTCGGCAGGATGTGCTCGGAACTCCTTGGCAAACACGTCAAGAATCTTTTCTCCCACCCAGCGTCCTTTGGTGAAGGTGGTGAACGTGAAGTAATAGGGATAGACTTTCCGCAGACCTGTTAGGGGTGTGAACACGGTTACTAGTCGCAGGGGGGTGACACTGCTCTGTGTCTGTGGACGGGTAGTGGTGTGTGTGTGTGTGTGTGTGTGTGTGTGTGTGTGTGTGTGTGTGTGTGTGTGTGTGTGTGTGTGTGTGTGTGTGTGTGTGTGTGTGTGTGTGTGTGTGTTTGTGTTTGTGTTTGTGTTTGTGTTTGTGTTTGTTTGTGTGTGTGTGTGTGTGTGTGTGTGTGTGTGTGTGTGTGTGTGTGTGTGTGTGTGTGTGTGTGTGTGTGTGTGTGTGTGTGTGTGTGTTAATGTGTATATGTATATGTATGTACATATATATATATATATATATATATATATATATATATATATATATATATATATATATATATATATATATATATATATATACAAATATATATGTATATATAAATATATATATATATACTATATATACATATACACACATACATATACATACATACTATTAGTATGCGTGTGTGGGTGTTGTATTTATGTGTATAACTGTGCATGCACTTTATATCTGCGTGCAACGTTGAATCATAAAGTATACCCTTCTTTGATCTCCATTTTCTACGACGATAAACTCACCATTTTCTATGTAGTATGAAGTTTCGTTGTAACGCTCCTCGGAGAATCCCGGCCTTTTTGCTTTCAGAGCCTTCGTCTCAAGTTTGGCCTGCAAGGAAGAGAAAGATATATTTGATTAAATTATATACTTAATGGTACTTGAGTCTAGTTCAGCATGGGATAAACACGTCTAAAATAAAGTCCTCCACCTCCAGGAGATAAAAAAGCCCAAAGTAAACCTTGAGAGACTTTCTAGATCATGAAAATAATTGATTATGCTCATATAATACTTCAACTCCCTCGCACGACTCATCGCTTGCAAGTGGCGGTCGTGTTGACAACAGTCACGGACAAAATTAGGTCGTCATACCACCTGCCTCGTCGCCCCACGTGGCGCGCCAGGTAAATATTAATCTTACTGGGTTTCTGGCCTGCGCTACAACACCCACTTGATGTCAAGATTCCTGGTCAATATTCTCTCTTACTTCGTAGTCTCTCCATGAATTTTTTATTCATCGTTGAACCCCATAAATATCTAAAGTATTCTCTAGCTCTTAATCTTGGGTTGAGCCATGGGCCACGGGAAGAATGCAACGAAGCCACAGAAAGGGGATCGAACACCATCACCGGCGAGGAGGGATGGGCGAAATAGCATGCTATTCCTAAAGAATTATCGCCTATCAGGACGTAATCACAGAGTCAGCAGTTATTCCTCCAGCCATTAATTCCACAAAACCCGAATTATTACGGGCAAGGCTTAAAATTTCCGGTTGAACGAGGCGCACCGCCACCCAAGTTCCGCGACTGCATATGTTAGCAAATCTTTCTCGTGCTCCGACAGGATGTTTACCCATGATGTCCCACACCAGTATATGGAACCCATTCTCGTCACGCCTTATGATCGGAGGACAGAAATAACTCTGCAAGGGCATGACCTTACAAGCTATTCGTTCCCTGAATGAAGATTATATAAAAATAAATCGAAAGACTTTCGAAATGGGTACGCTGGTCACCCTCGCCCTCATATCCCCTTCCACCTCCCAGCCTCATTACCGGCCAACAATGCTAATAAGATCGTAAATATGCAGCGGGGTGTGGTGCCTGCTGGCGGTGCCACCAAAGTGCCACACCAGTCTGGCACCTTGGCACCGAAGCGCCCCCCGGGAGGTGCGTCTCCAAGTGCATCATTTGTTTACCAATATAGAAATGCGAATATTTGCCCTTTTTATTTCTGATTTCGAGATACCTGTGCCCGGAAGATGACGTCACTGGTGTGCCAAGGGTTCATAATAATGTTGGCGGTGGGTTGTTTACAGGCATGTGCAAGGAAGCCCTTTTTATATAAATATAATCCCTTCAAGATGTTTATGAGGGGAAGAATGAGGGGAATTCGGGACTATATACGGGCTGCTTTCGGGATAGGTGAGAGAGGGAGGCTGGGTGGCGGGACTGTCTCTCTGGTTTCTCTTGCTTTCTCTCCTCGCTTCGGCTTTATTATTCCTCTTTTATTCCGTGCTTGGTCTTTTCTTCAATATATTTTTTCTCCTTTCCTGTCTACGTCTATCGGTGCAATCTTTTCTCTAGCACCTCCCTCTACTCTATTCTAACATTTCTTCTCTACCTACTTCCTTCCATCCCCCCCTCCTTTCCAACCTTTCTCCCTCCCTTCCTCCTCTTCTCCTTCCTCTTATTCTCCCCTCCATCACACTTCCCTTACTTCTCCCACGTGTGAGAGGATGCAAATGCACAAGAGACACCCAGGCAGGCATCATCAGGCACATCTCATTATGCGTCGCTCGAAGGCAAACTCAGACATCCCAAGGCAACAGAAGAGATCAAAGAAACGAGATAAGAGAGATAGCGGGAGGAATCAATGAAGTTCGGAGATAAAGATGGAGGAGAGGGAGAGGGAAGGAGGAAGGGAGGGAGGGTGGGAAGGAAGGAGGGTGGGTGGGAGGGAGGGAGGGAGGGAAAGAGAGAGAGAGAGAGAGAGAGAGAGAGAGAGAGAGAGAGAGAGAGAGAGAGAGAGAGAGAGAGAGAGAGAGAGAGAGAGGGAGAGAGAGAGAGAGAGAGATTAAAATTCAAGAGAGATGGAGAGAGAGAGAGAGAGACAGACTGAGGGAAGAGTTGAGTTTTAACTATAATGTTTCAGATCCTAAGTAATTCTAAGTTAAAAAAAAAAAAACAACATTCAAATTCAAAAGACAGACGATAAACAATTCCAATATTACCATACAAGTAAACAAAGGGATGCCGGTATACATCGCCAAGGGAAGAGGGGTTGAAAAGGAGTGTCGAAGGTGGAGGGGGGGAAGGAGAAGGGGAGGGGGAAGGGGGGTTAGAAGTTAATGGACTGAGGCACCATTATCTCCCCCATCAGCCTCCTTTCCCCTCCTCATTTCCCCCGCCCCCCCCCCCCCCCCCAATCCCTCTCCCCTTTACCTGCGATCGTCACTTGTTTGCCTTTTATCAGCTATTGTTTGAAAACGCTTGCTAAGTTGTAGCAGTTCTCGCTTTTGGCGAAGTTAGCGGTGTATAGTGTTTTTTCCCTTTTATTTACATTATGATGAGGATCTTAATAGTGTTTGTGAAAGAGGAGAAAGACCAAAACATAATTATTCAGATATTGGAAAATAGAATGAATTGCATTTAAAGGCCGCTTGATTTGTTGCCTTTACTGACGTCCTCGGTCCTGTTTACACTTTCAGGCAGAATTTGTGATTAAGAAGAAAGTGCCGGGAAATAGTATCCAACTTCATGCCCTCTCTCTCTCTCTCTCTCTCTCTCTCTCTCTCTCTCTCTCTCTCTCTCTCTCTCTCTCTCTCTCTCTCTCTCTCTCTCTCTCTCTCTCTCTCTCTCCTCCCTAACTCTTGCTCTGTCTCTCCCCCTCTCTCTCTCCCTCCCTCTCTCTCTCCCTCCCTCATCCCCTCTTCTTCCCTACCTCTCTCCCTCTCTCTCTCCTTCCTCTCTCCCTCCCTCTATCCTTCCCCTCTCCCTCCCTCTATCCTTCCCCTCTCTCTCACTCCATCTCCCCCTCTCCCTCCCTCCCTCTCTCCCCCTCTCCCTCCCTCCCTCTCTCCCCCTGTCCCTCCCACTCTCTCTCTTCGAACCCATCTACGACAAGCCACACTCCTGAGTTTGGATCTGATAACGTTCCCCGCTACAGAGCAAGTCCGATCAAAGACGTATCGGCGTCGTTGCAAATCTCTTTCCCATTGATTACTAAGTAAGGTGGAGGGAGATGGGAGGGAGGAAGGAAGGGAGGGTGGGAGGGAGGGAAGGAGGGAGGGAACGAAGAAGGGAGGGAGGGAGGGAAGGAGGGAGGGAGGAAGGGGAGGAGGGAGAGAAGGAGGGAGGGGGAGGGAACGAGGGTAATGGGGAAGGGGGGAATCCCCGACGCCCTGCCAAGTGGAATGCTGGCAGCTTCCGGCTATAGAGCATGGCAGTGGTTAACCCGATTTCGAAGTTGGCAACCGAGAGCTGTCACCGGAGAGGCTTTCATCCTGTACACGGCTAGAAGGCCCGGGCTAATTTCTGTTCTTTGGAGGGAGGGAGGCAAGGAGGGAGGGAGTTTAGAAAGGAGGGAGGGAGGGAGTTTGGAAGGGAGAGAGGGAGGAAGGAACTGAGGGAATGGGAAGGAAAGGGGGGAAAGGGAACTGGGAAGGTAGAGGACGAGAGAGGAGCGACGGAGACAGAGCGGGGAAAGAACAAAGTGAAGGACATTACTCGGAGCTCAGTTACTCAGTTACTCTCTTTGAGTAACTGAGTGCATCTATTTATGAATCCTCGGCCAAGAGAAGGGACAGAAAAGGGAGGGAAAGAAGGGGTTTTGGGGTAATTGTCTCTGTCCCTTAAATAAATAAATAAACAATAATAAATAAAGTAAAAAGTAAACGGACAAGACGTCATGCAGGAAATAGATAAACAAAGAGAATACTAAATTAAATACAAATTACATAATCCACTTAGGTAATTAATGTCTTACTAGAAGCGAGACAGATCTATATGCGCTACTCTAAATATCGCTGGGATATATAAATACATATACATACAGACATACATATGAATATATATATATATATATATATATATATATATATATATATATATATATATATATATATATATATATATATATATATATAAAAAAAAAAAATAATAATAATAATAATAATAATAATAATAAGGATGATGATGATGATAATGATAACAAAAATAATGATAATGATCGTAATGAAGAAGAATAAGAAAAAAGGAAAAGAAAAAGAGCGAACGAAAAAAAAGATCCATCGTGGGCGGAGGGGGGGGGGGGTCCTTTCCCTTTCTCTCCCTGTAGTTGTTTCCCTTGTTCTTCTTCCAGCCAAGTAAGACAGCATGTGCACATCCCCTCCCCGGCGGTCCTTAAACAGCGACAGCAAACTCACACTGGGGCCATTCTGCGGTTACATAGCAGGCGAGTATGACTTCCCTGAGTACATATTTCCCCTGCCTGAGTAAACTCTCGGGCGAGAGTTGTCTGAATGAAGGTTTAGAATTGTTTCTTGGCCAAACACACAAACACACACGCACAAATACACGAAGCAGATGTGCATACACCCAACAAACACACTCAGAACTTTTTGACACATACACTATGTACACTCGTACAAACACACACACAACACACACACACACACACACACACACACACACACACACACGCACACACGGGCATGGGTACTTCTTCCTCCCTAATCGAAGTTTACCCGTGGCATCGTTAGCCCCATTAATTCTAATTGGATATTTTCCCCGACCAACAAGATACAATTTGCTGCTAAGTTACCTCCGCCTAAGCAGCCAATTATATACAATTTCAGGAAAGGGGAGAGGGGGGGAGGGAGGTTGGAGGGAAGGGGGAGGGGGGGGGGCGCAAAAAAATCCCTATCATTCCGCAAACTCGAAACTCGACAAAGTCCGCGGTAATTTTTTTTTTCCCAAGGAAAGAGAGTGGGTGAGAAAGAAAGAAAAAGAAAAGAAAAAAGAAAGAAAGGAAAAAAAAACAAACCTGCAGAACTTACAGACAATTTCCGACTCCAGATAAATACAAAAAACAAAAAAAACTTCGTAGTTCCCCCCCTAAAAAAATACTTTCAACCAACGTCTTGACTACAACACAAACAACAACAACAAAAGAAAGAAAGGAAAAAAAAGAAATGGGAAAAAAGTATTGCAACACACTTTCGAGGTCACAAAAGCGGAGATAATTAAAGATACACGTCACAAGAATGCAAAGAAAAGGGAGGGAAATTGCCCTCGCACTGTTGCCACAAAAGTGCGATGGTGCCGATGTTCGGGGTGATGATGGTGACTATAGGTGGTGGTGATGGTGATGATGGTGACGATAGGTGGTGGTGATGGTGGTGATTATGGTGACGACAGGTGGTGACAATAGGGAGTGATGGTGGTGATGAAGGTGACGATAGGTGGTGATGGTGACGAAAGGTGGTGATGATGGTGAAAATAGGTGGTGATGATGGTGATTATAGGTGGTGATGATGGTGACGATTGGTGGTGATGATGGTGATTATAGGTGGTGATGGTGGTGATGATGGTGACGATTGTTGGTGACGATGGTGACCATTGGGGTGATGATGATAGGTGGTGATGATAGTGACCATTGGGGGTGGTGATGGTGATGATTGGGGTGATGATGATGGTGACGATTGGGGTGATGATAGGTAGTGATGATGGTAACCATTGGGGTGGTGATGGTGATGATTGGGGTGATGATGATGGTGACGATTGGTGGTGATGATGGTGACTGACTAATAGTGGTGGTGACTGGTGTTGCGTAATGGCGATGATGACTGGATATGAGGAAAGGTGATGATGACATGAAAGCAATGATACTTCTGCCTGACGATTGGTAGTTATGATCGTGGCTTGTGATAGTGACACGATTAGTATAGTGATGGTGGCGGATGGTAATGATGGCAGAGATGGTGTTAATGTTGTAGTCTCTTCCCCCGCGGTCTCGTTGGGGAAAGGGTCAAGACAAAAAACAACAATACACACATACATACACACACACACACACACGTGTGTATATATGTATATATATACATGTGTGCGTGTGTGTGTGTGTGTGTGTGTGTGTGTGTGTGTGTGTGTGTGTGTGTGTGTGTGTGTGTGTGTGTGTGTGTGTGTGTGTGTGTGTGTGTGCGTACATATATAATGAAATAATAATAGTAAGCAACCGTTCCTTCATGATCAGGACTGTCACAAATCTTATCACGTGACAAAATCATGACAAATGAATGAATCTCGGATTAAATAAGGCTAGAAAAATCTAAACACGGTCATAAAACCATAAATAACACACGTTCAGAAACAATTACATGAAATCCCCCTAAAGGTACCTGTTTAAGGAGACGTTTATATATGTAATCACGTCTTCAATTTGTTCAGTACCTTAGCAAGGACTAACTAGCCCCTTTTTACATCTTAATGATGTTTAAATCATATATCTTGATCATGCTCATACTACACGAACACATGATAATATTTGGACGATGTTGAGCATAAAATATCTAAAATATTTCATCCTTTTTTCGGGATATTGATCTTAATTTATGTTCGGCCACATGAAAGAATATTTTCAATGATTCATTGCATTTCATGTCTATGCATCTTACCTCCCATTTTTTGTGTGTAATAAATCTTTGCTTTTGTTTTCTTTCTACTTTACTGTATCACCAAGGTATACGTTTTATTTACTTTCTACCGTCGGGCAGTGCTACGTGTGTTACACACATATATACATATATACATGCACACACACACACACACACACACACACACACACACACACACACACACACACACACACACACACACACACACACACACACACATATATATATATATATATATATATATATATATATATATATATATATATATATATATATCTGTAAACTCCATAAATATTCCACTTTTCCTGAAACATATAATTGCTTAAATACTGAAAAAAAGTTCAAGAAGTCCATGGAGCTAGCTAAATATGAAAAAAATGCAAATTACAACATATGAATACTATTAATCAAAAAAGAAAATTGAATCACCGATGTTTGAATGTGGATGAATATGCTAAAAAGATGGCTGTGACAAAAGTGACGATGATGATGATAATGGTGACAAGGACGAGAAGAGCCAATAGTGCTGATACTAAATACATCCCACGAATAACAACAACAACAATAACAAAAATAATAACAACAGTCAGGATAATACTGGAGAACATGTTATTGATGATCAACATTGCAGATGATGAAACCAATGATAGCAATGATATCAATCTACTCCCCAACGTAAACAACAGCAACTATGATTATAATTACAGAAATGAGGGTGATCATAGATGCTGACGAGGATGGTGGTAGGTGATGGTGGTGGTGATGATGATGACGATAACAACAATCATGATAATGATGATGATGATGATGATGAGAGTGACGATGACGATAACAACAATAATGACAAGAAGAATGATAATAGTAATAATAACAACCACAATAAATAAAATCTTCGTAATCTTGTCAAAGGCATAATCTGTTAAGAGGACACGTTCATTAGCAGACACGAAACGCCCTCAAACGCGTCTTAAACGAACCATCTCGCGCGTCACAAAAAACAAACAAACAAACAAAAACATGCCGGCTACTTTCACAGACCTATTTCTTTCGGCAACACTGTCCTTGTCTTTGTTTTTTCTTTCTTCGCTATTTCATCTAAACAAATAAAGTAATTTCACTGTCATATATGTAGGTACCAGAGAGGAATGGGTTGCTGCCATCTTGGTGGTTACTGAATTAATGGTGTTGTTTTTTTTAAAGCTTTTTTTTTTTTTTTTAATATATTTA
>BOPN01000065.1:72627-85127 GCA_017312705.2 Penaeus japonicus
ATAAAATGAACAAATAAAATGAGAGATGAAAGGAGATGCAAGCGACAGAAGTGGAATATGATGAAAAATAAAAATAATAACGATCAAACGCGAAAGAGGGAGAGGAAATGTGAAAAAGAAAGGAGAGATACTGAGGGAAAAGAAGAGAGAAAATGAGGGAGAAGGAAGAAGAGCGAGGTGGAAGCAGGGGAAGGAGACGAGGAATAAGGGAAGGTGGAGGAAAAAAAAGAAGGATAGGGGGAGGGGAGTAGGAGTAGGAGGAAGAGGAGGAGAATGAGGATGAGGGAGGAGGAGGAAGAAGAGGAGGGAGGGGAAGAGGAGGTAGTGAAGTGGATGAGGAGGAGTAGGAGGAGGAGGAGGAGGAGGAGGAGGAGGAGGAGGAGGAGGAGGAGGAGGAGGAGGAGGAGGAGGAGGAGGAGGAGGGGGGGGGGGGAGGAGGAGGAGGAAGAGGAGAAGGAGAAGAGATGACGGATGACGCGGAGAAAAATGAGGAGCAGGGTGAGGAAGAAGAAGAGAAGGAAGAAGAGAAAAAGATAGTGGGGTGGAAGTATAAAGGAGGAGGAGGAGGAGAAGGTGGAGGAAGAGAAGGTGGAGGAAGAGGAAGAGGAGAAGGAGGAGAAGTAGAAGAGAAAGGTTATAAAAAGAAAACGTGAGGCGTATTAAGGGTACACAGCTGAGGCAAGTAAGCTAAAGTAAATATCCCTGTAAATCATGGTTTATATTCACGTCACTGTATTTGACTGGGTCTTGCTTGGAGAGAGGAGATGAAGGAGGAAAAGGAGGAGAAGGAGGGGGGAAAAGAAGAAGAGGAGGAGAAGGACAAGGAGGAGAAAGAGAAGGAGAATGGAGTAGGAGTAGATGGAGGAGCTGGAGTAAGAGAATGATGATGATGATCCTCGTCACCAGAGGAGGAAAGGGAATAAAATAAGGAAAGAGAAAAAGCAGAAAGGCCCAAAGACAAACATCATACTATCAATAACCGGTCACGCTACGAACAACAAGCGTATAATGGACATGAAGAAACTCTATCATTGCAATTATCCTGCAAATAAGCCTGATCACCTGCATGATCCATTAAGAACTTGCTCCTGACGTTAAACAAGGAGCCGCGACAGATAAGTAGATAAGCAATGTTGACACACGAAGCGAAATAATCATTGCAAAGTCGAGAAAGCAGTGGCGATTGTGAGAGGGGGGGGGGAGAGGTAGACCAGAGGGATAGGGGGTGGGGGGGAGGGGATGCAGTTACCAATTCGTAATAAGCGCCCGCAAGGAGTACACTGGTTCGTTAGGGACTACGATGCTTCATTTCGTCCCAAGATTTACGACCAAGCGTCCCTCTCATCTAATTGTAAGGCAGGGCTCAGCACCAAACCAGTGGGTTATTATACCGGGAGAAGGTCGTAAAAGGAGACTAATAACTTCTCGTCAACCCTTGCAACACAGGTGGGGGAGGAGGGGGAGGAGGGGGGTGAGTGATGTTCCGGACTTAGCAACGTTGCCATACATTGCAGGTTGTAGAGGCAATTGTAGCTCTGCGAACAAACAAATTAGACAGACAGACAGACACACACACACACACTCACACACATAAACATACATACATACATACACACACACACACACATGCATACACACACGCATAAACATACACATACACATATATATAACATATGTATATCTTTATATATATATATATATATATATATATATATACATATATATATATATACATATATATATATATATATATATATATATATATATATATATATATATACATATATATATATATATATATATATATATATATATATATATATATATATATATATATATATATATATATATATATATATATATATATATATATATATATATATATATATATATATACGCACACACACACACACACACGTACATACATACATGCGCCCACAGAAAAACAGAGAGAGAGAGAGAGAGAGAGAGAGAGAGAGAGAGAGAGAGAGAGAGAGAGAGAGAGAGAGAGAGAGAGAGAGAGAGAGAGAGAGAGAGAGAGAGAGAGAGAGAGAGAGAGAGAGAGAGAGAGAGAGAGAGAGAGAGAGAGAGAGAGATAAAGAGCGAGAGGCATATCTTTTACTTTCTCCACAACTCTCGTCCTCGCTAATCGCCTAGCTGATATTTATAAGAAAAATCCACATTAGTCCACAAAATTAGCAAATTATGAGATACGATTAAGGCGGATGGAAAGGGGGGGGGGAGTAGGTGGGGCGGGTAGTATATAACTGATGCTTGTTTTAAAAATGCGGATGGAAGTGTTTCATTGCCTTTAATCTTCGATAATTCTGTTTTAATTTACATGCTGTGTGTGCGTGTGTGTGTGTGTGTGTGTGTGTGTGTGTGTGTGTGTGTGTGTGTGTGTGTGTGTGTGTGTGTGTGTGTGTGTGTGTGTGTGTGTGTGTGTGTGTGTGTGTGTGTGCACGCACACACACAAATACACACAAAGTCGAGAAAGTAGTGGCGAATGGGAGAGGAGGAGAGGTAGACAAGGAGGGGGGGGGGGGGGGGCGCGCACGGAATACATTGTTTCGTTAGGGGCTGCGATATATGTGTATACATACATACATATAACCACACACACACATATATATACTGTATATATATATATATATATATATATATATATATATATATATATATATATATATATATATATATATGTATGCATATAAATGCATACAGAACGACACAACACACAATGCTGAGCAGTCCTAAACCATTTCACCCTGTCTGCTTCCGGTCCCCCCCCCCCCCCCACCTCCCCAAGATCCGCCGGCCAACGACCCATAAACCTCCGCGACCCCATGGAGGCGAAGTGGCTGCGTTATCCCTTAGATTCACCTTGTTAACACTCCGCGGCCGGCCCGGGGCTGCGACTCCCGCTCCCCTGGCCGTGACGCCATAAAAACTCGGGCTTAGGTGAGGAGATAAGTTGGAGGAGAAGGGGAGGTTTAGGAGGTGGAGATGGGGGGGGGGGTAGGAGTAGGAGGACGAGGAGATGGAAGAGGAGTAGGATGATGAGGAGGAGGTGGAGATGGAGGTGTAGACAGAGGAACAGGAGCAAGAAGTTGAGGTGGTAAGGATAGTGAAAGAGACAGATTGTAACTTAATGTAAATAAGATAGAAAAAAAATCCCAATACAAAAATATAGGGACATGTGACAAGAAAGACAAACGGAGAAGTGCAACCAGAAAAAGTACAATAAACAAAATGTAAAAAAAGAGTTTAAAGAGAAAGAGAGAGCCAGACAGAGAGAGAGAGAGAGAGATCGGCTACCACATCCGAAAAATAGACCATTTGTTCCGCCTTGGAGAGGCAGCACTCTGTAGGATTGCTACCACAGAAATGACCGTAACATCGTGACAAGCCATCAGCATAAAACCATCCGCTCTACATTTCTGTCAGGAATGCATATCTGGCAAATACAATTACGCTAATGGATGTTCCATCACCTCGCAATGATACAACCACTATGCGTTATGTCACCCTGTGATTCGTCAACCTTCTCCCGAAGGAACCAGCAGGTTGCCGATGAAGTCTACGGCCACGAAACCCCGGTTTCACTTACTACCTAACGTGTCGTCAACCTTTGTATATCAACTCTAGTGGAACTTGTGTACTTTCGCAGCTTTATACATATTCATGTAGGGTTGTCCGTATTACACGATATCATTTTATTATAATCTAGATAATTAACGAGCCTTAACATTATCATAATAATTGAAGTGCCTCTTGCATGGCACTTTCATTAACTGGGTTCTTGCCAAGCCCATTGAAGGTTTGCTAAAATCTCACGTACAATGGGCAAGTGAGCAGATGGCGGAGATCTAATCAAAATGCAACTACACGCATGTGTTTTGGACATCCATGTTTGTTTGTTTGTGTATGTGTTTATGCTCTGCATACGTGCGTGCGTGCGTGCGTACGTGCATGCGTGCATGTACGTGCGTGAACGTGTGCGCGCGTGTGCGTTTGCGCCCGACTGTGTAACCGGGCGTGTAAGGAAAGAAAGAAAGAAAAAAAAGTAGCAACGGCCCTTATCAAGTAGTGCCGTCTGCAGGAATTTAATTTCAAACTCGATCGCGAATTCCTGGCGATCTTTTAAAAAGTAAACTTCGATACTGCAGAATCGCCAGCAATGTTTATCATTTATATTTGTTTTCTTTAGACCTATATTGGTACGTTTACAGACGGAGAGTTGTAGTGGAAATATGAATGGTCCAATTAAATGAAATTACTATTAAAATATCGTAACATCTAAAGGGCTGCAGGTTGTTAACATTTCATTCATTA
The DNA here is from genome assembly GCA_017312705.2 of Penaeus japonicus. Lineage (NCBI taxonomy): Eukaryota > Metazoa > Arthropoda > Malacostraca > Decapoda > Penaeidae > Penaeus > Penaeus japonicus. The sequence goes on from BOPN01000065.1 coordinate 76,963, forward strand.
TCATATGAATGATAACACAGCCAGTCTCCGATGAGTATAAGTGTGTCCAAATTTACTCATCTCTTACTATTGCAGAGAAAAAAGTATCAGAATCAGAATTCCCAGAAAGGACCTTAATCGCCTCCACGGCTGCATTAAAAGACTCAATACACCCACATATACACAGTGAATAGAATATGAATTAATAACAGGGCATTTTTTTTCTCTTGCTTTGATGTGTTTATTTGGTTTGCTTGTCCAATTAGAATCGAATAAAAAAAATCTGATCTTTTCTATCTCGTGTTCCCTTGTTCCAGTCTTTGCTCTACCTCCTGTTTTTATCATGCTCTCGTCTTCTCCCCTGTTCGGTACAAACAGCAGACGTGCTGAGCAAACACCTCGCCTTGCCCTCTTCCGAGTAATAACAAAAAATCGCCTGAACAAGCAATTTCCATCGAGTAAGCCTCATACAAGGAAGACGTCGTACCTTTTAAACTCCTTCTAAGACGCTAATGGAACGACTGCGATCGGCATTATTTTTATTCCTCTTCAGACAACCTCAGGTGCTGATGATGTCTAGGTAATTCGGACAAATATCGATCACTTGGTCTCACTTCTCTGACTGCTTGTATGTTTGTCTCTTCTTCCCACACCTACACTCACGTACTCTACATCTCCACTTGTGTTTGTTTGTCTTTTCCTGCGTCTCTTGTTTTCTCTCTCTCTCTCTCTCTCTCTCTCTCTCTCTCTCTCTCTCTCTCTCTCTCTCTCTCTCTCTCTCTCTCTCTCTCTCTCTCTCTCTCTCTCTCTCTCTCTCTCCCTCTCCCTCTCCCTCTCCCTCTCCCTCTCCCTCTCCCTCTCTCTCTCTCTTTCTCTCTCTCTCTCTAGACTTAATGGGAAACTTATTTGATGTAAAAGCCTTGTATTTGGACTCGGGATTGAGACCTTAAATGTCTTTATGAAACAATATCTTAACATTATATTAAACTTCTTAAAAACACATTTGCATGTAAATTGAAGTCACATATTAAGGAATGGTAACGACATAGGAAGCTTAGCGTACTTGTGATGGAGCAATAACTTTGTGTGCGTAGGTATGTGTGTATGTGTGCGTGCGTTTATATATGTATGTATATATGTAAGTATGTATATATGTATGTATGTATGTATGTATGTATGTATACATTTATGTATATATGTATACATACATACGTGTGTGTGTGTGTGTGTGTGTGTGTGTGTGTGTGTGTGTGTGTGTGTGTGTGTGTGTGTGTGTGTGTGTGTGTGTGTTTTGTGTGTTTTGTGCGTTTATGTCAGTTTATGTGTTTGTGTGTTTATAGGTTTATGTGTTTGTGTGTTTATGTGTTTGTGTGTGAAGGCAAGCGTGATGCGTACCCCTACGAATGTGTGAGCACATCCTCTCTCGCTCTCCCTCTCTAGTTCTCACTGACTCCAGCGAAACCACGCAATTAAACTTTGCAATCAACTTGGTTTACTGAGGGAAGGAGAGGGGAAGAGGAGAAGAGGGGCTGGGGAAACGTGATACAAACTTTTTTTTCCTTTTTTTTCTTTTAGGCTTTTTGCTTTGTCATGATTTCCCTCCTCCTTTCTTCTTTTCCTCCTGAGTGTAATCCAAGACAGTTTAATCCTACCAAGTTAATTTCGTAGCTCCGTTATTGGACGCAACACTCCTTGGGGAGGGGGAGGGGGAAGAGGGGAGGTGGAGGAGGGGATGGGAGGATATGGGTGCGGTGGGGAGGGGGGTACAGGAGGGGGTTGAATCTAAGAGAGAAACTGTCGGGAAACTGTTGATTCTTGGTTCTAGTTTCGATATATTCTTTGTCTTTGGGGAGTGTCTATTCTATTCGCAATCAGATTATATATATATATATATATATATATATATATATATATATATATATATATATATATATATATATATATATATATATATTTTTTTTTTTTTTTTTTTTTTTTTTTTTTTTTTTTTGGGGGGAGTAATAGTTATTTGTTTTTGTCTAAATGTTTGCGCTTTTTGCTCTCTCTCTCTCTCTCTCTCTCTCTCTCTCTCTCTCTCTCTCTCTCTCTCTCTCTCTCTCTCTCTCTCTCTCTCTCTCTCTCTCTCTCTCTCTCTCTCTCTCTCTCTTCCTATCTTACTTATCCTTCTCGATCTCCCCCTCACGATATCATCTTTCCTCTCATCTCCCTCTCCTTCTTTTTTTCTTTCTCTCTCCCTCCTCCATTCGCCCTTCGTAAAAAAACAATAAAAATTAATAACAAAATGTGCAATCATCTTTCGATTAAACAATCTATCCCGGCGCTCAGGTCGCGAACGCTGCTCAGAGGTCAAGCGCCGAAGAGGTCAAGCGCCGAAGAGGTCAAGCGCCGAAGAGGTCAAGCGCCGAAGAGGTCAAGCGCCGAAGAGGCCAAGTGTGTGACGTCGGAGGATTAGGGTGTGTGGGAGGCTAGAGGAAATGCTAGAGGAGGAGAAGGAGGAAGAGGATATAAAAGAAATGGAAGAGAGGGGGGAGGGGGTGAAGGTGAATGAGGATGATGAAGAGGAGGATGGGAACAAGATACAGAAATACGAGAAAGGTCGGGAAGAAGTATCAGGAAGCATTACCAAATGGCAATCTTACTTCTAGCAATGACATAACGGCGAATTGAAACTAAAGTAAAGTTTCCCCTTAAAACAGAAACGGCAGCAGAAAAAAACGGAGACAAGATTACAGTTAAGATCGTAGAAGTTTATCTTAGGCCTATCCCAACGACATATAAAGAAAATTAAGAGCGCCCTTTACATTGCTTCACGATTCCCGCGGGCCTATCAAGGTGATGCTGTAAAATAAGTAAGGTTAAGGTGAATTTACCCCCGATGTTTAGGCCTACGGACGGGCCTCTCAGCGGAAGAAGAGAGGAGAAATAAAAGAAAATGGAGCGGGTTTATACCAACAGAATTTTGGGTTGGTATTAGCGGTGGTAAAGGTGATGAGGATGAGGATGATAGTAATAACAATAATATAAGTAGAAATAACAAGAGCTAAACTATAGTAACAATAAAGATTATTAATAATCAGAATAGCAACAATACCAACAATAAATATAAACAACACGAATAATCATGCCAAATTTTATGACAAGATGACAAAGACGAACATAGAAAACAATACAGACACACAACGAGAGAGGACATATATGTACTAAAGGGTAGACGGTTGCAAGAGCGAGCTCTAGGGGCTGTAAATGTTGCATTCAAGTTGCACGTCAGTCAACGCCCGCGTACGCCCATCAACGCAAAATAGGCTTGTCACGTTCACTGCCTGATCCCAGCATAGCCTGCACGGACCGCTCGATTAGATATGTACACATACAGTCAAGATGTATGTATGTACATACGTATATATGTATGTATGTATTGAAGTATGTATGTATGTATGTATGTATGTATGTATGTATATATTCATGTATGAATTTATGTATGTATGTATGTATGTGTGTGTGTGTGTACACACATACTTATACATACATACATACAGCATATGCATAAAACCCTTATTATAGTTTAAATCCATCATAACAATGATATAACTTTCTTATCTTCCCTCCTCCCTCCTTCCTGTGCCACTGGCGAGTCTCCTGACGCACCATACGTTCGTCACTTATCTCATCTTCCAGCGGCCGTAATTCCACCCAGGATCCGCCTTAACAGGAAGTCATCGGGAACACCCATAAGACAATCAGAATCCCGATAAACTTTAGGTAACGTGTCGTGTCTGAAGACTCGCTGTTGGAGGCTTCGACTTTGGGCCTCGGGAGGAGAAGGGGTGCGAGGAGAGAGGGAGAAAGGGAGGGAGAAAGGGAGATAGAGAGGGAGAGTGGGAGAGAGAGAGGGGGGAGGGAGGGAGGGAGGGAGAGGGCGAGTGAGTGAGTGAGTAAGTGAGAGAGTATATATATTCTCTCCTTTTTTATTCGATATCGTGCTGGCATTAGTCGGAAAAAGTAAAAAGAATGTGTACATATGATAAATAAACGTATGTGTTCCCTTTCCCTTCCTCCCCCTCTATTCCATCCTCCTTATCCCCTCCCTTCCCCTTCCTCACCGTTTATTCGACGCTTCCATCCTTTTCCCCCTTGGCCTGACTCCTCCTTCTATGCCATCCTTCCATCTTTTCTCCACTTCCCCTCACCCCCCCTGTTTTCCATCCTTCATATCTCCTGCCTTCCCCTTCCCCTCCTCTATTTCATCCTTCTATCCCTTTCCCCTTACCCTTCCCTCCTCTTTTCTATCCTCCACATCCCCTCCCTCACCCCTCTTTTCCACCTTTCCATCCCTTCCCCTTCCTCCCCCACTTCCATCCTTCCATCCTTCTCCCCTCTTTCCCATCCTCCATCTCCCTTCCCTGTCTTCATTATTCCCTCCGTTTCTCCCTCTCGCCCCGCTCACGGCCCCCTGGCGGCATAAACTCGAAATCATGACTCTCCATTGCTAATAAATACTTAATTAACGAGCGAGGAATGTACACCGGCCTGCTGTCAAATATTTAGGTTGTGTTAGAACGAGTAGCGGGGCGTGTGGCGTTGTTTTATTCGTTAGAAAATAGATATGTCCCGTTTTATTACTTTCTCTCTCTTTTTTTCTTTTCTTTCTCTCTCTCTCTCTCTCTCTCTCTCTCTCTCTCTCTCTCTCTCTCTCTCTCTCTCTCTCTCTCCTCTACTACTTCTTCCTCACCCTCTCTCACTTCCTTTACTTTCTTCTCCTTTTCTCATTCTTTCATTCTTCCGTACTTCTTCTTTTCCTTCTTCTTCTTCTTCTTCTTCTTCTTCTTCTTCTTCTTCTTCTTCTTCTTCTTCTTCACACCGCGCGATCCCTCGTGGCAAAATTGCCTGATTCATTATTAAAGCTAATAACATAATCCGACCGAGGACTCGGCGCGTACCTTGAGAAATTAGCGAAGAACGAAGAAGCAAACAGAACTAACCTGACCTAACGCCACGTGGCCTAGCCCACCCTTGTGTGACGTAAACCTAACCTAGCATAACGCTATCCAAACCTAGTCTAAGCTAATTATATCTAGGATATGCTATCTAAACGTAGTATAGGCTAACCAAATCTAACTTCAGCTAACCAAACGTAGCTCAGCCCAGCCTAGCCTAACCTGAGTCGATCCCGCCACCTCGTCCGAATGGCTTGGAATGACTGATATTAAGGAAATTGCTTATTAATTCGGTATGTATTGCGGGTGGGGGTGGGGGGTGGTGGTAGAGGAGAGGCGGAGGGTGGGGTGGGGGGGCAACGAATGAAGTGGGGAAGGGAAGGAGGGGGGAAAGGGCAAGGGAGAATATATAGACATATAAATATGGATATAATCGCTATGTGCGTGTGGCTACGGCTTTCCCCTTATTAATGTTTCACGGACACATTCGGACACGATCATTATGTGTGAGAGTGAGTGTAAGTGCGTGCGTGTGAAAGTGCGTGGGTGCGTGCGTGCGTGCGTGCGTGCGTGCGTGCGTGCGTGCGTGCGAGCGTACGTGTGTGTGCGTGTATGTGTGTATGTGTACGTGCGCGTGTGAATAAACCAAAACCATCACAAAAATTGATGAAAACGAAACCGAAGAAATTGGAACCTATACCCAAAACTATATTGCATATCAAGCGTCTAATAAAACGAATAAATAAATAAATGAATAATGAAATCTGTGACAACGCAGACTTAATTAGTTACGTGAATATTCAGTTGCGTCAAAATAATTGCATTCTACAATAGAATAGAAATAATTACCACAGTTTCCAGTACAGCGCACAATTCTAGAAAAAAATTCTGTGGCGTGTTTTCCAAAAGGAATTTGCACGTATATAAATCGCATAGAAATTAAAAGAAAGCAAAGAGGAGAAAAAAAAACTTAATGATGTCATAAAATATCAAAAGCTGTAATTCCTGTCATATGCAAGTCACTCCTAATGTGCCACTTGTCCCTAAGGCTTATCTTCCTATTCGCAAAGGCACTAAAATCTACCCTAAGACCGCGAGACAAAAGCATTTTTATCTCCTTGGCAGGAAATGCGGCTGTATACGCCCCCTTTTTTATTTAATGGTCATAATTTCATTTGCCGCATCGCTGTAAATAATACATATTATTGTATAGTGCACAATTCTTAAAACTCGAATGATGTTAATGTAAAGATTCAAATCATGAAAATGTTCATAAATATTTAGTGTCCGTTAAGAGGTACTATTATCACTCGCCACATGTAATCCATATCATAGCAGAGACCCTCACGAAACTTAGGATTCACGAGTTAAAAATCTTGTGCACTAAAATTTCCCTACCTTTTCATATCCTTATTTTATCATTGCCATCGTCATTATCATTATCACCATTACTGTTATTATTACTATCATCCTTAACATCATTAAAATCACCATTATTATCATTAAATTCCTCATTCTTATTACTATTATTAGTACTACTATCATTATCACCATTATCAATAGTATTATTGCCATTAAAATCATCATTATTAGTACTATCATCATTATTATTTGTACCATTGCCCTTACCCTCATTATTTGTGGTTCAAAAATCATTATCATCGCTAACATAATTATTATCATCTTGTTCATAATCTCCTTACTTTACTTTCTTTGCGTGTACATTTCCACTTTCCTCCTTCTACTCTCCCTCCTCATCGCGTCCTACTCCCTTCTTACTCCGTCTCAAAATTAGAATATCCTAATCCTTCATTGCCTATCCTTGCCTATCCTTCATCCTACTTTCGTCACCCTTCCCTCCCTTCCCTTCCCCCATTATATTTCTTTATTCATCTTCGGAAAAATAGAAGAGAAAAAGGAAGTCGGAGAATAAAAGATAGATAGATAGACAGATCGAGAGGAGGTGGAGGACATAAGGGAAGGAGGAAAAGAGTGCGATAAGAACGATGAGGAAACAAGTATGAAACAGAGGAGGAAGGGTCAACACACAGGGAAGGAAAACACCCCCCTATGTCTCTATGGCGGGCCGTCACCCTGCCAATACTACGTCGAGAACACCTTATTCGCCCCTAACATACCCTACCCCACCCCGGCCCACTCCTCCCCACCCCGCCCCACTCGTCCCCTGCCAGCCCTGCCAGCCCTGCCAGCCCTGCCAGCTCTACCAGCGGCCGCACCGTTCTACATTATTGCAGCGTAGCGTCAGGTCGGGCGAGGCGGGCCAGCGCGAACGGACTTTGCAATGTAAATGCAGTGTGGGGGAGGGAGTGGGGACAGTGGGGGCGGGGTGGGGGAGGGAGTGGGGACAATGGGGGCGGGGTGGGGGAGGAAAGGGAGAGATAGTAAAGGGAAGGGGACGGGGGATGGGAGCGCATTCCTCTACCAGTGTCTGACGCTGCAATTGCACAAGGCAACGGGAGTTTATTGCAAGGGCCCGAGAGCCCACCGTCACGCTATAGCGACTAATTCGCACCAAATCGAGTCGCGAGTGGAAAGTGGAGAGAGAGAGAGAGAGAGAGAGAGAGAGAGAGAGAGAGAGAGAGAGAGAGAGAGAGAGAGAGAGAGAGAGAGAGAGAGAGAGAGAGAGGAGAGAGGAGAGAAAGAGAGAAAGAAAGAGAGAAAGAGAGAAAGAGAGAAAGAGAGAAAGATAGAAAGAGAAAAAGGGAGAGAGCAAGAGAAAGAGCGAGAGAAGAGAAGAGGAGGGGAGGGGGGGGTAACACGGGTCTCCCTTTGACCTGAGCCACAACACAATTGATGCTGAATGACGGATGGTCGAAGGGGGGGGGGGAGATGAGGAAGAACGGTGGCAGGGAAGAGGGGGGGGGTGTAGGGGGAGAGGGAACAACTTGAATGACGGATGGACGACGGGGGGGGGGGGGCAGGGAGGGGAGGTTGAGGGATAAGGAGGGAGGAGTAGAGGAGGAGGAGAAGGAGGGAGTGAGGGAAGGATGGGGTTAAGGGGAAGGAGGGAGGGAGGGAATGGGTTAAGGGGGAGAAAGGAAGGAGAGAGGGGGAGGGGGACCAGGAGCGAGGGAATTTATCCTAGGAACATTAAGGCAAATGGAATTTCCTATAAGGATTCTTATTCAATAAAGTGATGAAAAATATCCCCGGGAAAAAAAGAGAAATGGTAGGTAGGAGGAAGAGATAATGGGGAATAAAAGTGGAAGAGGAGTAAGAGGGGGAGGAGCA
>BOPN01000065.1:107627-120127 GCA_017312705.2 Penaeus japonicus
ACTTAATCGCCACCTTCCAGGCCCTTCCCCTCTCCCTCTCATCCTCTTCCTTTCCCCTCTCCCTCTTCATCCTCCCCTTTCCCTATCTTCCTCTTCCTTCCATCTCCCCCTCTCTCCCTTTTCTTTTTCCCTCGCTCTTTCCTCTTTCCCTATCTTCTTCTTTCTTTCTCCTCTCTTTCTCCTCTTCCTCTCTCCTCCCTTCCCCTTTCTATCTTTACTTCTCTCCTCTCCCTCTTTCTTTCCTTCTCCTCTCCCTCTTTTTCCCCCTTCTCCTCTTCCTTTCTTTTTGTCCCTTCTGCGGTCTTTCTCTCCTACCCTACTTCTCTTTATTGTCCTCTATTTCCCCTCTCACTTTTTCCTCCTGCTTCCCCTTTTCCTATTCCCTTCCCCTTTCCCCCCTCTCTCCAGCTCTCCCTTCTTTCTTACTCTTCCCCTATTCTCTTTCCTCTCTCTCTTTCCTTCTCCCATTTCCCCGCCTCGCCCCTTCTCCTTACACCCTTCTCCTTCACCCTCACCCCCACCCCTATCCCCCTCACTAACCAGCCCCCCCTCACCCCTCACCCTTACAGGAGGCACGGGTCTCCCCTGACCTCCTTTGACCTGAAAGGAGCGGGATGAAAATATTGAAAAGTTTGTGGACAGACTGTATCCGAATTTAGACTGTTAGCGTGCAAGTCAAAGGCGATTATTTCTTTTTTTCTTTTCTTTTCTTCTTCTTTTATGTAAGTATGTAAGTATGTAAGTGAGTGGCTTGTCAGTGAGTCAGATAGATAGATAGGTAGATAGATAGACAGTTGGATGGACAATTGGATAGATATATAGATAGATGGGGAAAGAGAGAGAGAGAGAGAGAGAGAGAGAGAGAGAGAGAGAGAGAGAGAGAGAGAGAGAGAGAGAAGAGAAAGAGTGAAAGAAAGAAAGAAAGAGTGATACGCAAGAATAAAGGAGCGAAAATGCATACGTAATCGAATAAGGACAAGGGAAAAAGAACAACACAATAAGGCCCAGAGCTCGAAGTTTGGGGGTGGGGTGATGTGGAGGGAGGAAGAGGAGGAAGGAGGGAGGGAGAGGAGGAAGGAAGGAGGGAGAGGAGGAAAAAAGGAGGGAGAGGAGGAAGGAAGGAGGGAGAGGAGGGAGGAAGGAGGGAGAGGAAGGAGGGCGAATTAAGGGGGAGGGGGAAGGAAAGTGGGAGGGAGAAGGGAGAAGGAAAGAGGGAGGAGGGAGGGGGAAGGAAGGAGGGAAGGGAAGGGAAAGGGAGGGGGAAGGGAGAATTGGAAGGGAGGAAGGAGGTGGGAGAGGGAGAAGAAAAGAGTGGGGGAGGGGGAAGGAAGGAAGGAGGGGGAGGGGGCTCTCCTGACGCGCCACCTGCACCAAATAGAAAATGCAAATCTCAGTGCTAATGAAATTTCACCCCAAATTATTATTTTTTCTTGTTTCCTTCGAAATAAGTCCCCTGGTTATCATTTTTTTTCTTGCTCTTCTCTCTCTTCCACTGATGCTTTCTCTCCATTTTTCAGATGCCATTTTTTCTTTCATCCCAAAATATGATGCTTTGATCCTCATTCGAATCATATTAGAAAAAATGAGTAAAATGATTAAGGTCACTGTATAAAAGAAGGAACAGAGTGAAATTCATCTCTGGGTCTTTTCGGTTTCATTTTCCTTCCCTCTTTCTTTCTTTTTTACTCTCTCTCTCTCTCTCTCTCTCTCTCTCTCTCTCTCTCTCTCTCTCTCTCTCTCTCTCTCTCTCTCTCTCTCTCTCTCTCTCTCTCTCTCTCACCCTCATCCTCTCTCTCGCTCTCACTCTCATCCTCATCCTTAGCATCAACTTCACCCTCACCCTCTCCCTCTTAGTTCCCCTGTCCCTAAGAAAAAACAAAACAAGAGAGAGGGAAAAAAACATACAGAGAAGACGACACGAAACACATATTTTCTTCAACATCAGCGATTCTGACTCGTAATAGATCAAGGGCCATTTATACTACAGCAGTTGCCGTAGTGTTCTCTCTCTATTGCGGCTATAGCTTGTGCATCTCCCTCGAAACCACTAATGAAAACTGGAGCGCGGAGCCCTTAGATTTAAAAGACCGGTATATTGTCAATTTTCTTCTACTTAACAGTTGCTATTAAATTACATGGAATTGTTATGCACTATACTTCCAACTATAATTGCTTTTGTTATTGTTATTATCATTACCATTATTGTCATTATCATAATAATTATTATTATCAATGTCATTACTATCATCATCGTCATTATTACCCTCACATCATTAATATGATCATCATCGCCATCATCAGACAAACAGTGAGACAAAGAGAGAGACAGACCGATAGGGAGATGGGGGAGGGAAAGACATGGATAAAACGAAGGAGAAAGGTAATGCAAGTAGGGGAAAGGGGAGAGGGGATAGAAGATGAAGAGAAAACGAGGGGAGAGATAAAGACGACTATCCCTTCCATGCATATTTTCAGGAAACCTATTTACTAAGCTTAATAAAAGAGAAGTGAGGGGAGAGAGAAAAGAGGGGGAAAGAAAGGTAAAGAAGAAAAAAAATGAAAAGGAAAAATTGGGAAGAGAAAAAATAGGAAACGAAAGGGAAAGAGGGAAAGAAAGAAAAGGAAAACTAACGGACAAAAGAAAGGGAACAAAGGAAAATGATAAATACTGGTCAAAAGAAATGTAAAAAAAAGAGAAGGGGAAATAGAAGGGCAAATAAGAAAAAAAAGAAAAAAAGGAGAAGGTGAGAAGATAAAACAAGCAAATTAATCTTACCTTGTTTGAGAACTATGTGCCGTTATTCTACGCCCTCCATTGGGTAATGTGGATGACCTATCTATGTGCATGATATTTCAATACATATTTTTCCCTGCCCCTTTTTAATCTTCATGTCCTTCTCCCCTTCCCTTTGCCCTCTCCTCCCTTGATCCCCGTCACCCGTTCCCCTCGTCCATAAGGAGGATTTAGGTCTTAGCTCTTGTTTGTGTGAGGGGTAGATAGCATGGGGGTGAAGGGGAAAAAATAAAAGAAATAAGAAAAAAAGAGAGAAAGAAAGAAAAGAAAAAAGAAGGAATATACCGGCCAAAATAAATGGAAAAAGAGAGAGGAAAACTGAAGGGCAAAGAGGAAAAAGAAAAAGAAAAGAGGAGATAAGAGAATGGAATTTCTCTTGCTTTTATTATGTTTTTCTCTGTATTTTTCTATGGTTACCTGGTAATATATAAGACATTTCTATTTTTTTTATTCTTCTTCTGTATTTGTTAGCAAACATTATGAACATTAGTGAACATTATGAGAAGTGATACCTTGAGGTTTATAATCACATTTGATGACGAGGGGTAGGGGGAGGAGGGGGGAGGGGAATTAATTCAGGTGCTTTGGGAAGATTATACCATTATACCAGCTGTTATCCCCCCTTCCCCCTACCCCCATCCAGGATCCTGTCAGATTTCATCACACGCAATGCCCGGCAACAGTGACTCCTGAATCACGAATCAATCAAAAGAAGTACTTGTTATGAGTTAATTCAAGAATAAATGTCAAGCATATCATAGATGTCAGGCATGAATCGGGTTCCAATCCTTCTGTAATGTACGGATTGGTTACTGTGGAAGTGTGTGTGTATGTGTGTGGAAGTGTGTAGAAGTGTGTGTGCGTGCGTGCGTACGTGTGCGCGTGTGTGTGCACGCGCGTGCTCCTAAAGAATCACGGATGGTGTAGTCTACAATTAAAAAAAAAAAAAATGTCGCACAACTTCTGGCACTCTGTCTTTAACTATATTCCTCACGTATGCAAATGAGTTAACAAGACCGAAAGAAAAAGAGGAAACTTAATAGTACAGTGAAAAGCCGCACTGCAACACACCTTAGTCGTGCTCAGTCCACATGCCAGTAGGTGTTACAATAATCATACTAATTAATGACAAATAGACAAAAAAAAGGCTTAACTATGGCAATCGTTATCATCCTACACTATAAAACTACTCTCTCTCTCTCTCACTCTAACTCTTACTCTCTCTCTCTCTCTCTCTCTCTCTCTCTCCTCCTTCTGCTTCTGCTTCTGCTTCTCCCTCTCTCTCTCTCTCTCTCTCTCTCTCTCTATATATATATATATATATATATATATATATATATATATATATATATATATATATATATATATATATATATATATATATATATATATATATATATATATATATATTTATATATATATATAAATTTCGTTTCGTGTAAAAGTGATCGAAAGAGAGAGAGAGAGAGAGAGAGAGAGAGAGAGAGAGAGAGAGAGAGAGAGAGAGAGAGAGAGAGAGAGAGAGAGAGAGAGAGAGAGAGAGAGAGAGAGAGAGAGAGAAGGGAGCCGAAAGGAGGAGGGTGATGAGGGAGGAAGAAAGAGAAACAAAGAGAAAGAGAAAGAAAGGCAAAGGGAGAGAGGGAAGGACAGACAAAATAACAGAGGGAGAGAGAGAGAGAGAGAGAGAGAGAGAGAGAGAGAGAGAGAGAGAGAGAGAGAGAGAGAGAGAGAGGGGGGGAGGGAGGGAGGGCTCTCCTCTCCTCTCTTCCCTTCTCTCCATCTGCCCCTTTCCCTTCCTCCTCTTCTTCTTTGGTATTCGACACCCTTTTTTGTACCAAGTGGGAAGAGAGGGAGAGAGAGGGAGAGGGAGAGAGAGAGAGAGAGAGAGAGAGAGAGAGAGAGAGAGAGAGAGAGAGAGAAATAGAGAGAGAGAGAGAGAGAGAGATGCCAGAAGCGTATTTTTTCAAACGCTTGTTAGCGCTCTTATTAAAACAACGACAAAGACTTAATGAGTAGAGGTCTATTATGCAAAAACTTCTTCCATCTGATTACAAATGACATCGCGCCGCGTGCCCGATGCGACACAACGCGTCAGAGAGAAAAAAAAAGAGTTAATATCGGGGCGGCTCTATGTAAATGGGCCGTAGCGCCGCGTCGCTTCGTTTAAGTCGCCGCGGTCGATGATCACGTGAGATTACCGACCATCACGGAAGCGCGAGGTCGTCTGCTGTCGTTATGGTCCACAGCGACATCGTTAACTACGGGGGTTAGCGACCATCGCGACGTCCACGATCCAGGCGGTAATATAGAGTCACGGAGGGGATTCTCGACCAAAGTGACCAGCATTAGCGCTTGGCTTTAGTGTGTTCGCGAACGACTTTAAATATATAAGTAATTGGGGGGGAGGGGGGGGGAGCTACCCCTAGGGGACTACCCTCAGCATACGACTTTCATGTTTAACACTTCCTCTATTTCTCTCCTCTCCGTAAATAAGTAGAGATAAAATAAATCATACAAACATAATCATTACACAAAAGCAGTAATGATAATAATCAAAACTGACTACAAAAAATCACGAATTTTCTTTTTAATTAAATCGTCGAAAGAGTGACTCTCATCTCAGACAACAAAGAAGAATGAGAGTGAGAGAGAACAAGACCACGAACAAGACTGATAGAATGCAGCGCAGAAGCAGCAAGTTCACGAAGGAGATTACTCCATACTGAGAGCAAGATTTTTAAACCCCTCTCCTACTTTTTTTCACACCCTGTACTTACACCCCCCCCACACCCCCACTGATCCCCACAATATACAAAAAAGGACCCCTCTTAGCTCCTACGCCTCCTCCTCCTCCTCCTCCCTAGTACCCCCTCTTCCCTCCCTCCTCCTATACCTACCGTCCTAACAACCCCACTCCCCCTACATCCCTTACCCCCCCCCCCCCCGTTTCATCTTCTCCAAGGCCAAAGCCGCCATCCATATTTCCATAAACAATAGGCCCCGGACCTCTCAGTTAACATCTCACTGAACAGCTTGTAGGGAGAAAATGCCTCGAGCTTCGTGCTTCTACGACACGCTCTCTTAGTGGGGGGGATGGGGGTGGGGGTAGGGGTGAGGTGGGGGGGGGAGTAGGAGAAGGGAGAAGAGAGGGAATGGGGAGGGGAGAGAGGGGGAGCAGGGAAGGGGAAGGGGGAGAGAGGAGGGAGGGGTGGTACTACTGTAGCGTGAATGCCTTAGGAGAATGTAAAGAATGTAGCTTTTATATTTCTTCTCTCTCCCCTTCCTTCCCCTTACCCCCTCCCCCCACCTCCCCATCCTCCCAATCGTCCTCTGTTCCCTCTTCCCCATTCTATAGAGTGAAGCAAGCGATGGGGAAAGAATGAGAAATAAGAGAGAACAAATGGATAAGAGAAAAAATATACATGTCTGTCGTAAAGGTTTGAGGATATGGCCTGCAATAAAGAATACTAATAACATGGGTTATCACATCAATACTAACGCTCCCTAAATAAAGACAAATAACCAATTTAATAAATAAACGAAACAAAATAATGAAATAATACTAAAGGAAAACAACAAAGATATATGAAAAAAGTACTGACCTAACTAACCAGAAAAGACAAAGAATAACAGGAAGAACAAAGACAGAAAGAACAAAGAACAATGCCCCTGACGCAGAAAGAAAGACAGCAACATAAAATAACAATAATAATAATAATAACAGCAAAATAACAACACGCATAACAACAGGCTGAGGCAGGATGACACTTATCACCTTCCCAAACACGACAACGAGGCTATAACTGGTGAATTATTATACCTCAACAATTATCATGGAACATAATTGCTCTAAAATGGCATGAAATATATTAATGAATAAATATATATATATATATATATATATATATATATATATATATATATATATATATACATAAACATATATATATATATATATATATATATATATATATATATATATATATATATATATACATAAACATATATATATATATATATATATATATATATATATATATATATATATATATATGTGTGTGTGTGTGTGTGTGTGTGTGTGTGTGTGTGTGTGTGTGTGTGTGTGTGTGTGTGTGTGTGTGTGTGTGTGTGTGTGTGTGTGTGTGTATGTGTGTATGTATGACAGAGAAAGAAACCAATTACGCAATTAGAGACGATACTCCCGGGGTTAAACATTTTTTTACAGATTCATAATTTATCTTGACATTTACACGGCGCGTTTATATATAATTATGCAAATAAACCCGGCAGATTACATGCGAAATCGTGTATCAACGATTTAGAACTTGGTCGAGTTAAATTACCATATATATGTGTTTTGCCTCTCATGTCACAACATTTCAGAGCATAATTGCAATATGCAACTTCCTCTCTGCAGTTGCCCATCACTCTAGGCCGCAGGATCTGTTTTCACTGTGTTTTTAAAACAACAACCACATTAATGGAATCAAAAGCTGCCTCTGCGGACCCAGATTATAATTGCATTTCAAACATCCCAAATATTTCACTCTCAACCCCCCCCCCCCCACACACACTCTCTCTCTCTCTCTCTCTCTCTCTCTCTCTCTCTCTCTCTCTCTCTCTCTCTCTCTCTCTCTCTCTCTCTCTCTCTCTCTCTCTCTCTCTCATTCACAAGGGACCGCAGTGGTTAAAGAAATGTGACACATTAGTGCATGACCGACGCACTTGCTGGGGATGCATGACCGATGCATTACGATGTGACTGCGGACTGACGCACACACTCACGCATTGGCAGGAGAATCGCGACCGATACGCTTAGAAGAAAAGGCATGAAGGATGACGTATTGCAAGGAAGATACGTGATGCATGACCAACGGCTCTGCAAGAAGTAACCCTTGGCTGACGCAACGGAAATGCAGCGATGACGCAATCCGGCTATGCACGAGCGACGCAATGCAGTGATGCACGAGTTGACAGGAGAGTGACGCCCGGGAGATGCAGACCGCCGGATGCCGCGGACACTGTGATATCCTTTATCTACCGAATCAATGGGGGAAGAGTGAGAGACGGAAGGAAGGAAGTAGGAGAAAGAGAGGGAGGAGAGAGAGAGAGAGAGAGAGGGGTGTAGGGAGACGGGAGAGGAGGGAGGACGGGAGGAGAGGAAGGGGGAGAGGAAGGGAGAGGGAGAGGGAGAGGGAGAGGGAGGGAGGGAGGGAGGGAGAGAGAGAGAGAATCAGTCATTGTGTCATGAAAGTGGCATGCAGTCACGTGACAAGGGGGCGAAGGTTAAGGGACTGAGGGACAGAGAAAAAGAGAAATAGTTAGAGAGGTAGAGAAGGAAAGAGAGAAAGTGAGGAAGGGAAGGGATAGGATGGGAAATGTGAAGGAGGGAAGGAAAGGGAAGGGAAGTAGGAGGGGAGAGAAGGGGGGAAGGCAGGAGGGATAGACGGAGATAAAGAGGCAAAACCAAGAAAGGCAAAGAGACAAAAAGATAAAAAAGACTAGATAATATTAAAAAAGAAAGAAAGAGAGAAAGAAAGAAAGAAAGAAAACTTTGAACTTCTGCCCCCAACATATCTTCTTACCTGACAGGATGAGGAGGGGGAGTGGGGGGGGGGACCTACGCCATTAAAGGGTGCGGTAAGAGGGAGGGGAAGAAAAGGAGAAGGCAGGAAGGAAGAAGAAGGGTAATAAGAATGAAGGTAGAAGAGGAGGAATAGAAGGAGGAGGACAAAGAAAACGAGTAGAAAACGATATCGAAGTGAGACTTGATATAGCCTACCCCCCTCCCCCTCCCCCCCCTCCTTCTACACGCACACAAAGCACCTCAACCTACTATAGAACGGGTCCATAAAACCTGGACCAACATCTGTTTACTAGCTCATATGTCGCAGTGCGGAATACACTTGCGGGGCAAACTCAGGGAGCAGGGACAGAGGAGGGAAGGGGAGAGGAGGGAAGGGGTGAGGAGGGGAGGGGAGGGGAGGGGAGAGGAGGGAAGGGGAGGGGAGGGGAGGGAAGGAATGAGAAGTAAGGAGAAAGGGGGGGGGAGAAGGGTCAGTCAAAAGGGAGGAGGGGAAGGGGTATAATAAAGATATGAAAAAAAAGTAAGATGGAGAAGTTGGGAGTCGAGAGCAGAGAGAGAGAGAGAGAGAGAGAGGGAGAGAGAGAGAGAGAGAGAGAGAGAGAGAGAGAGAGAGAGAGAGAGAGAGAGAGAGAGAGAGAGAGGGGGGGGAAGAGAGAGAGAGAGAGAGAGAGAGAGAGAGAGAGAGAGAGAGAGAGAGAGAGGGATGTAGAAACGAATGGCAAAAGTTCTGCAAGCCATAATATTCTATATTATTTTTCAGCTCCTTCATATATCCTCGTTTGCCTTGTCTATAAAGAGTCCTGATGTTGTCAAAACCGCCGACCATATCTCTCACTAATTTCTTTCCACTATTCAATCTCATGAGCCTGACGGCTGCTAGAGAGAGAGAGAGAGAGAGAGAGAGAGAGAGAGAGAGAGAGAGAGAGAGAGAGAGAGAGAGAGAGAGAGAGAGAGAGAGAGAGAGAGAGAGAGAAAGAAAGAAAGAAAGAAAGAAAGAAAGAAAGAAAGAGAGAGAGAGAAGAGAGAGAGAGAGAAAGAGAGAGAGAGAGAGATGAGAAAAACCCAATGAGTCAAAAAAAAGTTAACTGAGACACTTCCCCGCGATCATATCCAACCAAGACTCTTTCCTCGCCGCGGCCGGGAGGTCAGTCAGCTCGCTCGATTATTACCATCCGACGCACTGCGGCTGCGGTTTTAACGGCAGTATAAGGATGAGCATGGGAATCGGGAAGAGGAAAGGGGGGGGGGGGGTAAAGGGAGGAGGTAGGGGAGAGTGATATCCAAAAAGATATTACAAAGGAAGAGGTAGTGGGATGGGGGGCGGGGGGGGGGGAGCCTTTCAAGACGCTGCGGCAAGAGGATGACAGCGAGAGAGACGACTGGAAATAATTCAACACGAGACAAGGCCTTTGCGAAGAACAAGCTGTAAGAAGATAGGCAATTCATCACCCTTTACTCCAAAGACATTTCTAGACCTCAAAATAAAAGATACCTTCAAAGATTTAATATCAGTATGATCGTATAAATCAAGTAGTGATAAAAGGACTAACATTAAACATGCAAAAGCGCAGATAAAATGTATATAGTAGATATGCAAAACTCTACGGACTAAACCCCTTATTTTGTTTAACAGGTGTATTACGCTCTATAAAGTGCGCATAACTTGTTGCGAAAGAAAGAGAGAGAGAGAGAGAGAGAGAGAGAGAGAGAGAGAGAGAGAGAGAGAGAGAGAGAGAGAGGGGGGGGGGGGAAGAGAGAATGAGACTAGGATACTCTGAACAAGGGCGTTAAACACCAACAGGCACACTCTTTCTCCAAAGACACTCAAATCTAATCTTATCAAGTACCTCTGGACACTGTGCTGACCCTCATGTCTCCCTTTCTATCTACCACTTTACTTTCTCTTTTGTTCATTATCTCTGATTTCAAGTCATTATTAACCTACAGTTTCTTTTGTTTACGAATTTCGTTTTTATCACAATTATTATTGTCTTTCTCTTCATCTTTGTTTTTTATTTCCGTTTTCTACTTTTTTGTTGCTGTTGTTGGTTACGTTGTTTTTTTCCCTTCTTTTTCCGTTTTTTTTCTCTTCTACAGTTTGATTTCCTTCCCCGTTCTCTTTCCCTTTTTCTCCTCCACATTCCGCCTTGATCTGCTCCTCCGCCTCTTTCGTATCCCCGAATCTTTCTTCATCATTCCTTATATCCCTTTTTTTTAAAACCCATCCTATGCACCCATTCTTAATCCCTAAACACCTGCCTTTTCCTCCCCTTTGTCCACCCCTTCCCACTTCCTTTCTCCATATTTTTCTCCCTCCTTCCTTCTACTTTCCCATCTCCTTCATGTCCCCTCTGATGCCTCCTTCTTCTCATTCACATCCCACCCCCCCTGTCCTTTCTGACCTGCTAGATCCATTCCTTCATCTCCCCCCCATTGCTCCCCCCTTCTGTCCCTTCATGCCCCCTTCCGCTCCCCTCCTCCTACCCCTATTGCCCTTTTCCACTTGTCCACCCCCACAATATCCCATCTAATCCCATCCTGCACCCTCCTATTCCCTCCTGTCCCATCTGCACCCCCCCCCATCCCATCCACCTCCTCCTCCTCCTCTCCTTCCCCAATCGAATTGTGCTCAAACGCCCCGGCCAGCGAAGTCATGTTATATACCAAGCCTTTATCTGTTTACCGGATATGGGCGAATGGACCCCGGCAGCAGAATCAAATTTGTCAAAGTCAATTTATGCACTTTTTTATATATCCTGGGAGGCGATGCTGGGAGGGGGTGAGGGGAGGGGGTGAGGGGAGGGGGAAGGAGAAGGGAGAGTGGGACAGGAAGAAAGTGGGAAGGGAGAGAGAGAGGCAAGAGGTGAGACGAGAGAGATGAGGAGAGGGAAGCGGTGAAGGAGAAGGGAGAGGACGAAGGTGGGGAAAGGTTTGGGGATGGAAAAAGGAGGAGAAACAGGAGGAGGAGGAGGAGGAGGAACAAGAAGAGGATATGGGAATAAGGGAATGAAGGAGATGAGGGAAGTATACGATTTGGAAGTTAATATGAAGAGATAATAACAATCCCTCGAGGAACTAGAAGATAAGAAAGGACGAATACTGCAAAATGACAAGAAAAGGACGGGTAAATTAAGAATAGAAAATTACAGGAGAAGCGAGAGAGAGAGAGAGGAGAGAGAGGAGAGAGAGGAGAGAGGGGAGAGAGGGAGGGAGAGAGAGAGAGAGAGAGAGAGAGAGAGAGAGAGAGAGAGAGAGAGAGAGAGAGAGAGAGAGAGAGAGAGAGAGAGAGAGAGAGAGAGAGAGAGAGAGAGAGAGAGAGAGGGATAAAGAGAGAGAGAGAGGGATAAAGAGAGAGAGAGAGGGATAAAGAGAGAGAGAGAGAGAGAGTGAATGAGAAGAGAGAGAGAGAGAGAGAGAGAGAGAGAGAGAGAGAGAGAGAGAGAGAGAGAGAGAGAGAGAGAGAGAGAGAGAGAGAGAGAGAGAGAGAGAGAGAGAGAGAGAGAGAGAGAGAGAGAGAGAGAGAGAGAGAGAGAGAGAGAGAGAGAGAGAGAGAGAGAGAGAGAGAGAGTGTGTGTGAGAGAGAGAGAGAGAGAGAGAGAGAGAGAGAGAGAGAGAGAGAGAGAGAGAGAGAGAGAGAGAGAGAGAGAGAGAGAGAGAGAGAGAAAGAGAAAAAGAGAGAGAACGCAAAACGATAGCAACAAAACACATTTCCCTCGCACATTGTTCAGCGCATCTCTTCTACCAATGCAACAAGCAACAAGGACAGCACCGAAGCAGAGCGGGACCCCCGGAGCGCAAGAGTAGACGAGGAGAGACAGAAAAATATTTCGGCGGAGTATTCTCCTCAGTCGCATTGCAGCTTGCCTATCACTGTCACCATACATCAACCACGAGTGGCCCCCATTGGCCCGGACCACAACGGAAATGCCACTGGCACTTAAACCAGGCATCAATCACGCCACTGTCCCGCTGTTAGATCAGAGGCGCTGTTCATCTCGGCCATCAATATGCCATGCTCATTGCGGGGACACTTCACTATACTTCACTATACACTATTATCTTTGCCTTTGTCTTACCAAATGGCAATTTTCTATTTCATCCTCTTTGAAAATCCATTTG
>BOPN01000065.1:135127-140127 GCA_017312705.2 Penaeus japonicus
TAGCTATTGCGATTCGCTATTATGCTAATATCATTTTCATTATATGTATCCTATAATCAAATTTCATTTGTTACCATTCTCATAACTATAACCACTGTAACTATTAGTTGTCATTATTGTCATCAACATCCTCATTATTAATATCATCATCATCATCATCACTGTTATCCTTCTCATCACTATCATAATTACATTTAATCATCATTATTACCATTACTACCACAATAACCCTTTATCCTCCTCCTTACACCATCATCCAGCACAATAAAAGCAATAGCATAGCACTATCATCCCGCTCCGGATAATCCTCGCCTACATAAGCAGACCCATTACAAGCGTCACCCAGATTACAGAGCAGAAGGATATCATTCTTCTCCAGGGCGTTTGTATGATCTTCCTCTGTTCGGATGGGCCTTCGACAAACATTTACTCCCTCAATAAACATCGGCGTTGACTCTTCTCGGCTCGCCTCTTTCTCTTTCATCTTTAGCTTCTATTTCTTTCTAGCTTTCTCACTGGCGATCTCTCTTTGTCTATGTATGTTGTTTTTTTCTCTCTCGCTCTTTCTTTTCGCTATTCTTCTCTTCCGTCTATTTCTCCCTCTCTCATTCTCTCTCTTCCCCTTCTCCCGCCGTCTTCCTCTTACTCTTTCTCTTTATTTTATTTATCTCTCTCCCTCTCTCTCTTTCTCTCTCTCTCTCTCTCTCTCTCTCTCTCTCTCTCTCTCTCTCTCTCTCTCTCTCTCTCTCTCTCTCTCTCTCTCTCTCTCTCTCTCTCTCTCACTATGTCTGTTTTTTTCCTTTCTTCCTATCACTCCCTCTTTCTTTCTCGCTCACTCTCTTTCTCTCCCTCCCTCTCTCTTTTCCTCTTTCTCTTTCTCTACCTCTCCCACACCCTCTTCCCCCCACTCTCTTTCCCTCTTTCTCTTTCTCTCTCTTTCTACCTCCGTTCTTCACCCTCATCCTCTCCCTTCCCTTGCTTTTTTCTATCCCCCCCTCCCCCCTCCCCCTCAGTATTGCCGCAACATGAGTCGCAAGTTCCAGGGACCACCGAAGGAAATGCATGCCTTCAAATCTTTCCTTTGAGTAAATGTTTACGCCGGGGATCTCATCGAAGAATGCACTCATAAACTCGAGTTTAAAACAAAGGAAGGGGAGAAGGGAGGGGAGAGGAGGGAAGGGCAGGGACGATGGGAAGAGGAGGAGAAATGCGAAGAAAGAGAGGAATAGGACGGGAGAGGAGGATGTTGTGTCAATGGCGGTGGGCGTGATGTTGACAGCAGTGGTGGGGACGAGAGGAAGAAAAAAGTCAACAAGTAAAATCCTCAAGAGCCTCAAAAATGGGGAGTCAAGGTAGAGGCAACACAAGGGTGTGGGCGGAGAGGGAAGGAACGCGAAGTGGGGATGAGGGGAAGGGGGGATGAGCGCAGTATACGGTCAGGTGTCAGCGCCAAAGACAACAACGAGCCTCGAAAGACAAAAGCCTCCTTCGACGTGTTGTTTTAACTCAAACAGCGCAGAGAGGACGGGGTCAGGTGGCATCCCAATGGCACTGTTAAAAAGATGGTGTTAACTCTGAGAACTCTGGTCCTGGGTGGGGGGAGGTGATAAGCAGGGGTTGCGGAGGAGGTGGGGAGGGAGGGGAAGGGAAGGGCTGGAGGAGGAGGAGAAATGCGGATGAGGGGGAGGCGAGTCCTGGCTGTAAGAGACAACCATCTTTTCCTGTCCAAGAGTGTTCATCTCTCACTACATATATTAATTTCCTATTTCCATTCCTTTCCTTCTTGTCTTCTCCCCCTTTCTTCTCTCTATCTAGGCCCAAGAAAACACAAACACAATCCCTTGCAATTAGGGAAGCCCCGGGGGAATTTCCGAAGCCTGAACTCAACACTAATAAGCTGTAATTATTATACTTAATGCAATCCTCTCCTTCCACCTCTCCCACCCATCCTTCTCCTCTTCCCTTACCCCCCTTACCTTCTTCCGCCCGTCCCCCTCCCCCATCTCCCTCCTCCCCTCTACCTCCTCTGGGAGATCTCCGCCCTCACGTCGAAGAATCTGGTGTCATTACAATTAATTATGGAAATCATCATCCTCCCGTTTGTATAAATCACCGCCTCACTATCATCAGCATGAGGCGATTCACTCTCATCACATACAGTGTAATGGAACAGGAGAGACAAGCATTATCGTCAATGGAATATGATCAGCACAGCAGAAAGGAAGATGAATCGTTATAGAGGCAGAAAATTAAGATCATTTACGTGTTCATTATCACAAAATTACCTCCCATTACGTCACGCATCAGCTGAAATCCCAGTAAATGACGGCAAATAACTGCTGAACAAATACAACACAGCAATATAACTGAACTAGAATCACAACAACAAAAAGAAACAAGAGTAAACAATAATAATTAAAAAAAAAGATAACCCGTAACAGAAAATCATAAAAAAGACAATGACACGCAAAGGATAACACGATTAACACAGGGCAACATGATAACGCATTAGTACTGCCGGTGTTAAACCCAATGTCCATATCGGTATATCTTGCTAAATGAACCGGCAGGATAATGTGACAGCTGATGGATACCTTATCAGCGGTACAAAAAAGAGAAAGGAAGAGAGAATGGCGCGCGCGATAGAGAGGAGAGAGAGAGAGAGAGAGAGAGAGAGAGAGAGAGAGAGAGAGAGAGAGAGAGAGAGAGAGAGAGAGAGAGAGAGAGAGAGAGGGGAGGGGGGGAGGAAGGGAGGGAGGGAGGAAGGGAGGGAGAGAGAGAGAGGGAGACTGGAGTAGGACAGGAAAGATATCGTCTCATAGCAGGATACGGGTAGAAAAGGAGAATGGCAAGATCGGAGAGGGGAGATTAGAGAGAGAGAGAGAGAGAGAGAGAGAGAGAGAGAGAGAGAGAGAGAGAGAGAGAGAGAGAGAGAGAGAGAGAGAGAGAGAGAGAGAGAGAGAGAGAGAGAGAGGGAGAGAGAGGTAGATAGAAGAGAAGGGGAGGGGTTGGGGTGTCTACATAGGCCTTTGACTGCATGACTCAAGGCTTGTTCTTTTGTCCACAATGAACGCGGGTCGATGGACACCCGCCTCAATGTGTTGCGATTGCGTTAGGGGAGGCGGGAGAAAAAGGAACGGGAGGGTGGGGAGAGAGGAGGAGGAGGAGGAGGAGGAGAAGAAACGGGGGGAAGGGGGGGAGGAGGGGGTGTTCGAGGAAGATAAGAGAAAAGAGGAGGAGATGGAGGAGGTGGTGGATGAGGAGGAGGAGAAGGAGGTGTTCGAGCAAGATAAGGGGGAAGAGGAGGAGATGATGGAGGTGGATGATGATGATGACGAGGAGGTGGAAGAGGAGGAGGAGGAGGAGGAGGAGAAGGTGGTGGATAAGGAGGAGGAGTAAGAGGAGGAAGAGTAAGAGGAGCAGGTGGAGGAGGGGGAAGAGGAAGAAGAAGAAGAGGAGACCAAGGGAGAATAAGAGGAAGTGGAAGAAGAAGAAGAGAATTAAAGAAAATTCCCCTCCCTCCTACCTCCTCCCCCCCTCCCCTGCTACAGCGCCTTCCACAATCCCGGCCAATTGGAGTGAAATGTGAGCCGCGTCCACTTAACGCTCCCTAGGAATTAACAGACTGAAGTTGATCATAATGAGCAGAGCCATTACATGATTGGTAGATAGCCTGCCTCCCCCTCCCCCTCCCTTACCCCTCCCCCAAACCCTCTTTCTCTCTCGATCACTTTCTCTTCTCTTTTCTTTCTCTAGTCCTCTGTCGTTTCTCTTTCTTTATTTCGCTGTTGTTGTTTCTTCTTCTCGCTGTCTCTTGTGATATATATATATATATATATATATATATATATATATATATATATATATATATATATATATATATATATATATATATATATATATATATATATATATATATGTTTTTCTTCCCTTCTCTGTTTCTTCGTCTCCTGTCTTCCTATCTTCTCAAGCACATCCCATTTTTCTTGTCCTATTTCTCATCCTAATCTTTCCATTTTTTTATATTTTGCATTTTCCCCATTACTTGTATTTCCTATTTCCCCTCTTCTTTCTGCTCTTCCTATTTCCCATCTTTCTCTAATTTCTCATTCCTCCCAATTTTTTTTTTCTTTCCCTTCTCTACATTCGCCTTCATCTGTATATCCCATTTTTATGCCAATTCCAAGAGTGTTGCAATCGGGGAATAAGAGAGAGAGAGAGAGAGAGAGAGAGAGAGAGAGAGAGAGAGAGAGAGAGAGAGAGAGAGAGAGAGAGAGAGAGAGAGAGAGAGAGAAAGAGAGAGAGAAAAAAAATAAAAGTAGACGCGCGAGGGGGAAATAATTGAAGGAAGAAAAAGAGAAGAAGGAAAAGAAGGACGAGGGAAAACGCCAAAACGACAGGTGAGACAATAGGGAAACACAGAAGAGGCAGGTGATCGAGGGTGGACATGGCCGAAAAAGGCCGGACGGACGAGGGGAAAATTGGAATGGGGAATAATGAAAGGAGGAGGGGAAGGAGAGGAGGAAGGAGCGAGGGAGGGGGAGAGAGAGAGAGAGAGAGAGAGAGAGAGAGAGAGAGAGAGAGAGAGAGAGAGAGAGAGAGAGAGAGAGAGAGAGAGAGAGAGAGAGAGAGAGAGAGGGAGGGGGGGAGGGGAAAAGAGAAAGAGAGAGAGGCGAGAAGAGAGAAGAGAGAGAGAGAGAGAGAGAGAGAGAGAGAGAGAGAGAGAGAGAGAGAGAGAGAGAGAGAGAGAGAGAGAGAGAGGGGGGGGGGGGGGAGAAAGAGAGAGAGAGAGAGGGGGGGAGAGAGAGAAAGAGAAAGGGAAAGAGAAAGAGAAAGAGAAAATAAAAGTAGACGCGCGAGGGGGAAATAAATGAGGGAAGAAAAAGAGAAGAAGGAAAAGAAGAAGAACTAGGAAAAGAAGAAGAACTAGGAAAAGAAGAAGGAAGAGGGGAAACGCCAAAACGAGAGAGAGAGAGAGAAAGAAAGAGATAGAGAGAGAG
>BOPN01000065.1:177627-180127 GCA_017312705.2 Penaeus japonicus
GGTAACCGTCGATACTTCTTTGTTTATGAGAGCAAGGGCTTAAAAATACAATGATATATTAGTTGTAATATGATCACTCTAGTCGGCGACAAGGGTGATTTGTGCACGTAATCAGAACACATAATCGAATATACGAATATGAATGGAAAATCGGAAGAAGGTGGAGAGAGGAGTGAGTGTGTGTGTGTGTGTGTGTGTGTGTGTGTGTGTGTGTGTGTGTGTGTGTGTGTGTGTGTGTGTGTGTGTGTGTAAGCCATATACATAAATATCAGAGATTTTAATCACATATGAATTAACAACTAGAATAATGCAACATGTGGATCATGATCAAGCAAATTAACTTTTGGGTTGGAGGGGTTTACGAATCTCGTGACAGCTCGCCAACAATACGGTCATTATTGTATCCAATCTGACATTAAACAAACGATTTCTGCGTGTCGAAGCGTGTATCGACAATAGAAATCTACATATCAAACAGTAATAATCACAGCATGGTGATGGCAGTGTTGATTACGACTTGGGGAAAAATTACAACATTTTTCCTTAAATGAGTGTGAATTTGTCTTAATGACAAAATGTTTAACCAATTGGTTTCTCGAAATTGTAAATGCATCAACGCCTATATGCTACTTCGTTCAGATGTTAGATTAGCCAAAATCGAAGGTAAACAAATTTTCAGTCCCACATTATTCAAGCCAATGAATTTGGTAGTGAAATATGGGTATCTGATCCCTTAGATTTTCCTGTGTGATAATGAACAATGGACTACAGATAAGAGAGAATCTCTCTCCCTCTCTCTCTCTCTCTCTCTCTCTCTCTCTCTCTCTCTCTCTCTCTCTCTCTCTCTCTCTCTCTCTCTCTCTCTGCGCGTGTGTGTGTGTATGTGTGTCTGTCTCTCTCTTTCCTATTATGTATTTGCTTGTTTCTTGTTTGTAACTGTGTATGTTCGTATATACACATGCACGAGCGTGGATGTATGCATAAGCGTTGATCCGCGTGGACCGCCTTCCGTGTGCATGAGCCTATTTCCTGTTCCAGGCCGTCCTTCGCCCTTTGTGCGTCCGCCTGGGGAAGGGGAAGGGGAAGGGGAAGGGGGAGCGGCGGCGGCGGCGGCCAAGGGAAAGGCTCGCCGAGTCCTCGCGTCAGATCGATGCTCATTTCCGGTGACGTGCGGGAAGCAAGCGCGCAACTTGTAACGTCAGATTCTACGTGTATAATCGGGAGACGCTGCCGATGGATTATCGTCTCTTCAAGAAATCTATGGCATCGAATAATAATAAATAATAATAATAACACAGTGATGATGCAGATGATGATCGTAGTGATTAGATGATGATGGGTGGGGATAAGGGCAATATCAAGAACAACAAAATCAATGTAGAAAGAGGCAAAGCGCATACGTTTCACGGTCGTTTTACGGAGTGCGTTAAACCATTAATGTTACAATCGCAATCTAATACAATAATGAATGGAGCCGCTGGTTCAGCAACATGAAATCCTGACAGCCAATTACGGGGTTTCACTCATCTCTATCCCGCCGTTTGAAAAAATATATACTGTATATTTATATGTATGTATGGATATATGTGTGTATCTATGTGCATTTATGCATATATATATATATATATATATATATATATATATATATATATATATATATATATATATATACATATACATATACATATATATACATATACATATATATACATATACATATATATATGCATATACATATACATATACATATACATATACATATACATATACATATACATACACATACACATACACATACACACACATATATATACATATNGAGAGTGAGAGAGAGAGAGAGAGAGAGAGAGAGAGAGAGAGAGAGAGTGAGAGAGAGAGAGAGAGAGAGGGGGGGGGGGGGACGTCAGGTTCACCTAAAAAAAAGTAGGAAAGAAAATGGACAAGAGAAAGACCAAGAGTCGGAAAAAACTCCTTGCAATTGCCAAAGCTTTTTGCATAAGTACCTTGCCTAATAATCACCACATTTACTATCATGTCATTATCATTCAAGTGTTGTCTCTCCTTAACCTGCTGCAATTACTACTGAATTAAATTTTAGGGAGAATGCAATTGCTCAGAAGTGAGTGTTTATACCGATGTAGTGTGCAACATGGTTGGCTTAGCGGGATAAAGTAATACTCTTTGATACTCTCCTTCATTTGTTTCGAAACACGCGCACACATACACACACACAAACAAACAAACACACACACACACAAACAAACAAACAAAGACACACACACAAACAAACAAACACACACAAACAAACAAACACACACACAAACAAATACACACACACAAACAAACAAACAAAGACACTCACACACACAAACAAACAAACAAAGACACACACACAAACAAATAAACAAAGACACACACACAAACAAACAAACAAAGACTCATACACACACACAAACAAACAAAGACACCCACACACACACACACACACACACACACATTA
>BOPN01000065.1:195127-200127 GCA_017312705.2 Penaeus japonicus
TTCCTCTCCCTCCTTTTCCTCTCTCCTTGTCTCTACTACTCCCCCCTATCCTACCTTCTCCTTCACTCCCTCCTCTTCTCGCTCCTTCCTTTTCCTCTCCCCTTGTCCCTACTACTCCCCCCTATCCTACCTTCTCCCTCACTCCCTCCTCTTCCCGCTCCTTCCTATTCCTCTCTCCTTCTCCCTCCAGTTCCTCTCTCCCTCTCCCTCTCCCTCTCCCTCTCCCTCTCCTCCTCCTCCCTTCCCCTCTGATTCGACGACCACCAGGCAGCGGTTATCACAGGAATGTCGGGACAATCTTTCATGATCTTGTTTACCACCTATTCCGGAGGGGGTGCAGACCCCCCTTTCAACGTTATGGTTTTTCACGGCACTCAGGGCGCTGGCATTCCTCTCCTTCCGCCCCCTTCCCCCTTCCCCTCCTCATCCCCTCACCCCTCGTGCCGTTCCTTCACCCCAAGCTTTCTTTCTAAACCTCTCGTTTTTATCATCGGGTTGTATATTTCATCCTATTTATTCAGTTCACTTTACTGTAATCTTTTACTTACACTTTCATAAAAAAAAATCCCATTTCCCAATTTTCGCAGGAATCTTATCTACCGTCCTCCCTTCTTCCCACTCTCCCTCTCCCTTTCAATTTGTTTCGATGGCTCCCTTGCCCCCGCTGGTCGGAGGCGAGCATCATTAATAATTTCGTCGCGGAGTCCCCGGTGCCACAAATCTCTCCCCCCCCCCCCACACACACACACTCTCTCCTTCTCTTCCTCTCTCTTCCTCTGGCTATGGTCCTCTCTATATGTCTCTCTCTGTCTGTCTGTCTGTCTCGGTCTCTGTCTCTCTCTTATGTGAGCTGCATCCTTCCGTTTCTCTCTCTGTTTACCTGTCTAACAAAACTTATATCTACTTGTTTGTTTATATATGTCTGTCTATCTGTCTATCTCTGCCTATCTTTAACTATTCATCACAGTGTATCTATCTATCTATGGTTATCTCTCTATCTATCTGTATGTATAGATGTATGTATTTATCTCCCCCCCCCCCTCTCTCCCTCTCTTGCTCTCTCTCTAAGTCAATCTTTATCTTGCGGAAAAGAGCAATGGAATGGCGAAGACAGGAAGACAAACGAAAGAAAAACATGAAGAGAGACAAAGAAAAGTCAAAAAGTCAAAAGGAAAAAGGGCGTATCAAAATTCCCTTTTTCAGCTGATTGGTTCACGATAAATCCACACTTCATATCCGGTTAAAAGGGAACAGTTTATTGTAGCGAATGGCTGCCTGAACATTTTCATAATATACATCCATAAAGTCGCCTGAATTTATGTTCTTGTAATTCTTTATGTCCCGTGTTTTATGCGAATTAACTGTTCACTTTTTACTCTTCCATTAATTATATCTATATATCTATATATTTATCTATGCATCTACCTACCTACCTATCTATCTATCTATCTATCTATCTATCTATCTATCTGATCTGATGATGATGATGATGATGACGATGACGATGACTTGTGACGATCAGCATCATAATAACCATCCCGCGCACCAATCTCCCCGCATCACATTCCTTATTGAAGAAGGGCAAACGGAGGTCCGGCCACGTTGCGGTTTCCCGGTTAACACTGGAATGGAAAAGCGGACAGGGAACTCTTAACCGGTCCCCTGTGGGTGATACGAGATAAGTGAGAGAGATAAGAAGCGGGGTGGGGGGGGGTAGGCAAGAGGGAGGGAGGGAGGGAGGGAGTGCAGGCAAGAGGGAGGGAGGGAGGGAGGGCAGGCAAGAGGGGGGAAGGAGGGAGGGCAGGCAAGAGGGAAGGAGGGAGGGAGGGTTGGCGGGAGGGAGGAAAGGAAGGAGGGAGGGAGATAAGGAATGAAAGAAAGAGTGATGGAGGGAGGGAGAGAAAGAAGGAAGAAAGGAGGGAAGGAGGTAAATGGGTCAGTTTGTTATGACGGTGAGGATTTGCTTGATAACACAGGGTGATGTTGTGGTGATGGAGAGGGTCGTGTGAGGGTGATAACAGGGTTGCGATTTTGAAGCTGCTTCGATTTAGAAACTGTGCATCTGCTTGCGTGATGTAGAGTAAGTTCTCTATGACGATATTCTTAATAATGTAGGTTTGTGCATGCGCGCGCTTGTACGTTTTCTTCCTAACTCGACATTCAGACTATCTATCTATCTATCTATCTATCTATCTTTCTATTCATCTACCAATCTAAGTCTACCTCCTTACCCATTTACAATCCCTGCATACCCCTGGAAAAGAGCATCTCTGCAGCATCGGCCAATGCATCACCGATAGAGAGGCCGAATCCTGACAATATGATATATAAACACAAACCGTAGATTTATCTATTTTTTTCTAAAGAGAACGACGCGACGTAACTCGCTACCCTCATAAAGCAATGCTATAAATAAACCCAGATGGCTTTTATGGGATGGGGAAGAGAGGGGGTGGAAGGTGGAAGGTGGAGGGTGGGGAAAGGGGAAAGGGGTGGGGGTAAGTTGGAGGTGGAATGTGTGTGCTTGCGGAAGCGGAGCTGAGGCGGGGCGGGGGTTAATTTTCCTGAACCTTGAATACCTTCATATCATTTCTTTGATGTGTAGTGGTACTATGAAATTCATTGATGATGACGATAATAATGATGATGATAATGGTAACAACAGCAACCATTGTAACAAAAACAACAGCAGTGATAAAGTACAACAATTATATATATATATATATATATATATATATATATATATATATATATATATATATATAAAACACTAAAAATAACCATAATTATATAAACAGTCACAATGACAACAAAAGCAATATCAGTAACAATAACAATAAACCAGAGAAAGAGAGAAAGAGAAAGAGAAAGAGAGAGAGAGAGAGAGAGAGAGCAGAGAATCGTCATCAGTAATCACATCCTGGACAGTATACCATTTAGGCCTATGACAACCATCAGATTTTTTTTATCCCTGGTACATATCTATGCGCGTCATTGTGTCCCAAGAAGAACAAGCATTAAATGGGAGGAAGTTATTTACGTTACAAGGTTTTTCCTTTAATTTGTGGCGATTAGGGGAAGGAAGGGAGGGAGGGAGGCGAAAAGAGGGGAGGGGGAGAAAGGGAAGGAGGGAAGGAGGGAGGGAGGCAAAAAGAAGGAAGTGGGAGAAAGGGAAGGAAGGAAGGAGGGAGGGAGGGAAGCAAAAGGGGGGAGGGGAGAGAGGGAGGGAGGCAAAAGGGGGAGGGGGAGAGAGAGAAGGAGGGAGGGAAGGAGGGAACGGGGGAGAGAGGGGGGATGGAGGGATGGAGGGATGGAGAAAGGAAGAGAACGAGAAAGAGAAAGAGAGAGAGAGGAGATAGATAGATAGATATACAGAGAGTGTGTATTTGTGCGTGTGAAGGAGGTGGGGGGGGGGGGGTCACGCGTGCGTACATGTTGATAACACACGACCAAGAGTAGCGATATAAATCGAGTTTTGGCGTAGGAGCAGAGTAATGACACAACGCTATCAGTAAAAGAAGTAAAATCTCAACAAAGGCTCGACTTCTTATCTGCAGTACCGTAATTATTTACAAAATACCGTAATTTACAAAAATAAAGATCTGAAAACAATTAAACAAACACAATGAACAAGTAAAACAAGGAGACAAACAAATAAATAAACGCAACACCAACAAAACCTTCCATGCGGCATTGAAAAACAGACCGAATAAATGAAAAACAAACACAGACTCGAAAGTTCCTCGGAAATTAAACCTTACACGAAATCAGCATAAAACTCGCCGTTACAGCGAAACCATCTTGTCGCATCCCCGAACCAACAAACAAACAAACAAACAAATCGAATAGAAGTAAATACATGAATGAGGTTAAATAGCCGGGAATCAGACTCAAATTGCTGTTTAATATCCCTGGTTAATCACGCCGGTTAATGGAAATTTACGAAGAAGAAACGGAAATGGGAATAAATAAACCAAGATGATTAAATGCGATTTGATGATTCAAAAATAAGATGAAAAACGATAATTCAAGATGAAAGAGAAAAATATTAACACTAGATAGGAGGGCACAGGAAGAAGAAAAGGAGAATGAAGAAGAAGAGGTGGAGGCAGAAGGAAGAAAGGAGAGCGAGAGAGTGAGAGTGATATTGAGAGAGAGAGAGAGAGAGAGAGAGAGAGAGAGAGAGAGAGAGAGAGAGAGAGAGAGAGAGAGAGAGAGAGAGAGAAAGAAAGATAGAAAGATAGAAAGATAGAAAGAGCACACAAGACAAAGAAAGACAAACAAAGCCCGGGCGAGCCGTACCGCACCGTCTCCTCCGACCCCGATAATTGCAGAAACGACTCGCGGCCAATTACCGGAGCGGCGGCTGTAATCGCGACACCGTAACTGCGGACAGCCACGTGTAATCATCCTTAAACGGCGAATAATTGGCCTTCAATCATTAAAACGCTAACGACTCACGCCAGGTCGCGTCCTCTCCCACCTCCGGGGCGGCCAGAGTCTGCCCTTTTGTGTATTTGGGGGGGAGGGATGGGAGGGGGGGCGTGTATGTTTGCGCGTGTTTGTTGGAGGAGGGGGGGGGGGGGCGCACGTGCGTGTGTTTTGTGTGTTTGTTTGTGTGTGTGTGTTTGTGTTTATGTGTGTGTGTGTGTTTGTGTTTGTGTTTGTGTTTGTGTTTGTGTGTGTGTGTGTGTGTGTGTGTGTGTGTGTGTGTGTGTGTGTGTGTGTGTGTGTGTGTGTGTGTGTGTGTGTGTGTGTGTGTGTGTGTGTGTGTGTGTGCGTGCGTGCGTGTGTGTCAACATATTAGTTGTGGACGATATAAAAAAAAAGTGAAAAAAACAATTTCTTTCCAGAATAACTGACACTGGCACCTAAACGTATTTCGGAACAGCTATCTTTCCGATAAAACAGCCCATAATGACCGTATTCTTTCTAGCTTCCCTGTCAACACGAGAGACTCCTCGCTATTTACGACATAACAGCTGTACACGATATACTTT
>BOPN01000065.1:207627-212627 GCA_017312705.2 Penaeus japonicus
TGAAGGGAGGGAGGAGAAAAAGAGGGAGGGAAGGAGAGGGAGAGGAAGAGGGGGAAATGGAGAGGGAGTGATAGAGATAGAAGGGAGGGAGGGAGAGAGGTAAGGAGAGGGAGACGGAGAGGAAGAGGGAGAGGGAGGGAGAAAGTAAAAGAAAACACCAAAAGATGCAGATAAGGAGCGGCAAAAACAAACATACAAAAACCATTGAGAAGGAAATAGAATCGAGTAGAACCTCAATCACCGCACGGACAATGCCGCAAATATAAATTCATTCAAATACTGATTCAACTTAGTACGTAATTTACTCATTTATCTACATTACTCATTTATCTACGGTCTGTTCAGTCAATATTCACAATTCGGTTTCTCCCACTTCTGTTTTGGTTCTTTTTCTCTCTTTCTATATTTCTTACTTACTGTTTATCTAAATATAGCAGACACACCAAGGACTCTATCAATTGCATAATCAATAGGAATATAAGAACACAGAATGGAAAGGAAAATTAACAAGCATTACATCAGTCACATCAAATGAACTGAGGACAGAAAGAGAGAAAGAAAAAAACATGCAGACCTCGACAGCAATTTTTTCCCCCTCCTCCTATCCCTTCCCTCCCCTCCTTCTCACCACCCTCTCCTCCCTCCTTCCTTCCCCTTCCACCCACCCATCTATCCACCCACCCACCCTCCCTCCCTCCCTCCTTCCCTCCCTCCCCCATCCTTCCCATCCCCCCTCCCTCCTCCCTCCCTCCCTCCCTCCCATCCCCCCCTCCTTCCCATCCCCACTCCCATCCCTCCCTAACACCCACCCACCCACCCTCCCATCCCTCCCATCCCCCGCCCAACCCCGCCAACGGAGCCCGGCAATCACTGTTCCATTGGCGTCGAGAGCTTGAGCCTGAACTGGCCATTAACAACAACGCTCACTCGGAGTTAACTCACATAATTCGCCGGGAGAGAGAGAGCCCCGACAGGTAGGCGGAGGCAGAGGGGGTGGGGGGTGATGGGGAAGGGAGGGAAGAGGGGAGGGGAGAAGAGGAACGGGGAGGATGAAGGGAGGGCAGAGAGGGAGAGGGGAGACATGGGGAAGGGTGGAGGCGAGGAGAATAGGGGAGGGGAGGGGTGGGAGAGAGATAGGATGTGAGGGGAAAAGAGCACAGATAGACTGAGGAGAGAGATAGTGAGATAGAGAGACATAACCAGGTAAAAGAGAGGAAAAGAGAGAGAAAGAGAAAGAGAAAGAGAAAGAGAGAGAGAGAGAGGGGGGGGGGGCAAAAACAGAGAACCATTGAAAAAAGGGGCAACCCTGCATCGACAGCCCAAGACCGCCTCCCAAACGGCTTGCGACTGGCTTCGGGGCCTCAAGATCCGGCAGTCGCACGATAATCGTTCTCAGCTCTCTGGTCTTTCTCCCCCCCACCTCCCTCTCTCCTCCTGTTCTCGTATCCGCCCCTCTCTCTTTATTACTCCAGATGTACGGTACTCTTACCCCCATACCCCCATACCCACCCCCCACCCCGAACTCCAGCTTCTTCCGATATGAACTTCAACTTCGCAAAAAAACGGGATGGCGAGAAGGCGATTTTTACCTCTCTTTGACGATAAGGGTGTTACTTACGTTTTGCTTTCTCGTGGTTATCTTATTTAAACGTCGGTCATGATGGAAAAAACAGAAAACGAATCAGATTGAAAAAAAATGTCGGATAAAAAAAAAATTCCCGACGAATCGCTTAATCACGTCCCACCAATTACGAAAATCCGCTCCCTCACATCTCCCCTACCTCCTCACTGCCCCCCCCCCCTCCCCCTCTTCTCCCTACCTCCTTGAAGTAATCAGAAATGTCAGAATGAGCGAGTTTCCCCATCCGAGTCGAGATGAAGGGCCCGTCACGTCATGCCCCTAGATGCCCCCTCGCACGTGCCCCCTCCGCATGCCAAGACGCCTATCACTTTGGCTACGTGACGACACTCTTTCATATTTCGCATTTCCGTGGCTGCCTCGCGTCGCCGGTGCCTCGAGACCATTTCGAGACTCTTTGAAATTCGACACTTGGAGGTTTTTCTGCGCCACTTTCATTCCCTTCCAGAGAATTCTCCGGTCTTTTCCTCTTGTTTCTCTCTGTCTGTCTCTCTGTCTGTCTATCTGTCTGTCTGTCTGCCCCCCCCCCCCTCTCTCTCTCTCTCTCTCTCTCTCTCTCTCTCTCTCTCTCTCTCTCTCTCTCTCGCGTACTTTTCCTTATTTCTCTTTCTCTCTCTCTCGCTC
Source organism: Penaeus japonicus (assembly GCA_017312705.2). Lineage (NCBI taxonomy): Eukaryota > Metazoa > Arthropoda > Malacostraca > Decapoda > Penaeidae > Penaeus > Penaeus japonicus. The sequence goes on from BOPN01000065.1 coordinate 209,891, forward strand.
TCTCTCTGTATCCTACATTTGTGTTTGTGTATACAATAGAGTTATATACTTCCATTCATGCACAAGGAGGTACTCAGCAACGCTGCAACCACGCAATTGGAGCCCCGAGCGAAACAGCGGTTCGAAAGGGCACCGCGTTTCGCAGCAGCGATTTGATTTCCATTGCATGAAAGGTAAATCTTCGGTTCACTGACACCCTTGCAACGAACCGGTGTTGCAAAGGGTACGTGAGAAAGGGTCTCTATGTGAGTGTCAGTGGGAGAGGGGACGGCGAGGGAGACGGCCTATGCAATATTCATCTTGTATAAACAATATGCATTTTAAGTGATGCAATTATTCGCCGGTGAGGATGTGGCTTGATCAGTTCCGGTGTGTGAATTCACGATGTTTTCTGTTTCTTTTCGATGGCCTTTCCCTTCATTTCATTCAACTGATATTTTCTGGATAGCAATCCTCTTCCTAAATCGTTTTTTATCGTAGCAACATCAAATACAACATGATGTTGTGGAATTTATTTGATGAGAGAATCTGTCTGTCTGTCTGTCTGTCGCTCTCGCTCTCTCTCTCTCTCTATCTCTCTCTCTCACTCTCTCTCGTAAAAGTAGTTTTTTTACGCGTCGAGGCAGGTTGAGGGAGGGCCTTGAGTGGAAGGGGAGGGAGGAGAGGAGGTATAGAGAGAGAGAGAGAGAGAGGGAGGGAGGGAGGGAGGGAGGGAGGGAGGGAGGGAGAGGGAGGGAGGGAGAGAGAGAGAGAGAGAGAGAGAGAGAGAGAGAGAGAGAGAGAGAGAGAGAGAGAGAGAGAGAGAGAGAGAGAGAGAGAGAGAGAGAGAGAGAGAGAGAGAGAGAGAGAGAGAAGAGAGAGAGAGAGAGAGAGAGAGAGAGAGAGAGAGAGAGAGAAGAGAGAGAGAGAGAGAGAGAGAGAGAGAGAGAGAGAGAGAGAGAGAGAGAGAGAGTAGAGAGAGAGAGAGGAGAGAGAGAGAGAAGAGCGAGACTGAGATACAGAAAGAACTAGAAGGGAACCAGATGGGAAATTGCCTCGTTTTTCTCGTTCCATTTTTTTTTCTTTTGTCATTGCCGACACAAAATTGAGCTTTTTTGCTGCACTTTACGTGGTTGTGGTCGTGACAGCGATACGTTATTTGTTTATTAACATTTATATATATTTATGCCGAATAAAGTTGCATCTTTATATATTTTTTCACATTCTTTCCCGTATGCTTCTCTTCTTGTTTTTCGTGCTTTTACATACTTTTAATTTACTCTCTAAATTTAACTACTCTCTCGCCCCTTTCCTCTATTTTCTGTGTGCGGATTTCTTTGGATCCATTTTAAAACAAACTGTAACGCTCAATATCGCTCTTTTTCCAGAGAGAGAGAGAGAGAGAGAGAGAGAGAGAGAGAGAGAGAGAGAGAGAGAGAGAGAGAGAGAGAGAGACCCTTCTCAATAAATAAAACCAACCAGCAAGCAGAACCTCCTTGCAAAGCGATTTTTTTCGTATCTTGCGAGAATGACCAAATAATTATTTTTCCTCCATTCATACATATTTCACCTTTTCTGTGAATTACAAAAAAAATAAATTAATAAATAAATAAATAACTGAATAAAAAAAAATACTCTAACCTAACTCGGTTTATTTATACGATCATGGTTAACAACTTTCTCAGAAAAATCTTTCCATTTTTCCTCTCCGGGTGCGAGCGGTGTGCGGTGGGAGGGAGGCCATGGAGGAGGGAGGGAGGGAGGCCATGGGGGGGGGTTTGGAGGGAGGGGGGTGTCAAAGGAGACGATTAATTCATTTTGTTCTTGTTTTTTAATTCAATCGTTTTATCTTTTTAATTTATTTATTTTTATTTTTTTATATCTTAATCACAATAGGTCTGCAAGTCATCATTTCTTATTGGCATCTCTGGTCCTTTTCTTTTGAAGTAATGGTACTTAGTGTGCTCCTCTCAAATTACTGAATATATGAATGAGAGTTGTTCTCCCCCTTTCATCTCTCTCTCTGTCTGTCTGTCTCTCTCTCTCTTACTTTTATTTTTTTTTCTTTTCTTTCTCTTCATATTGCTGTTTAAAAATATATCGCTACCCTCCTTCTATCCTATACACATCCCTTCCCATTTTCTCCTCCATTTTCCACGCACCCCCACCCATTACCCATTACTCACGCATCCCCACCCCATTCGTGTTATCTTGCATCACTTCCCCTCCCCACCCTATATTTCCTCCAGCCCCGCCCCCGCCCATGGCTCACCTATTCCAACCCCATTCTCTCCTCCCCTTCCTAGTTTTCTTGTATCACTTGCCCCTTCCTTCTCCCGCTTCCCTCCTCCCCGAACTATGCCATAATCCTATGACAAACCTTCCGCCTAAATTCTGACGCGATCGCACCCGCGTCTCAACTCCTCTTAACTTTTGCTTCGAATCAAACTTTGTTTCCACCTCATCCCCCTTCCCTTCAACTTCATTTATCTTCCCCTATTCTTCCTCCACCCCCCCTTCCTTTTGGGGGGGGGGGGTTCCTTGGTACCTCTCTAGTTGCTCTTACTCTAACTTAATTTATATATCTTTTTCCTTCATCCTCTCTCCCTCTCTCTCTCTCTCTCTCTCTCTCTCTCTCTCTCTCTCTCTCTCTCTCTCTCTCTCTCTCTCTCTCTCTCTCTCTCTCCCTCTCTCTCGCTTCTCCTCCTTATTCATCTGCCCTTCTCTCCCCTAGTCCATCGTCCTCGTGCTCGACTCT
>BOPN01000065.1:250127-257627 GCA_017312705.2 Penaeus japonicus
AACCCTCATCAGACGGAAGGAAGAGTCAGGTAAGTCGGTATAATAACCGACGCACTAATGCAAGACGGCAGTAAAAACGCCCCCTTCCCCCCCCTCCCCTCCCTCCCTACCGACCCCGCACGGTCACGCACTAGCGACGCAGCTGAGGGTAATGGGAGGGGGTGGGGGAAGGAAGGGGGAGGAGAGGAGGATTGGAAACAGGACCAGACGGGACAAAGGGGAGAAAGGGAGAGGGGAAACAGCATAAGACACTAAGAGGACAAGATGGAAGGGAAGGCAGGGATTAGTGGGAAAGATATTTAAACTGAAAAATAAGTGGCTTACGGTAAGAAAAGGGAAAAATAAAAAGCTAGATAAAGGGGGAGGGGAGGACGTTAAAAAGAGAAAGGGGAATATGAGAAACAAAGTGAGAGGTTAAAATACAAACGTGAAAGATGGGGGGGGGGTAGGGGGAGAAAGGAGAAAAGGATGAAAAAAAACTAGAAATCAGGGTGTATATAACCTCTTCTTAGGGTGAGATTCACGGTGAGCTAATGGCATCAATCCATAAGAACGTAATACGATTGGTACTGCGGACACTGGTAAAACACGGCATCAAAAACACGAAACTCGGTCGAAATCATCATCCCCCTTTTTGCATCCCGTCTCTTTTGTACCCCGTTATCTGGAAGGCGTCTCAGATAAGTATGAGAAAGAGAGAAAGAGAGAAAGAGAAAATGAGAGAGAGAGAGAGAGAGAGAGAGAGAGAGAGAGAGAGAGAGAGAGAGAGAGAGAGAGAGAGAGAGAGAGAGAGAGGAAGAGTGAGAGAAAGAGAGAGAGAGAGAGGAAGAGTGAGAGAAAGAGCGAGAGAGAGAGAGAGAGAGAGAGAGTGAGAGAAAGAGAGAGAGAGCGAGAGACAGAGCGAGAGACAGAGAGAGAGAGAGAGAGAGAGAGAGAGAGAGAGAGAGAGAGAGAGAGAGAGAGAGAGAGAGAGAGAGAGAGAGAGAGAGAGAGAGAGAGAGAGAGAGAGAGAGAGAGAGGCAAGAGAGAGAGAGGGAGAGAGAGAGGAAGAGAGAGAGAGAGAGAGAGAGAGAGAGAGAGAGAGAGAGAGAGAGAGAGAGAGAGAGAGAGAGAGAGAGAGAGAGAGAGAGAGAGAGAGAGAGAGAGAGAGAGAGAGAGAGAGAGAGAGAGAGAGAGAGAGAGAGAGAAAGAGAGAGACAGAGAGAGAGAGAGAGAGAGAGAGAGAAAGAGAGAAAGAGAGAGAGGTACAAACAGCCAAGAGACTGAGAGAAAGAAAAAAAATGAACACGATACAGGATTTACGACCAATTAATCTTAAACTTAATCAGGAAAAAAGGATCCCGATAATTTATCTAATCAAGACAACACACACACCACCCTTATTTTTCCCCCAAACTGATCAACATATATGGCGTAATTATGTAATCGTGACCCCACACTTCCTTCATTTACGACTCGTTAGCGGAAAACAGACACCGTAACCGACACGAAACGAGTCAATCGAATGTTAACGCAGAATTCCCTACATGGTAATTCATTCATTTCTTTTCTCTTACTTATCATTATCACAAGATTTATTTTACTTCCTTTTCTTATCATCATGAAATATAAGGCTACCTACTACAATATATATATATATATATATATATATATATATATATATATTAATATATATATATATATATTTTTTTTTTAATGTTCTTCCTATCCCTTTCATAAACACCCTTCGCCTACCAGATATTTTTTTTCTTCTTAGTTTCATTATAGTCATAAAAATAATCCCGTCGCCTACCAGATATTTTTCTTCTGTTCTCTCGTTTTTTCTTCTCATCGTCAGCATCATATCACTCTCTTCATTGTATTATTCATCTCAATCATCATAATAAAAAAAAACAAATCCTTGATCCCAGTTGAATTTGTCTTCTCTTTCATCGTTTCATTATCATCAAAAATATCTGTTTCTTCTTTTCTTCTTATCACCCTCTTCATAAAAATGACCCCTTCCCTTATCATATGTTTCTTTCTTTTTCTATTTTATTTCCCTTATCATTGTTCATCATTTTCATTTCTCTCTTTTTTCAGTATCTAAATAATAAAAATCCTTTGCATACCAATATTCATTTTTCTTATCCCTACCATCATCAAACTAATTCAATATTACTCATTCTTTTTTATCATCATTAAAATAATCTCGTACATTCATCACCAAAGGTATCAGCTGACGTCGTGGTGGAACATAACCCAACATACAACATGACTCAACATCATAACTCGGCTCCAACAATCACCTTGTCACCGCTGGACCATCTGTCTCGCTTGGGTCGAACGTTCGTTAGCAGGGAATTATTAAAATATGTATTTTTTGCCTTGAGATGATACATGTATGTATACATGCCTGTATCCATATATATATATATAGAGAGAGAGAGAGAGAGAGAGAGAGAGAGAGAGAGAGAGAGAGAGAGAGAGAGAGAGAAAGAGAGACATAAATAAATCTTCAACACGCGCCGGGTCGACAGAGCGCTCCCGCCGCCCCGCATCCGACCACAAACACGCGTAGATTTTGGAACTCATTATCGTAATTCGATCTACACCTAATTATCGTCATCCGGCTGGCTAACCGAGAAGGGGAAGAAGAATGGGAGGGAGGGAGGGATAGAGGGAGGAAGAGAGGGAGGGAGGGGCACTCCCAGGGGAAATAAAGGTTGGTATGAGAGAACGAGGGGAGGGGAGGGGAGGGGTGGAGGGTTATCCGAGGAAGAGTAACGGACCTTCTAATTGGCGTGTGGTATTTTGACTGCGGGTAATTTGTTTTGTTCCCCCGGTGCAGTGTAGGAGGTTGGGGGGGGGGTATAAGGGAGAGAGAGAGAGAGAGAGAGAGAGAGAGAGAGAGAGAGAGAGAGAGAGAGAGAGAGAGAGAGAGAGAGAGAGAGAGAGAGAGAGAGAGAGAGAGAGAGAGAGAGAGGAAAGAGAGAGAGATTTTCTTCTACTCATCTTCCGGCCCTCTTAATCCACCTCTCTGTACTCTACCTTTCTCTTCATCTATCCTTTCTCTTCATCTACCTCCCATCTACTGTAAATCCAACTTGCCTTCATCAACCACCTTTCTTCCCCTACCTAACATCCACCTTCCTCTTACCTATCCACACCTCTATCTACCATCCACCTTCATCCACATTTCATTCTCCAATTACCTATCCACACCTCTATCTACCATCCACCTTCATCCACATTTCATTCTCCAATTACCTATCCACACCTCTATCTACTATCCACCTTCATCCACATTTCATTCTCCAATTACCTATCCACACCTCTATCTACCATCCACCTTCATCCACATTTCATTCTCCAATTACCTATCCACACCTCTATCTACCATCCACCTTCATCCCCATTTCATTCTCCAATTACCTATCCACACCTCTATCTACCATCCACCTTCATCCACATTTCATTCTCCAAATGCCTATCCACACCTCTATCTACCATCCACCTTCGCCCATACTATATCAGCCACTCATTGAGTCTACCTTTCAATCCATCAACTATCGATAAAACTGAACCATTTACATTCACCCTTATTAGCTCGCACGTCGTTCAATCGGCCGTCAATCAAAGCGACAGTCTGATCCACTACATCACAGAGATTGTTAATTAAAGGATAGACGATGGATGGATGGATGGATGGATGGATGGATGGATGGATGGATGGATGGATGGATGGATAGATGGATGGATGGATGGATAGTTGATAGATAGAGAGATAGATAGGTAGATAGATAAATAAGAAAAACAGATCAATAAATGCACAGATAAACAGATAGGTATAGCTATATACAGCAAGACAGATGGATGGATGTGAATGAATGAACGTGACGGCATACCCAATGGGTTAAATAATTATAAACACAGTCTCTCTTGGGTAAGTCGAAATCGCAGAAATCCCCGCACAATAATCATGAACACTATCATAGTTTCTCATAACAATCATCAAATATAGCTACATATCCACATAATAAATGGGCGTGCCCTTAATTGCCACCCTAATCATCAGTCTCCACCTTCCATAATTTCCAGGTCAGCCATGAACGGCAATTATCATCAGTGTATCATTAACGCAATCGTAAAAGCGTGAACCAACATAACAAATTAATAAATAAATGAATAAACAGGATGGTCAATAAAAAAACGGCATAAATTAACATGTACATACAGTAACATCATTATTATAATGATAATGATGATGATGAGAATGATAGTGATAATAGCAACAACAGTAAAAATAAAAATAAACACAATAATATTGATGATAAGAATAATTATATTAATAATAATGATAATTATAATAATAATAATAATAATAATAATAATAATAATAATAATGATAATAATTATAATAATAATAATAATAATAATAATAATCATGATAATAATAATGATAATAATGATAGTTATTATAAAAGTAAATATAATAACAACAAAAACAGCTATAATAATAATAATAATGATAATAATAATGATAATAGCAATACAAGCAATGATATTCATAACTATAATAAACTATAACCATAACATTTGCAACAACAATAAGAACATAAATAATAAAAACAACAACAAAACGATAACAACAATAAGAATAACAATAATGAATAACAGCAAGAACAGCCATCAATAATCAATAACCGGTTCAAAAGGCCATTATTCTCCTCGTCACGAAAGGGAGAACACCGACAGATTATTTGATAACATGTGATGATTATACGTCGTGTCTTTTCACTTTTCACTCCACTCACTTCAAGATCATTTCATTTTTTTTTCATTTTAACTCTTTTCTTTGTTTTTATTGTTGGTTGGTTTGTTCTCTCTCTCTCTCTCTCTCTCTCTCTCTCTCTCTCTCTCTCTCTCTCTCTCTCTCTCTCTCTCTCTCTCTCTCTCTCTCTCTCTCTCTCCTTTCCCTTCTCCCCCTCCCCTCCATCCGGCCCCCATGTCTGCCTGACCTGACCCGGGACCTCTGACCTCCTGGGACACTGACAGGGATGGATGTTTGTCACAAAGAGGAGAGGGAGGAGAAGGGAGAGAGGAAAAGGAGGGGAGGAGAGGAGGAAAAGTAAGAGGGGAGGAGGGAAATAGAGAGGGAGCAGGAGAGGAGGGAAAAAGAGTGGAGGAGAGAAATGGAAGGAAAGGGAGGAAAGGGGTTAGAGAAAGAAAGGCGGGAGAACAGATGCAAATGAAGGGGGGGAGGGGGATCATATAGGTTTATGGTGAAATTGAAGTAACATGATTATGGTGAAAAGAAGAGTAATGACATTAATCTTAAGCCTAATCTATTCTCCTGTTCTCTCTGCTATTCGTTTCTTTCTTTCTTTCTTTTTCACTTTCTCTCCGCACACAAATAAAGTAATGATAGAAATAAAAAAATGAATGAAATAATAATAGCAACAATATTAGACAATCACAACGTTGATGATGATAGTAATAACCATTACTATCATAAGGATAATAAATATAATACAAATAATCATAATAATAATAATAATAATAATAATAATAATAATAATGACAATGTAATAATGACAATACTACTAATGATAACAATAACAATAAGAAAATAATAATAATGATATTATCAATGTTAATAATTACAACTATAAATGGTGATAATAACAACAACAACAATAATAATAACAACATTCAAAATAAATATAATGATAATACTGATAATGATAACGACAATAATGATAATAATGATAATAAAAAAGTTAAAATAATAACAATAATGATAATCATTCATAACAATAAAGAAACAAAAGCATTTCCGCGAGCCGACAGGCGGTACGACGAGCAACGAGAGAAGGCGATGGGGATGAACGGCAAGAACTGAAGAGGAGATGATAGCTGTAGAGAAGGGGAAAGAGAACAGAAGAGGGGAATAACGAGGGGAGGAGTGAGAGAGAGGGGAAAAGATTAGCCAAAATAGCCCAAACTGATTTCCCGCGCAGTGCATCCAAATTTCCGGCGAGATGGTATTCAGAATGATAATTAGAGTGTCGCTTGCGCAAACACACTCATTTCATCACTACCGAAAAAGGCAATTTCGCCCGTAAAATGAAACAAGAACAAAATCACAAAAAAAGAAAAAAAAGAAAAGAAAAGAAAAAAAACGAACAAGAAAAAACAAAAACGAAAGGTAATAAAATTGCGCGCGCACACACACACACACACACACACACACACACACACATATATATATATATATATATATATATATATATATATATATATATATATATATATATATATATATATATATATATATATATATATATATATATATATATAGAGAGAGAGAGAGAGAGAGAGAGAGAGAGAGAGAGAGAGAAATATATAGTTAATACCAGACCAGCTAACAAGGAATTATTTAGACGTGCTGTCTGTTTCCCTCTTTTCTTAGTGACGGGGTGATTCTCTAATCTTCTCGTGTAGGCCTAAATCTAGGTGTGTTGTGCTATTTAGGGAATCTTTGATTGGTTTTGGCAAGATTTAATTTGAGGCCGATAGCTTATGCGATTGATCCTTATCAACAATGTTGTTATCCAAATGCTCATTATCCTTACTAGTATCACAAGATTATCGCCATCATCACTATTCATCTATACATCTATTCCATTATCACCATCATCAACATTATCATTATCATCACTGCCATTCTTTTTCTTCACTTCAGCATTCATAGATAAATGTTTGAATAAAATAAAAAATAAAAAAATGATAATTACACGTTGGCAAGAAATATAAGAATAAATAAATGTTAAAAAATATAATAATGATAACAACACGTCGGCAAGAAATATAAGAATAAATAAATGTTAAAAAAATAATAATGATAACAACATGTCGGCAAGAAACACATGTGACAGTCACCTCGGCTGTCACGAGTTCTGCCAACACTGCCAACACAAACACCAACAAACACAAACCTGCCATAGCGACGGGCCGGTCGTTGTCTCCCACGCACACGCAAAAGGTGCCAACAATAAAAACAAATCACATGACCGGTTCCCGAAAAGGTACCATAAGTAAAAAATATATATATGTTCATTTCCTCAATTACTGTAGTAATAATGATAATAATGAAAATAATAGGCATAATCATCTGTGTGTGTGCGTGTGCGTGTGCATGTGTGCGTGCGTGCGTGTGTGCGCGCTCGTGTGTGAGTGTGAGTGTGAGTGTGCGTGTACGTGTGCGTGTGCGTGTGCGTGTGCGCGTTCCATTCTCTCTGTCTCTGTCTGTTTCTCTCTCTCTCTCTCTCTCTCTCTCTCTCTCTCTCTCTCTCTCTCTCTCTCTGCCCCCTCACCACTCCCTTAATCATTCTGTTGCTCTTAAGGCCTCACATTACATTATAACAACCGCACCACTTGAAAAAGAAACAAGCAAAACAACAAAACCCCAAATTTCCCCAGCAACAACAACAAAAGAGACGCTTTTCAACCTCACTT
>BOPN01000065.1:262627-282627 GCA_017312705.2 Penaeus japonicus
ACAGAGCTTTTCGTTTTATTTTCTAAAGGGGAAAGGTCATATATTCAATGTGAAAGTTTTGAGTTATATTTATAAAGGGAAGGACATGTACTTAATACAAAGGTTTCAGTTTTATTCTCAATGGGGAGAAAGTATATATTCAATGCAAAGTTTTATTTCTAGAAGGAAAGGGCATGCATTTTATTCAAAGTTTTCAGTTATATTTATAAACGGGAAAAGGCATATATTCAATACATAGGTTCCATTCTTACTTCTAAATATATTTGTTCTATTCCAGGAGATAGTAAGTATAACATTTTTCATACTCTTTTACGGAGATATTATCTATCTGAACTGATCTATAAATTTTCCCAAAATAAAACAAAGCAGTAAATCAAATGATAATGAATGCGTTGCAAACTGGTGAATAAATAACCGGTTGCTCAGTAGTACATGACGTTCGCTCGACAATAAATTTACTCTGAGCTCAAAATAACAGACATAAAAAAGATGATATATGGAAATATGTTAAGCTCCATGTTTCTCTTTTTCACTGTGACTTTCATTCTCTCTCTTACATCAATCTCCCCCCCCCCCCCCTCTCTTTCTTTTATCTTTTGTCTTTTCTCTTTCTATTCCTCACCTCTCTATCTTTATATCTCTATCTCTCTCCTCCTTATTTCTCACTCTCCACCTGTCCCACTCTCCCTAACTCTGTCCCTCCCTCTCTCCGCCCCCCCCCCCTCGCCCCGCCTGTGCGGCGTCACCTGTCGCTCACTCTAACACCTTCAACGCCTCTGATCGCCTGCCTGCTTCAGCTTCCGCCTCGGCCTACCTGTGGTAATTCCGTTGGCGTGGTTATTGAGCCGCTTGCTCGTTTGCATTTGCTTGTTTTCCATTTTCTCTCCCTTTTTATCGGCATGTCAGTCGGTCTGTTTGTCTGTCTGCCTCTCGATATGTTTATCCATCTATGTCGCCCCATCTCTTTCCCACTTATTATCCGTAAATTGCTAGAGATAAGGAAGGCCCCTCCCATCCATCCCTTTCCTCTCTCAGCCGTCTCCCGTGATTTCACCGAATTAATTATCTCATATACAGCCTCCTTTCCCTAACTCCCTCCCCCCTTCCCCCAACACATTCATTTATCTCATCTCACTTTTACCAACACATCTTCGCCATCTCACTTCCTCCCCCCAACCGCCTTCCCCTCGCATAGGCCTACCTGTGTGATAAGCCCATCAGCACATCAGGATGACTGAGGCCTAAAATATGTCATTAGTATTAAGAATGAGGGAAAGGGTAGGGGAGAAGGGGGAACGGAGAAAGAGGAAATACGGGAAGTGAGATTAGATGGGAAGGGGAAGGGGAAGGGGAGGGGGAGGGGGGGAGGAGGATGGAAGAAGGAGAAGGAAGGGGGGCTAAGGAGGTATGCACATGTAGCAGAGAATCCACGCCTCCCCCCTCTTTCTCTCTCTCTCTCTCTCTCTCTCTCTCTCTCTCTCTCTCTCTCTCTCTCTCTCTCGCTCACTCTCTCTCTATCACCCCCCCTCTCTCTCTCAATTTCTTCCTCTCCCTCTCCCTCTCAATATCTCTCCCTCTCTCCCTCTCTCTCTCTCTCTCTCTCTCACTCCTTCTCCCTCTCCCTATCCCTCTCTCTTTCCTCCCCCTGCTATCTCTCCACAACATTTTAAATAATGACGCAACCAAGAGAACTAATTTCGCTACAACTTTTAATTATGTGGGAGGAAATGAGAGGCATTCAGAATTATCTCCGCGAAGAAAGGATAAATGGAATGAGAGGGGGAAGGGGGGGGGCAAGGGGAGGATATTCTTACATAAAAATGAGAACGTGTATGTGCGTGTGTGTGTGTGTGTGTGTGTGTGTGTGTGTGTGTGTGTGTGTGTGTGTGTGTGTGTGTGTGTGTGTGTGTGTGTGTGTGTGTGTGTGTGTGTGTGTGTGTGTGTGTGTGTGTGTGTGTGTGTGTGTGTGTGTGTGTGTGTGTGTGTGTGTGTGTGTGTGTGTGTGTGTGTGTGTGTGTGTGTGTGTGTGTGTGTGTGTGTGTGTGTGTGTGTATAGTGTTCCTCCCCCGTACAACCAAGTGTTCATAAGGCATCCCCTTCTCCCGCAGCCAAGCCAGACGCAGCGAAAACAAACGTCGAGCGCATGTTCCTAATAATCCCACGTCAATCACAGTCGATCATTGCCTCTCGAAGGGGAATGTCTACCCCCTCGTCTGTTGCCGGCGAGCAATATTTAATAAAGCGAGAAGTAATGAAGTTAACATTGCACGGACGGATGAGATGGAGGAGGAAGAGGACGGGAGAGGGAGAGAGGGAGGGAGGTGAAGAGAGAGAGAGAGAGAGAGAGAGAGAGAGAGAGAGAGAGAGAGAGAGAGAGAGAGAGAGAGAGAGAGAGAGAGAGAGAGAGAGAGAGAGAGAGAGAGAGAGAGGGTGGGGGATGGATGGATGGATGGATGGATGGATGGATGGATGGATGGATGGATGGATGGTTGGATAGAGAGAGAGAGAGAGAGATAAAGAGTGAGAAAGAGAGGAGAGAGAGAGTGATAGAGAGAGAGAGAAACAGTATAAATACAAAAGATCCATATGGAATTGAAAACTGTCAAAACAGGTATACGTTCGAGTGAGAAAACAACGTTTAAAGGTTCGGGGAGACGAGCGTTAAATGGATTGGTATTGAGGCTGCGGAGTTATTGAAACTGGGCGGCGCGGCCGTAGAGTGTGGGCCCTACACGGATAGCATAACTGGGTTATGAAACTAACAAAAATGGATATATCAACACTATGAGGGGAACATGGACGATTTATTTAAGAGATATTGAAGAGACACAGGAATGGCGCTAGACCTATAGCTGAACGGAAATTAACAGAAAATTATTACCAAAAAGATAACCGAAAAGAATAACCAAAAATAAAAAATAAAATAAAAATACCAGGAGACCAGAAAACCACACGTTCAATAAATGTCAAAACAACTTGAACGAAACCTGGGGCAAAGGAGTCGTGTGTGTGGTGGAAAAGGATGAGAAAGCATCATAAAATATTGCTAAATCTTTTTCTTTTTATTTGCTCTCGTTCTTTAACAAGTATCTCTTTCTTAAATCTTTCTTCTAACTCTCCTTTTATATTTCTAGGCTTCGTTGCTATTCAAGTGTGCCGCGGAAAAGCAAGACTGCGATACGAAACCAGTCAACGAGACAAAGGAAATTCAGAATACGAAGGAACAGGATTTCAAAAGGAATGTGTTCCAGTTCTGGCTTTTACCCTTTCTTTCGCTACCCCCCTCTCCCTATTCTTCCTCCTATCTAATTAAATCTGGGAGAGGAAGAGTGGCTACTTTCCATATCCCCCCCCCCCTTAAATTACACATATCCAAGAAGATACTGATGTTCAGATAGCACAGTTTATTTGTTGTTGTACTTTTCTTCTGTCTCTCTGTGCCGGTAACGCGTATAAGCAAACACACACAGACAAGGCCATGCTCACATACGCAAACAAACAAACAAACAAACAAAAAATAAAATAAATAAAAAAATAATACGAAAATAAATGAATAAAAAAAAATTAAAAACAACATCTACAAAAAGATCATCCTCACATTTCAATACCTGTCTCCAGAAAACGACTTCAAGTGCTTAACCAAAACCCAACTGATCCCGTGCATTTGGCATCTGACTGAATATTTGTTCTGAGTTGCTGACGTAACAACACTCTAAAACACTGGAAGGAGGGCAACAGCAAATATCTGCGAGATACGGTTTGCTCGGGAGTTAAAATAGTTTCTCACTTCTCTCTCTCTCTTTCTTTCCCTTTGTTTCTCTCTCTCTCTCTCTCTCTCTCTCTCTCTCTCTCTCTCTCTCTCTCGAACATGAAAAAGAAGAAGAAAATGAGCAGGGAAAAGGAGAAGATAGATTCTGCGGCACATTTCAAAACATATTCAATATTCCCCCATCCTCTTTTTTATTTCTATCTTCAAACAGACTCCATTCATCACCGCGACTAATCCCTCTGAATCTCAAGCATCCATCCGATTCCACTCGCCTTTCATCCACATCCCTTCCCCCCTACCCCCCCCCCCACCCCATCAACTCCTCCACGTAAGATCGCCTTTCCCGTTTCCTTTTCCTTATTTGGTCATTCTCATTCTTTCTTTTGGCTTACTCACATCCGTGACGTCATCCCATTCATCGCTCCGACTTGCGTCAGAAGCGCCATCTGTCCTTGTCACCTCGTGCTCTTGGCTCTATCGCTCGCACTTTTCTTGCTTGCTTGCGCTTGTGTGTGTGTGTGTGTGTGTGTGTGTGTGTGTGTGTGTGTGTGTGTGTGTGTGTGTGTGTGTGTGTGTGTGTGTGTGTGTGTGTGTGTGTGTGTGCGTGCGTGCGTGCCTGTATGCGCGCGCCTCTGTGTATGTGTGTGTATGTTTGAGTGTGCGTGTACACACTTGCGCGTGAACTTATGTGCTAGCGAGTGCATGTGCACACGTGTGCATGAACTTATGCGCTTGCGTGTGCGTTTGCATGTTAGCACATCCGTCACTGGGTTTGCACCTGCCTGAGCACGCCCGTATAAAGATTCCCTATCTTGCTGTTCTACTTAATAATCCCCTCTGTCGCTCTATCTTCCTTGTTTATCTGTTCCCTATTTAACTCCAAGCACCCTCTTGCCTATAAATAATAAACATCTGACATTTTTATACGCACGAGTTATGAATACCTGACACCACCTTGCGTGCGAGCGATAAACATTGTAAGACAACTTGTAATAAATAAAGTGTCATAAATCAACATACAAGACGGATAATCATCATCATCTTCACTATCATACCATCATAAGAAAAAATACTCATCTTTCACCATCTAAACAAATAGCCTATTCCTTTTCCTCCCTCCTTGTTTCTCGCGCTGTTGAATCGCACGAAGAGTCACGCATGATTATTCGTTCGTTGCATGATAGGTGTCGAGGCTTTCACTCGTTAGTCATTCATATTTTTCTCTCACACAACAGCCGCTTAATAATTTTGTTTCCCTTCATTGAACACTGTCTTCATCTTACTATGTCTGTGTAGCTTTCCGCATATATACACACAAATGTGGGTATATATATGCGCGCGCGCGCATATATATAGTGAGAGAGAGAGAGAGAGAGAGAGAGAGAGAGAGAGAGAGAGAGAGAGAGAGAGAGAGAGAGAGAGAGAGAGAGAGAGAGAGAGAATGAGAGAGAGAATGGGGAGAGAGGGATGGAAAGAGGGAAAGAGAGAAAGAGAGAAAGAAGGAAAGAGAGGGAGAGAGGGAGAGAGGGAGAGAGGGAGAGAGGGAGAGAGGGAGAGAGAGAGAGAGAGAGAGAGAGAGAGAGAGAGAGAGAGAGAGAGAGAGAGAGAGAGAGAGAGAGAGAGAGAGAGAGAGAGAGAGAGAGAGAGAGAGAGAGAGAGAGAGAGAGAGAGAGAGAGAGAGAGAGAGAGAGAGAGAGAGAGAGAGATTTCAACTTTTATTTCTATATCTCTCTGTCTTTATCGCCTTTTCATTCTCCGCCTTTTACAATTTCTCCTGTTCTCCCTTCCTATCACCTCTTTCCCTCCCTTCGCTCCCCCTTATCCCACTACCCCCCTCGACGTCCTGCTGCCACCCTCCCCATTCCCTTACTCTTAATTAACAAACCTTCCTCTCCCCTTTAGTTGTAATGAAGAACAAAAATAATCCTTAAAAAAAATATATATACAGATAATAACGCTCGTCCGCAGCGCAACTTCCGCCAAGTCCGACGCTGCAACTTTGCAAGGGCGTAACTTGGCTCGGCGAAGTACCGAGCGTCGAACGCAGTCCCGGATGAGAACCACTAATGACTCTCCGTGACTTGCATTCCGCCGCTTAAGGAGAGTCAAGGCGGAGTTGCACCGAAGGACGTGTGAGGAACATCGCAGAATATTCGCCTCCTGTCGGGGGTTGCAAGGGGTATAGGGGGGTGCGATGAGTTATTAGGGGGGGGGGGGTGAGGGGAAGAGAGGGAGAAGGGAAAGGTAGTGAGATTATAAAAAGGGATAGAGAATGGTAAGAGAGATACGTATCGTGGGTTTTCTCACTGTGTCTGAGTCTCTCGCTCCTCCTTACCTCTTTCTCCTTCCTCCATTCTCGTTTCTTTCTCATTCTCTCTTTCTCTCTCTCTCTCTCTCTCTCTCTCTCTCTCTCTCTCTCTCTCTCTCTCTCTCTCTCTCTCTCTCTCTCTCTCTCTCTCTCTCTCCCTCTTTCTTTCCCTCTTTCTTTCCCTCTCTCTCTCCCTCTTTCTTTCCCTCTTTCTTTCCCTCTCTCTCTCCCTCCCTCTCTCTCTCCCTCTTTCTTTCCCTCTTTCTCTCCCTCTTTCTCTGACTCTGTCTCTCACTTTCACTTTCAGAGTTTCTCTCATTTCTCTCTCTCTCTCTCTCTCTCTCTCTCTCTCTCTCTCTCTCTCTCTCTCACACACACACACACACACACACACACACATTCACAGCCGTAAGGTGTATATAGGGAATTACACATAGAACACGAAAAATAAAATAATATGTGGAGACAAAGCGACAAAATAATAAAAAAATAAAATAAAAAGTGAAAACAAAAATGACACAACACCCCCCCCCCAACCCCACCTCACCCCCAATAAAAAAATCATTCCTCAGTGCACGCTTGCCTGAACTTTACATATAATACGAAAGTTTTTATTTTTTATTTTTTACTCTTCAGAAGTTGCCAAGTTTCGTTATGAAGAAATTTATAATGAAATTCATCAGAATATATTTTTTCCAGATTGAATATTAATGACTTCTTGCACTAAGGAGAAAAAGGTGTTTAATAAAGTCATGTTTGTAGTCTTTTTTCTATTAAATTAAAAGGAAGGAGCAACTGAGAGACAGACGGAGAGTGAGAGAGAGAGAGAGAGAGAGAGAGAGAGAGAGAGAGAGAGAGAGAGAGAGAGAGAGAGAGAGAGAGAGAGAGAGAGAGAGAGAGAGAGAGAGAGAGAGAGAGAGACAGAGAGAGAGAGAGAGAGAGAGAGAGAGAGAGAGAGAGAGAGAGAGAGAGAGAGAGAGAGAGAGAGAGAGAGAGAGAGAGAGAGAGAGAGAGAGAGAGAGATACATCAGAGAGAGAATGAGAAAGAGAAAGAGAAAAATAAAAAGAAAAGAGAGAGAGAGCAGCAAGAAATGCTTTCTGGCATTCCCCTCCTACAAAGACGGCCGGACGAAGGATTCACGAGGGAACTCCTGCAAGATCTTCCGAGTTGAAGAATTGTGAAGATGTGTGCAAGCGGAAGTTGCACAAGAAGAGACCTCCCAGGCTACATCGCCGCGGCCCTTCGTCTCCCTCCCTCACGACCATTTGCTTGGACTATCATAGTAGTAGTAATGATAGTATAAGTAGCATCAGTAGTATATGTAGTTTTGTAGTAGTTGAAATAGTAGTGCTAGTAAAAATAATAGTAATAGTAATAGTAATAGCAATAGTAGTAGTAGTAATAGTAGTAGTAAGAGTAGTAGTAGAAATAGTAGCAGTAGTAGTAGTAGTAGTAGCAATAATAATAGCAGTAGTAGTAGTAGTAATAGTAGTAGTAATGTTAGTAGTAGCAATAATAGTAGTAACAGTAGTAGTAGCACTAGTAGTAGTAGCACTAATAGTAGTAGTAGTTGTTGTAGTAGTTGTAGTAGTAGTAGAAGAAGTAGTAGTAGTAGTAGTAATTATTATCATTATAACAACTATAATAATAAAAATAATAATAACGATAATAATATTAACATTAACAATAATAATACTAATAACATTAATAAAAACAATAATAAAAATAACAATAATAATAATAAAGATAATAATAACAATAATAACAATAATAAACAAGAATAATGACAGTCTCCCCAGCATTTTAGGTATAAATAAGTCTAAGCTTGCCAGTGGCTGCTATTTGACTTATCCGTTCTACCCCTTGCTACTCTCTGCTTTCCGGGGCTAGTCGGTGGGTGGATGTATGAGTGCGTGCGTGCGTGCGTTTCGGATATCTGGAATTCCGTCCAGTCCTCGGTGAAGCAACGTGACTGCGGCTACATTTCCGAAAGGGGCGATTGCATTTCGGATCCGTAGTGGGAATGCATTATGTACTGTTTACATGGTACGTTTGTGTAGAGTCTTAAGAATGAGCGTAAAAAAAAATCTGTATATACGTACTATTTGTATGGCAGCATCGCTATGGACGTACATCGAACGGCTATATTCCTTCATAGGCTCCCCCTCCCCCCACCCGGCCCCCCTCCTCACCCCCATACACCACCACCACACTCAGAAAAGGAAAAAACGGCTTAACAAGCGCTCT
The DNA here is from genome assembly GCA_017312705.2 of Penaeus japonicus. Taxonomy (NCBI): domain Eukaryota; kingdom Metazoa; phylum Arthropoda; class Malacostraca; order Decapoda; family Penaeidae; genus Penaeus; species Penaeus japonicus. The sequence goes on from BOPN01000065.1 coordinate 270,953, forward strand.
CTCCGGTCGTCAGCCTATCAATGGCGACGGTAAGGAGACTCGATTCTGACCGCAAATGATTTCCGGGCGAGAGGGGAAGAGAGCGCCCCGTGTACGTTGCCTCATCGAAATGCAACGAGAAAGGTCATTTCCTTGAATTCATTAATGGGGGAAGGATGGGGGAAAGGGAAGGATGGGGGAAAGGGAAGGATGGGGGAAAGGGAGGGAGGGAGGGATGGGGGAAAGGGAGGGAGGGATGGGGGGAAAGGGAGGGAGGGAGGGAGGCAGGGAGGGAGGGAGTGAGAGAAAGTGAAGAAGAGGGAGCAAAATAGCACTAGAAAAGAAACTCAAATCCGAAAGGAAATGCATGCGCAGAGCAAAGGAGAGATGCGACAATGATAAATGTTGAATAATGCTAATAATGTAATATCAATGTTACTGCATTCCTTGGCCACCCGGACCCCTCACGGAGCCATGCCGGGAATGGACAGCGAGCGAGCGAGGCCAAACAGCGCCACGCGAGGTCCCGCCTTCAGCGATAGCAACGAAGCTACGCAGATAATTAGCCTCGGAGCTGCCTGGCGTTGTTCGCAAACTTGGTCGGCCGCGGGACACGAGGGGCCACGGCGCTCGGCTGCGCTACTTGAGGGTGAGAGGTGGAAAGGAGGGAGGGGGGATGGGGAGGGGAAGGGGAAGGGGAAGGGGACATGATCGAAGGGGTGAGGATAAGGGATAAAGGAAGGACAAAGGAGAGGGGTGACGGATGAGGAGAGCGAAAAGGGATGAATGATGGAGAAGAGTGAGGAGAAGGAGAAGAAGGTGAGGGAAGGAAGAAAAGGTGGACGATGCATATGCGGAAAAGTGATGGAAATGAGAGCGAGGAGAGGTAGTGGGGGGAGGGGGGAAGGGGTATGCAGACTGCACTTCGAACGACTACAAGAAACGCCAAATACCTACTTTATTCCCATTTCTTCTTCGTGTTGTAAATTCCGTACTTCTTTCCAGTCTCAAAAACTAACAAACTAAAAAAAAACACACAAACAAAAATATGTAAGAAGCACATAAACGAAGAAAGACAACCAAGAACAAAAGGAAAAAGAAAGAAAAAAAGACAGAAGGGTTAAGAGAGACGCCCAGACATCTGCAGCAACTGGAAAGATTTGAAGTACCAATAAAAAAGGCCAATATTGTAGCAGGGGCAAGGGATGGGACAGGGGCAAGGGGAGTGACAGGGACAAGGAGTGGGGCAGAGGCAAGGGAAGGGAGGTGGGGGAGGCTTCACCAGCGCACATATAAGAGGGGGACAAAGGGGGGAGGGGTGTAAGAGGGCGATATTCAAAGCAGAATTGGCTTTGGTAAGATGTTGGGTACACAACTGAAATAAATGGATAAATAAATGTATGTTGCAGAGAGAGAGAGAGAGAGAGAGAGAGAGAGAGAGAGAGAGAGAGAGAGAGAGAGAGAGAGAGAGAGAGAGAGAGAGAGAGAGAGAGAGAGAGATGTGAGTAATCCACGCGAATAGCATATAAACCATCTGGGTAAATCCACATAAACTGAATAGCCTTGTGGATGAAATACGGTATGGCCTTTCATCGCATACTTTTCTGAACTGTTAAATGTACAATACTTTCTTTTATATACGATGCACTCACCCCACTCTTCCTTTCTCTCTGTCTGTCTCCTTGTCACACGATTCCTACATCGCTAATACAGTAATTTAATTCCTTCTGGTAATTTATTTGTACTGGTTCGTAACATCGTTTCTGCAACGTAGAGTTTCACCCTTTTGCAAAAACTCGAAAGAATTTTCTCATTTTGTAAAGTCTTCTACAATATTTTCTTTAACACTTTGCATTATAAACATACCTCAACTATATCTCCTTAGATTATATATTTATAGTGAACCCAAATCCGTGTACATTCTTAATATGATAACAGAAGGGCGTAAAAATTCAACTGAAGTCTCCCCTTAATTTTTTTTTTTTTACCCTTATGTTAATTTCAGGATCTTCATAATCGAGGCATCTGGAGGTCAAGTGCGGCACACAGTGTGATATCCCCTCATAAAATATCCTAAACTCTTAAAAATGCACTTTCATATTCACAGAGAGAGGAAGAGAGAGAGAGAGAGAGAGAGAGAGAGAGAGAGAGAGAGAGAGAGAGAGAGAGAGAGAGAGAGAGAGAAGGGGGCTTGAGAGAGAAGAGAAGATGGAAAAAAATAGAAAAGAAGAGAAGAGAAGACAAGACAAGAGAGGGGAAGAGAAGAGAAGAGAAGAGAAGAGAAGGGAGGGCAGAGAAGAGAAGACAAAGACAAGGGAGGGGAGGAGAAGCGAAGAGAAGAGAAGGGAGGGCAGAGAAGAGAAGACAAAGACAAGGGAGGGGAGGAGAAGAGAAGAGAATGGAGGGCAGAGAAGAGAGAGCGAGAAACCAACCCGAGAGACTAATGAAGCGAAATGCAACGAGAGGCGGCGAGGCCCAGGCGGAGCGAGGCCTGCCACGTCAGAGGCTGCCGCAGAGTAGAGGCTTCGGCAGTTTATGGCCACCGGCGTCTGCCCGACCAATCACAGCCGCTCAAGGCCCTCGTAAACCCGGCAGAAACAGCAGCAGCGGCGGCAGCGACGGCAGCGGCGGCACCCTTGCGAGCGCGAAAGTGTCTGCGTTTGACTAGCGCCACCATTCCTCTTCTTCTCTTCCCATGGTCCTCTTTCCCCTTTTCTTCCCATGGTCTTCTTTCCTCCTGGCCGCATTTTCTTCTTCCTCCGGCCTCTCCCTTTGGCTCTTTCTCCTCCTTCCCTTGCGATATCCTTATTTTCTCTCCCTTTGCCCTTCCTACCCCCCCTTCCTCCCTATCGGAGCATTCTCGTCTTCTTACCCTTTGAATAAGTGTCTTTCCCCTTGTCCACATTTCTTCCTCTCCCCATGTCTCACTTTTACCTTCCCTCATTTTAATTCTCTCTTCTTTTCTGCTTACTTCCCTAACGTCCCTTTTTACTTCTACGTCTATCCTTGTCTCCCATTTATCCACTTCTCCCACTTCTTCCCTTCCCCCCCCCCTTCCGTTATTTTCTCGCCATCCTATCAATGTCTATTTCTTATCTGTTTCTACGTCTGTGCGCTGTCCACAAACCGTCGCTGCAGCCCCGTATTTCAACTGGAGCTTTCCCTTCCGCAGTCGGATTCACGGGCGCCGTGTATCCGGAGGCTGTCACGAACGGCGGCGGATTCTTTGCTGCCCGGATGATGACGCGGACCGCTCCGACGCCGCCCACCGAAACCCGCGGTCGGATATGACATTTCGCTTTGTTTTCACGTCTTCCTTTTTTATTCTAATGGGCGAAGTGACAGAGAGAGAGAGGGGGGGGATCTCTCTCTCTCTCTCTCTCTCTCTCTCTCTCTCTCTCTCTCTCTCTCTCTCTCTCTCTCTCTCTCTCTCTCTCTCACACACACACACACACACACACACACACACACACACACACACACACACACACACACACACACACACACACACACACACACACACAGACACAGACACACACACACACACACACACACACACACACACACACACACACACACACACACACACACACACACACACACACACACACACACACACACACACACACACACACACACACACACACACACACACACACACACACACACACACACACACACACACACACACACACACACACCAAGACGAAAAAAAATCGCTTCACCGAACAAGCCCGTTCCCAGCCTCACCCGTATCCCCCCCCCTCCCCCGGCCCTTCCCGACGCCTGGGGAGGCGGCGCGCGATGCGTACGTGACGTAAACTTTCTTGCTCTCGCTTGATTTTTCTGTTTATTTTTTATTCTATTTTCTGCTTAGCCGTCTTCCTGTGTGTCTGTTTCTCTATGTCTGTCTGTCTGTCTGTCTGTCTGTCAGACTCTCTCTCTCTCTCTCTCTCTCTCTCTCTCTCTCTCTCTCTCTCTCTCTCTCTCTCTCTCTCTCTCTCTCTCTCTCTCTCTCTAAGATTCTTTAGAATCACTAACTCGTACATCATGCCTTGCAAGTGTGTGAATAATACATATATAAAACTCGGTAACTTGGGGGAGGAGAGAGGTGGGTGAGGGAGAGAGAAAAGGAGAGGGAGAGGGAGGAGGAGGAAATACAAACGGAGGAGGAAAAGGTGGAGGATGGTGAGGAGGAAGAGGAGGATAGAAGGAAGGCGAAAAAGAAAACAAGAGATTTAAACATGAAGAAAGGGGGGGGAGGAAACGTATACTTAAAAACAAAGACAAGTAGAGAAAGAAAGGGAAAAGAAAGACAAAAAAAAAAAAAAAAAAAAAAAAAAAAAATCCCGATTTGTTATCGTACACAGCGAAGTTTTGGCTTGAGAGACCAAATATTTTGACGCGTCCTCTCACCCGACGTCTGTGGGGAGGGGATGGGGGAGGGGGGGTGTCTCCCTCCCAACACTCGCTCACATCCCCCGGGGAGCGCCACGGATCCTAGGGACCTCCGAAAGAATAACCTATGGGTATATGATATCAGGAAAATAAGATGAGACCCATCCTATCCGCTGGATATCCTGAAGTATATCCTACCATCCTCCCGGAGGGAATTCAACGCTGATGGGAAAAGAATGCCTGGTAATACTCGTATCCTAAAAAGATGGAAAATTCCGTGCTGCCGGGTGGAAATCCTGCACTTGAAAGCCAGGTGGGATCCTACAGCTAAGGGATAAAGTGTTGATCTGGGAGAGGGATTCGAAAGGAGGAAATTGTCATCCAAAAAAGTTACAAGACATTGAAAAAAAATAAATGTCATAATAAACAGATTGTCAGAAAGTTCTGAATGACATTATATATAAATATATAAAAACAAGAACTAGAAGAACTTAGGATGAACATTGAAGGACATAAGGAGGAAAAAACGAAGGAAAATATGAGACAGTCGAATAGAAGAGACAAAAGCGTGAATGATAAAAGAAAGAAAGAAGGCGTGACGAAAAGGAACGGTTGCAGAATGAGAATTGGCGAGGAGGTAATGAAGCGGAGAGGAAAAAGTGCGGAGACCGCTGGCAAGCCCTTTTTTCTCCTTCTCTTTCTCTTTCTCTCTTTCTTTCTTTCTTTCTTTCTTTCTTTCTTTCTTTCTTTCTTTCTTTCTTTCTTTCTTTCTTTCTTTCTTTCTCTCTCTCTCTCTCTCTCTCTCTCTCTCTCTCTCTCTCTCTGTGTGTGTGTGTGTGTGTGTGTGTGTGTGTGTGTGTGTGTGTGTGTGTGTGTGTGTGTGTGTGTGTGTGTGTGTGTGTGTGTGTGTGCGTGTATGTGTGTGTGTGTAAAATAACGCTGAAACTGCAAATGTATAAAGGAAGGAAAGTAAAAGGACGACTAAAGATTCTCAAAGAATAGCAAAAGATAAGGAGGAAATGGCATATTAAAAGGTGTTTATACAATATAAGGAAAAAGCATCGGCGATGCACTCACGTTTATGGCACGTTTGATGTTTATGCGAGAGGAAAATAAACACATAAGCACGCACACGCCTACATCCTTGCACATACACATATACAGAAACATAGACACTAAATGTATATATGTATATGTATAAACACACACACACACACACACACACACACACACACACACACACACACACACATATATATATATATATATATATATATATATATATATATATATATATATATATATATATATATATATACATGCATCAAAACAATAACCAGGAGAAACAACAACAGCTCAATAACAAAATCAATAACATCGAAGAAAAACTGTCCTCCGATACTCGATGTCACACTCAACAATGGACGTCCTTACATCTGCAAGCTTTATCCGAACGTCTTAAGCAAGATTTATATAACGTTGACTCTGCAACGATGCAGCGTGCTTGGAACACTATACTTGTGGGAGAACAGAAGAACAGTGCAAATGTACCGTAATAAATCATTCTGTTTCTTTTTTTCTCTTTTTTCCTTCTTGTTCTACTCGGTTCTCTCTCTTGACTTTTTGCTACGTGTTTGTGGTTATTTGACCCTGATCTTGACCTCTTGGCAATGACATTGATTTTTCTTTTTTCTTTTTTTTTGTCAGACTCCTTTAGAACGAAGATGCAAAAAATAATCGTTAAATCTTACAATAAGGAGAGAGAGAAACAGAAAACGAGAGTGAGGGGAACTAAAAAAAAGGGGGGAAGTAGAGAGGGTTATTGACATTGCTAGAAAAAGGACACCGTTTAGAACAGTTTAGTGACTATAACACAGGGTATATAGAGCGAGAAAAAATAGGTAGAAGAGAGGGGGTGGGTTAGAGAGGGAGGAACGTTAAAGAAGGATAGGAGGGAAGAAGGGAAGGGGGGAGAGGAAGAAGGGAAGGAGGGAAGGAAAGAAAGAAGGAGGGAGGGAAAGATTGAGGATGGTTGGAGAGAGAGGGATGGGGAGATGGGGAGAGGATCTTACTTTATGCTAAGCAGCAAGTCTTCACTGACTTCCGGGCCTATAAACAAAACAAGTTATGAAACAAAAATGAGAAAGGGGAGCGAGAGAAAAGGGGGAAAGGAAGGATTACTTGGCTCTGGGTACTGGGTATGGGCATGGAGGGAGGGGAGACTAAAATATCGAAAAAGCAGCGGACGAAAAGGAATGGTAACGACAAGACCAAGAACAATTATAAAATAAACAAATGACTGCAAATCAAGACGAGTCAGAAAATAAAACAGCAATGAAAGTGTCGGTTAGATTATAAAAAAAAATAAGAACAAAAATTCAGATAATCATATATTAGTGAAGAGCAGAAAGGGTGAAGCGAAGTAGAGCGAAGAGTTAAAAAGGTGGCCATAGAGCCAGCTGGCCGCACCCGAACCCTGGAGGCCGGAGTTTAGACAGCTGGAGGGCATGTGCGTCTAGGAGGAGCAGTGGGGGTAAGGTGGGGGGAGGGGGTCAAGGCGCCTTACTGATATCTTTGGCAGCTGGTGGGGAGGGGGTTGAGGGATGTGGGCGGGGGAGGGAAGGGAGGGGAGCAGGGAAGAGGAGGAGGAGGCAGAAGGAGAAGAGGAAAGAGAGAGGAGGTCACTGCAGGTGTTGTCACGAGACTTTCTTTTACTTTTTTATGTCTCTCATCAACCTAATTTTGTATCATACATTTATATATCTAATTTTGTTTATCAAACACTCCTCACAATTATCCCATCGTCTTTATTCCCATATCTAATCGGACTTCTCGCATTCCCTCCCCCCTTCTTCGAATAAACAAAAACAGGACACGCGCGCCCAACAATAATAAATGTCCAGAACATGACATTAACCCCGGCAGTATCACAAGGGACAGTTCAACTTCAACAAAAACGTATAACATCATTACATTTTCTGGCCCGAGTGTGCTACATTAGCAATACATGCAGAGCGGACAATCCGGATTTGCATTCTGTTCTGACGGGGCAATGGATTTGCGCGACCTGATGCTGCTAATCGTACTGTGCTGATTATCAAAGCCCAGAAATCACATTCTATTTTTCATAAAAAAGAGAAAGAAATGTGTGCGCTTTTAATTCAAGCAGTTCGAGTTAGAAAAAGATACAAGTTTTTAGAACGGCGTGCTTCTCATGATACATTGTATCATTTTGAGGGTCACAGGACAGAAAAGGCTCTTCTTATACATACCCCACGCTCATTTCTTCGATATAAATATACATACATATAGATATACATATGTATAAATATGTGTAAATAAATAACAGCATACAAAACACACCCTTTAAAAAAAAAAAAAAATAGAAAACGGACGCAAGACAGACAAGACGATCTAGAAAGGCAAGAACAAATAGAACACAAAGAAGAAGAAGAAGAGGAGGACGAATAGTAAACATAAGAAAATGGAGATGTGTACAGATCACGTGACAAGAAATCGTATTTAACGTCCAAGCAATACAGACAGACGTGACGGATAGCATTCTCACCAGAGCTGTGCCCGCCTGACCCTAATGGTTTTAACAGAGACACGAGGTGGCGTTACCGGGTGACTGGGGGTGGGTGGGTGGGTGGGTAGGTGGGTAGGTGGGAGGGGGAGGGAGAGGAGAGGGGATGGGAGATGGAGGAAGAAGGGAGGGGTAAGTGGGTAGAGTGGCATGATGAAATGGGATGGGGAAGAGGGAGAGGAGGGGGGTCGGTCTTATTAGGGTAATAAAGCGTCGTTTTATGTTTTATGGGAGTAATGGATGTTTGTGGAAGGACTTCGGGTGATTTTATGTGATGTTCATATCTATATCTTTTATCTTTATATTTTCACATACATAGATATGTGTGTGTGTGTGTGTGTGTGTGTGTGTGTGTGTGTGTGTGTGTGTGTGTGTGTGTGTGTGTGTGTGTGTGTGTGTGTGTGTGTGTGTGTGTGTGCGTGTGTGTGTGTATGTGTGTGTGTGCGCGTGTGAACCGGTTTAACTCCCTCGCGTTACCGCTGCACCACCGTGAGTCGCATCTCAAACCTGAATATTCTTTTCTCTTTCATTTTTTTTATAGTTTTATAGTTCCTACAATTTTCCTTAATATCAATTAGCTCCTTCTCTCTTACCTCCCCTCGTTTATCCTCATATATCCATTCCTACCCTTTAACACCCGTTTCCTTTTCCATACCTTCTCTTTACCATCCTTTCTCCTCCTTTCCTTTATATTTTTTCTCTCCTACTCGCCTTCCCTTGTTCCCATATTATCTCTCTCTCCCTTCCCCTTCTTTGACTATCTTTACCTCTCCTTTCCCTACCCACCAATCCCCCACCTCTCCACTTTCGTCCTTCTGGCATCTGTCACACCTAAATCACAGACACGTCACGGAAGGATGAGGGGTTAGAGAGGGAGAGAGGGAGAAGGGGAGAGAGGAAGAAGGGGGGAAGGGGAGAGGAGGAGAGGGGGAGAGGGAGAGAGAGAAAGAGAGAGAGAGGGAGAGAGAGAGAGAGAGAGAGAGAGAGAGAGAGAGAGAGAGAGAGAGAGAGAGAGAGAGAGAGTGAGAGAGAGAGAAAAAAGAAAGAGAGGGGAGGGATGAGGAGGAGTGAAAAGAAAGAAAGGAAGGAAGGGTTTGGGAAGGGAGAGAGGGGAGAAGGGGGGAGAGGTAGGAAGGAAGAGAGGAAGGGAAGGCGAACCGAGACTAGACTCCATTAGGCCTATATCTCCATGCTATAAAGTATCCTAATCCAGGATTCAAGTCTAATGTATCGCGTAGACCTACTCTACTAGGTTACGCAGGCTAATCACATGCTCACTAATCCCAGTCATCAGAGAGGCCATCAGTAACTGCTGGAGAGAAGACAGGGGAGAAAGAGGCGAGGGAGTGTGAGAGGAGGAAAACAGGTGAGCGATGTATGTGCATGTGTGTGCATGCGCGCGCGCGCGCGCGCGTGTGTGTGTGTGTGTGTGTGTGTGTGATTATGTGTATGTGTGTGTGTTTGCGTGTGTATATACATATAATGTGTGAACGGCTGTACGAAAAATAGGCCTAGTAGTCTAACATAGCTGAAGAGCAAGGTATAAATCCACTGTAGAGGAAAGGAAGGGGACCAGGGGGGGGGGGGCACTGAGGGGGGAGGAGGGGGGAAAGTCAGCTGGTGGATTTCTCAGAGGAAAGTCGATAAGCCATGACCTCGATATGGCAACATCACGCTAGTAAGGGAAAAAGAAATATTCGTTTACATATAAAAAAAAGAATGGCTGACCTTTCCTTTTCTGACCCTATTCCTCTTTCTCTCCGTTGCATCTCTTTCGTTAATTGATCTTAAATAGAAGTTCTCGTCCATGCTTTTAGTCAACACCATTTTTTTTCTTTTTACCAATTCCATGTTTGGAAACCTTTGATGTTGCACCATGTTCAGCAATGCCTATTGCAATCATCTGCACTGCAACACTGATGGCAGGTGAGGGCCACCTTATCAAACGACCTGTTCATGGAGAGGTCGTTTACTCCCTCTTACCCCCTATCCCCTGAAATTGTTATTCAAAATTTCTGTTTTAATTATCAGTCTCTTTTACTCGGTTTCCTTAATTTTAGATCTTAATTATGTGTTGTGTTCATACTTGTTTCCTATCACATTTTTGTTTTTTTAACTTCAAAAATCTTTGTTCGCTTTCAATCATGTTTCTTATTCCCTTCTATTTCCTCGTCTCTTTTTTTCCTCTTTTCACACCTTCCCCTAACTCCCTATTTCTCTACTCTAATTTCCCTTTACCCCCTCTCTTCCTCATATCTCTTTAATCCTTTTTCTTTTTTTCACTCCTTTAACTTTTTTTCATTTCTTCTCCCTTTCTAACCCCCCCCCCCCCATCTCACCCTGTCGTTTCCCACACTATCTCTCTCCTCCATTTATCCTGCCATTTTCCTCTTTTGGTTTCTTTCAGTTTATCTTCTTTGTTCGAATACATTCTCATCTACATATGACCCGCGAGGCTCTTCTTTCCTTCCCCGTTTCCTCTTAGCTTCTCTTTCTTTTATTTTCCTCTACCTCATGTCCTCTCTCTTCAACTCCCCCCCCCCCCCCCCCCCGATTTCCTTCTCTTTCTCTCGATTCCATTCCTCCGGTGCACCGTCTCCCTCACGAAACCCTAACGATTCGAACCTCCAAACAATGAACTTAATCCCGTGTATCCTTCTTACACTCAACCCACCCACTTGCTCGTATCAAATCGCCACCATCGCCATCACTATAATCACCATCATACCCGTCACCACAGCCATAATCACCACCATAACCGTCACCACAGCCAATAATCACCACCACAGGCCGTCACCACACCCAATAATCACCACCACAGGCCGTCAAAACAGGTTCATGATCTGCTTCATTAAATCAAAGAATAGCCTCTGCGACTCGTATGGACTCCGTACCCTGATTCGTCTGATCCGAATCAATAGACGAAGCAAAAAGGCGTGCCGGGCTATTTGCTTCTGCAATGGGGCACTTTTTTATAAGGGGGGAGGAGGGGGGGGGGGAGGGGGGGGGGAAGAAGAGTTATAGATACTTGTGTGATCATTATTGCAGATGGAAGACCGAATGATGGTGGTGGTGATGATAACGATGATGATAATGATGATGATGATGATGATGTGCGAATACCATTGTTGCATTTCACGTATCTATCATCAACCTGCCGATTATCAAATCATCATCAATAACCTGTCAGTTACCAAATAATTATCATCATGCGACCTGTCAAGTACTGGTCAGCTTTGCCTCGAAAAAAATAACTATAGGCAAAATAATAAACTGAAATAATCATAATAATAATCAGGAGAAAACAAAAATACATAAATAAAGATGAATAACTATAGAAAATCAAGAATAATTGTGATGTTAATAATAATAAAACCTACAATAATAAAAACAAAACAATAATAATATTAACAATAATGATAATGTTAGACCAAGACAGTTCAAAAGCAGCTCAGACCCCCGCCTTCCCATTCCCTACCAGAGGTCACGTGCGATCATAGGTCAACCTACCTCTGGTCAGCTCCCAATCGCATGCAGCGCGTTCTCACCTGCAAAGAAAAGACATCAATCAACGTGACATCAAAATACGAGCCTTTTTTTATTCACAGAGCAATCAACGCGATACGACACGAACAGCTTCCTTATTTACAAATTGGTCATAAAACTAAATCAAAATGGCAACCTGCGAGTGTTTGGCTGTCGGGACGGGACG
>BOPN01000065.1:297627-305127 GCA_017312705.2 Penaeus japonicus
CTCAACATTTTCGGAAAATAATAATTGGAAAAAGAACGATCCTCACCTCTTGTTTTCTCCTTTCTCTTCTCAATCTTTTTTCTCGTCTTCGTCTTCTCTTCAACTTATTATCATTATCATCATTAATATTATCATTTATCATTCCTTCTTCCTAATTCATCTTCTCCCTCTCCCTCTCCTTCATCTTCTCCTTTCCCTCTCCCTCTCCTTCTCCTCCTTTCTTTTTTATTCTTTATTTCTCTATTTTTTATTTTTATTTTACAACTCCTCCCCCTCCTCTTCCTTCTCCTCCTCCTCTTCCTTCTCCCCCTCTTCTTACTCGTCTTTTCTGCTTCTTCTTTTCCTCCTCCTTTTTCTCCTCCTCATTCTTCTCCTGTCTATTTTTCTTTTTTCTATATAATAATAATAATTATCATAAAATCATAAAATTCACGCATTCCTCTTCCACGCTCTCCTCCTCTGTCGGTGTTTCAGCAAAAAGTAAAACGCAATATTTCATGTTAGCTGCGAGGACACGGTATGTTTTCTAGAAGAGCTATCATTAATATTCACCTTTCATCGGCTAGTAATATGATTTCGTCCGATAGGGTAGGTATTCAGTAATGAAATTTAATTCTAGCATTTTTAGTGGCGGCCCAGCGTGGCTCGGAATCGGTCCCACGTAGCAAGGGCTGGAGCTATTTTTTTTTTTACTTATTCCTATAACTACCCAGCTATCTATTTGTCTATCGATGTATGTATGTATGTATGTATGTATGTATGTATGTATGTATGTGTATGTATGTATGTGTATATAAAAAAAAAAAAAAAAAAAAAAAAAAAAAAAAAAAAATATATATATATATATATATATATATATATATATATATATATATATATATATATATATATATATACACATACATATATATATATATATATATATATATATATATATATATATATATATATATATATATATATATATATATATATATGCATATATGTATGTATGTATGTATGTATGTATGTATGTATGTATGTATGTATGTATGTATGTACGTATGTAAATATGTGTAAGACTAACAAGACGCAGTAGTAGAAATCAGTCGTTACACATTTCCGCCCGATGACGCTCCCTGGGTGATACTGCCAGTTCTTATCTCTTGCTCTTAGTTATCGGGAGGGAGCACAGAGGGAAACGAGGAGGGTGAGGGGAGAAAGGGGAAGGAGAGGAAATAAGGGGAGGAGGGGAGGAGGGGAGAGACGGGAAGAGGAGATGGAGGAGAGTGAGGGGAAGGGGAGAAGGAGGATAGAAGGAAGGGAGAGAGCGGATGAGGAGAAAGAAAGGAGAGACGGGAAGGAGGAGGAGGATGGTGAGGAAAAACTATTTATTCAGTCATTCAGAAGAATGATGATGATGATGATGATGATGATGATGATGATGATGACGATAATAATGATGAAGGCAATGGTAGCAGGGACAGTGGTGCAAGTAGAACAACAACAACGACAACTAGAAAACAACAACAAGAACACTGGACTGACGGAGAAGAGAAATAAACACTCGAACTCTCTCCGGGGCCTCCTCACGGGGACCGACATCCCAGCGATACTCCCATAATGATCTCCCCCCCCCCCATCTACTCAGCTTTCTACACGCCCACACACATACAAATACACACACATACACAGCACACGAACACGCAACCTAACACACACATCCTACGCAAACAATAACACAGGAACACAATACACACCAACACACATATACTACACTCACACGCGCGCACAAATATGTACACACATAATAACTCACACACACAAACACAAACACACACACACACGAAAAGGTTACAGAGCAAAACTTCCAATCACACAAAGAGATTGGGATTACATTTCTCAAAAGGACTCTGGAGGATGTATATGCACTTTGGGAGCCCAGTGGCGCGAGACCGAGTTCCTTCACGGCGTGTGGTGTCTCCATAGTGATATGTGTGGCTGTATGGGCGAGGGGAGTAGTGGTGTTTGGGGGAAGGAGGGGCGGGGGGGAGCTGTATTGTGCGATGTGGCTATTGCGACGAAAAGCAGGGAGGATGGTGTGGTGCGGAAAGCTCCTGCTCCCTCACATTCTCCCTCTCCCTCTCTCTTCCAATCCCACTCCCACTGCCTCTCCCCCTGTATTTACAATTATTCACAATTTGAATCAATTACCTTTCATCGACATAATGTTCATTCTCACCCCAGGGCAAAAAAAAGAAAAGAAAAGAAAAACAAAAAAAAAAAAAAAAGCGTGGCAGATCCTGAAAGAATACTCCCCCCCTCTCTCTCACCCCCCATCCCCCCCGCCTCCCTCTCTCTCACCCCCATCCCCATCCCCCGCCTCTCTCTCTCTCTCTCTCTCCCTCTCGCTCCTGAAATAATAATCTACCTGTCGGAGCCTACATTATATTCCGATTCCCCGCCGTGTGCCTCATTTCCACGAAGCCGGAATGAGGCGCATACCGCTCGGTCCCGCGAGAGTCCGAGCGGCTTGCCAGACCCTTTCGAATACAGAAGGCCCCGGTTCCATCCCCCCTCCCCCTCCCCCCTTCCTTGTGTTCGGGAATACAATGTGTCATTTTTTGAGGGCAGAGGTAACGGTGCACTGGCGGTGGTCTGGCAAAGCTTTCTCTTTCTCTTTTTGCCATTTTTTTTTTCTTTGTCTTTGTCTCCTCTCTCTCTCTCTCTCTCTCTCTCTCTCTCTCTCTCTGTGTGTGTGTGTGTGTCCGAGAACGAAAAGTAGGGAGGAACAGGGGTAGAATGTAAGAGGAGGGGAAAGGAAAAAGAAAGAGAATTGGAAAAGGGGTGAGAGAAAGAGAGGGAAAGAGAGGGAGAGAGGGAGAGAGGGAGAGAGGGAGAGAGAAAGAAAGAGAAAGAGAGAGAAAGAAAGAAAGAGAGAGAGAGAGAAAGAAAGGGAGAGAAAAAGAAAGAGATAGAGGGAGCAAGATAGAAATGCAGTGCAGATACTCCCCTGTTGCAGAGAGCGGAGGTGTAAAATAATATCTCACAATAGTTTCCTCTCTCTTTTGCAGCCGCGTCGCAGTTACATCCCACGCTCCCCTCGTAGCACAGTGTAGACATGACTTTAAATGCTACTAGTCTACTGTTCCCTGCTACTCTTTTCTTTCCTCCTACACTTACTCCATTCATTACTCTACTTCTTCGTCCTATTCTACATTCCTTCTTCTCCATCCATCTTCGTCCACTCCTCGTACTCTTCTTACTGGATCTTCCTCGCCTTCTTCTTACTTTTCTTATCATTATTATCATCATTTTTTTCTCTCTCTTCCTCCATTAACTCCAGGTCCACCTCCACTATCACTACCATCACCATCACCACCAACATCATTATCACTATCACCGTCACCATCTCCTCCTCCACCACCACCACCACCTCCATTTCGTGTCCAAGAACTTCCTCTTCCTCTTAAACTTTCAACTTCCGGCCACTTCGCCTGTTCCTCACCGCAGACTCATCCGCTGACCACGCGAGAATGCCAGGTGTTTAAAAACGTTAATTATGTGCGACCTCTGCCAAGTCGCTTTCCAGAACCGTAAGATTTTACTCAGTCGACGCTAACGGATTGCCCTATCTCTCTATTTCTCCGTCTCTGTCTTTGTCTGTCTGTCTGTCTGTCTGTCTCTTTCTCTTTACCTTTCCCCTCTCACCATGGTACAACCAAATAATTCCGACGTTTTCCTGAAAGTAAATAAAAACATCAGTGTTCCCCGTAGACTTTAATAACAACGTAAGGCGGCTTGAAAATGCTGCCGTTATTCATAAAGAAACCATAAGGGGGAAGATCAGAGAAAACGTACCTGAATCCCTACGGAAGTGTCTGAGAATGCTATAGAATCACGGGATGTACAACATATCCCAAGAGGTTTCCAAATCGGGAAGAATATGCATTGATTATTCCTCTCTCTCTTTCTCATTTTCTCTCTATCTCTCTTACTTCCCTCCCCGCCTCTCTCTCTTTCTCTCTTTCTTTCTCTTCTTCCCTTCCTCCTTTACTTCCCTCCTTTTCTCCCTCTTTCCTTTCATCCCTCCTCTCTCTCTCTCTCTCTCTCTCTCTCTCTCTCTCTCTCTCTCTCTCTCTCTCTCTCTCTCTCTCTCTCTCTCTCTTTCTCTCACTCTCTCTTTCTCTCACTCTCTCTTTCTCTCACTCTCTCTTTCTCTCACTCTCTCTTTCTTTCTCTCCCTCCCTCCCTCCCTCCCTCCCTCCCTCCCTCCCTATCTTTCCTCTCTCCCCCACCCCCTACCCCCCGAGCCACTTTTCTTGCCTCCCCCTTCCCTTTCCCATTCACATTCCCGACTCCAAACACTTTTCGCATTCCGCATGACACAGGACGACAAAGTTGCTGTCCGCACAAGTTCCTCGGCGAAAAAAGTTGGACGCTTTGGCTGCTGGCGGCGTCTATAACTCGGTAATTATCTTGAGATGAAAAATCACCGTTGAATTACCAGCATTGCCTTCCTTACCCTTTTCTTCTTCTTTTTTCTTTTTTTATTGAGGGTCAAAATTGGTGATAAGGAAAGACGAATCAAGAGGAAGTGGCTGTGATGTTTTTTTTTTATCGTATGTATTCATGGTACCAGCAATAGTGATGATCAGTGGTGGTAGTAACAACTATCACATCAATAACAATAACACCAACAACAGAGATGATAATAATGATAAATCATCATGAAATCATAACAATACAAATGATAAGAGCGACACTGCACAACCAACATCAAAAAAGATATATCGTCAATTCGAGGAGTCCCTGACCGGCCACTCCTCCGTGCAACGACTCTCCTGTTTGTCGCCGTCCAAAGGTGTCCCCGCGCCACCCTCCGTCCCTTCATTTGGACGCGCGAAAGACTCCTTCGGCGGCCGTTAAGCGAGCAGCGCCGACGAGCGGTTCGCGGCCGGACACGGAGCGGAGAGATGTACGAGACAGTCTTGGAATGCCTTATTTACGGAATCTGTCTGTCTCTGTCTCTGTCTCTGTCTCTGTCTCTGTCTCTGTCTCTCTCTCTCTCTCTCTCTCTCTCTCTCTCTCTCTCTCTCTCTCTCTCTCTCTCTCTCTCTCTCTCTCTCTCTCTCTCTCTCTCTTTCTGTGTGTGTGTGTGTGTCTGTCTCTCTCTCTGTCTATCTGTCTGTCTGTCTGTCTGTCTGTCTGTCTGTCTGTCTCTCTCTCTCTCAATATTTCCGTTGTTCATTGTATTTCTTTTTGTTTTGTCCCATGGGCTTTTCGATTGAGAAACGTTTCCTCCCTTAAAATCCCTCTCCTCCCTTATTATCTATTCCCCTACCCTTCTCCTCCATGAGAGCCGCCAGTAATAACTTAAATCCGCGACAAAGCATCTCGGAACTTCTCTGCGCAACCGGTAACAGCCTTTTATGAGGGTCCTTTTCAGGGTCAACTCTTCCTCTTCCTCTTCCTTTCTTATCCTCTTTTGTTTCTCCTTCTCCCCTCTTTTGGCACCACCTCCCCGTTCCATCGTCCCATGTCTCTTTATTGTTTGTGCCTATATATTTCAATTTTATCTTCACCCCTATATATGCGTCTCTTTCACACCTCCACCTCTCTCTCTCTCTCTCTCTCTCTCTCTCTCTCTCTCTCTCTCTCTCTCTCTCTCTCTCTCTCTCTCTCTCTCTCTCTCATACACCCCTACAACTGACCATCACTTCTGATATAATTCACAGTCCTCGCAGCTCATCTTCCCTTCATGGACATAACCTACTTTTTCACCCTTAACAGGCGCCTTCATCTTCTCCCTTTTATGACCCTTGATGTCCGTGCGTAAACTCCCTCCAAGCCTCCCTCAGATCCTCCATTTCGCGAATATTCATCACCCTATGCCCCTTCACACCCTTTCTCTTCTGATTGGCTCTCCTCACCTCACCTCCCTTCTCCTTTGTCTTCCCTCTGCTCTGCTTTCCTCTCTCCTCTTCCTTGTCCTACTCCCTCCCCTCTTCTCTCTCCTCTCCTCTCCTCTCCTCTCCTCACTTCTCCCCCCCCTTCCCCTACCCTACCCCCCCTAAACACCGTTCACAAAGCTTTACACGCTAGCGAGCGATTTTCGACCTTAAGCACACCGAAGATTTCCCCATAAAGCCACTCCGGCCTCACACCCTCGAACCAGTTTTCCTTCGGAGTTTACAGGCCATTTCCCGCCCCCCCTCCCCCTCACCCACCGCTTTCGAGAGGGGAAGGGGAGGGGGTGGGGATTATCCTATCCCACCCTCTCCCTGTCCTCCTCTGCCCTCCCTCCCTCCCTCCTTTTTTTATTCTCCTTCTCTCCTCCACTATATCTCCACTTCGGCTACTCTGACCGTCTGAAGTGTCCCTAGGGGTCAGCATCATGGTGACAGCAGCCAACTAAACTTCTGTCCCTACGTACTTCCTCCTTTCATCCCTCCCCCACCTCGCCCCTTAAACACTTCTCAAGGGGGAGGAAGATGAGACGGTAAGAAATATTATCTCTTAACACACATTCTCCACCTCCTTGGCAAAAAAGATCTTACACTCATACACAAACACACACAAATCTACACACTCATACACAGACCCACACATTCATAAACAAACCCATACTCACCCACCCACTCCCACATACACAGACAGACAGACACACACACGCACGCACGGTGTATTCAATATTTGGGTAATAACGGCCTTTGAAACGTCAAAATTGGATTCGGTCGGAGGTCGAGACGGGCAGGGTGGTGGGGCTCTAGGGAACGGGAGTGGAGGGGGAGTCCTGTGATATGACAGTGAGACCCTCTCTCTCTCTCTCTCTCTCTCTCTCTCTCTCTCTCTCTCTCTCTCTCTCTCTCTCTCTCTCTCTCTCTCTCTCTCTCTCTCTCTCTCTCTCTCTCTCTCTCTCTCTCTCTCTCTCTCTCTCTCTCTCTCTCTCTCTCTCTCTGCCCTATCTTTATACTCTTCTATCTTGACAATTTCTTCTGTCTCTTAACTTCTTTTTTTTCCTCCTCCATTGCTGTAACTGCTCCTCGTCCTCGTCCTTTTCCCTTTTTTCCCTTTTAATGACAGCTTCTCCAACCATGTCCTGAAATGGGTCGTTTGCACTGTGGTTCGCATAAAACCATCCTTAACGACGAGCAGCGACTGGCTCCAGGAAAAAAGAAAGGAGAGGGGGGAAGGGGGAAGAGGAAGATGGAGGGAGGTAAGGGGAGAGGTAGGGGGACACAGGGGGAAGGGTAGGAGGAGGCAGGGAAGATAGCGGAGAGGAGGAGGGGTAAGGAGAGGCGGGGAAGAGGGAGGTAGGGGGAGGGGTAAAGAGAGAAAGGAGAGGGGGGGACGGGGACTGGGGTGGGTTGTGGGGAAAGGAAAGGCAAAGGGGGAGAGACAAGGAGAGACAGGGCTGAAAGGAGGAGTAGAGACAGGGAAGTGGGGGCGTTACAAGGGGGGAAGGATAAGCAGAGACAGGAGGGTTTAAGGATATAGGTTGAGAGAAGGGGAAGTGGG